>JAJEJO010050044.1:165726-209496 GCA_020662805.1 Glaucomys volans
TCTTTGAAGGTCTTGTAGAACTTGGCTGTGAATCCATCTGGTCCCGGACTCTTCTTTGTTGGTAGGCTTTTGATGACTTCCTCTATTTCATTGCTTGAAATTGATCTATTTAAGTTGTGTATGTCCTCCAGATTCAGTTTGGGTGGCTCATATGCCTCTAGGAACCTGTTGATGTCTTCCAGGTTTTCTATTTTGTTGGAGTATAAATTTTCAAAGTAGCTTCTTATTATGTTTTGTATTTCAATTGTGTCTGTTGTAATATTTCCATTTCCATCGCGAATTTTAGTAATTTGGAGTTTCTCTCTCCTTCTCTTTATTAGCGTGGCTAAGGGTTTATCAATTTTGTTTATTTTTTCAAAGAACCAACTTTTGGTTTCGTCAATTTTTTGAATTGTTTCTTTTGTTTCAATTTCGTTGATTTCAGCTCTGATTTTGATTATTTCCTGTCTTCTACTACTTTTGGTGATGATCTGTTCCTCTTTTTCTAGGACTTTGAGCTGTAATGTGAGGTCATTGATATGTTGACTTTTCATTCTTTTATTAAATGCACTCTCTGCAATGAACTTTCCTCTTAGCACTGCTTTCATGGTGTCCCAGAGATTTCAATATGTTGTATCTTTATTCTCGTTGACCTCTAAGAATCTTTTAATTTCCCCCCTAATGTCTTCTGTTACCCATGTATCATTCAATAGCATATTATTTAATCTCCAGGTCTTGGAGTAGTTTCTGTTTCTAACTTTCTTGTTGATATCTAATTTCATTCCATTATGATCTGATAGTATACAAGGTAGTATCTGTATGTTTTTGTATTTGTTAAGAGTAGCTTTGTGGCATAACATATGGTCTATTTTAGAGAAGGACCCATGAGCTGCTGAGAAGAATGTGTATTCGCTTTTTGATGGATGGAATAATCTATATATGTCCGTTAAGTCCAAATTAGTGATTGTGTCATTGAGTCCTATAGTTTCTTTATTCGATTTTTGTTTGGAAGATCTGTCCAACGGTGAGAGAGGAGTGTTAAAGTCTCCGAGTATTATTGTGTTTTGGTCTATTTGATTCCTGAAATTGAGAAGGATCTGATTGACATACATGGATGTGCCATTGTTTGGTGCATAAATATTTATGATTGTTATGTCCTGTTGATTTATGCTACCTTTAAGCAGTATGAAATGTACTTCTTTATCCCTTCTGACTATCTTTGGTTTGAAGTCTGCTTTGTCTGAAATGAGGATGGAAACCCCAGCTTTTTTACTCAGTCTGTCGGCATGGTATGCTTTTTCCCAACCTTTCACCTTTAGTCTGTGGGCATGTTTTTCTATGAGATGAGTCTCTTGAAGGCAGCATATTGTTGGGTCTTTCTTTTTAATCCAGTCTGCCAGTCTGTGTCTTTTGATTGATGAGTTTAGGCCATTTACATTCAGGGTTATTATTGAGATATGACTTGTATTTCCTGTCATTTTAGCTTTTTTAGGGTTTTTAGCTTAACTTTGTTTCTCCTTTGATGGACTCTTTCTTTAGGGTAGTTCCTCCCCATGATGACTGAGATTGTTATTTTTCGTTTCTTCCTCTTCGAATATTTTGTTGAGGATATTCTGTAGGGCAGGCTTTCTCTTTGTGAATTCTTTAAGCTTTTGTTTATCATGGAAGGATTTTATTTCATCATCAAATCTGAAGGTAAGTTTTGCTGTGTATAAGATTCTTGGTTGGCATCCATTTTCTTTCAGAGCTTGAAATATGTTGTTCCAGGCCCTTCTTGCTTTTAGGGTCTGGGCTGAGAAATCTGCTGATATCCGTATGGGTTTCCCCCCGTAGGTAATCTGATTCTTTTCTCTCGCCGCCTTTAAAATTCTATCTTTGTTTTGTATGTTAGGCATTTTCATTATAATGTGCCTTGGTGTGGATCTGTTGTAATTATGTGCATTTGGTGTCCTGTAAGCTTCTTGTAATTGATTTTCCATCTCATTCATCATATTAGGGAAATTTTCTGATAATATTTCCTTGAATAGATTATTCATACCCTTGGTTTGTATCTCTGCGCCTTCCTCAATCCTGATTACTCTTAAATTTGGTCTTTTCATGATGTCCCATATTTCTTGGAGGGTTCGTTCATGATTCCTAACCATCTTCTCTGTTTGTTCGACTTTGTTTTCAAGATTAAATATTTTGTCTTCATTGTCTGAGGTTCTGTCTTCCAAGTGATTTATTCTGTTAATTATGCTTTCTATTGAGTTTTTAACTTGGTTTATTGTTTCCTTCATTTCCTTGTTTCCTTCAAGAATTTCTGTTTGTTTTTTTCTCAGAATTTCTATCTTTTTATTGAAGTAATTTTTTGCTTCCTGCAATTGCTCTATTAGCTGATTATTCATAGCCTGAATCTGCTCTCTCGTCACATCATTCTCTTCTTGGATCACTTTAATTATGAACATTCTGAACTCCCTTTCTGTCTTTCCTTCTACCATGCTGTCTTTGGGTTCTCTTGATATATCATCTAGGTTTAATTGGGACACTTTCTTCCCATGTTTTCTCATGGTGCTCGTGTATCTTCCCCTCTGTTGCTTGAGGGGTGTTTGATCAAGCGGTGACCCAAGAAAGGTGCTGTCCCACTACCTCCAGGTTGGGAATGATCAATGCTTCTGGGCAGAGGCAGCCTAGTGTTGATAGACAATTAGATACAGCAAGGTGGTAGACTCCGGGCCTGGGTGTGGGCCTGGGTACTAGATCAAGTTGGAGTGGTGTCTCAGAACTGTGCTCAGTGATGGAGACACTGGGCTTGAGAGCCCAGGCTGACCTGAACTCCTCGCTGGGGGTTCAGGCAGTGGCAGGTGGTTGCTCTCTCCTGGGGACACTGTAGGCTAGCGCCAAAGGCCCAAAGCTCCCTGCCGGATCACTCCAGACACCGCTGGCGGCCCCAGGAAGCTGGAAATGGACCCCCTCTGCCAGGGAAGCCGCCAAACTCAGAGCAGTTCCACCTGCCTGCCGGAGTCAGCGTTCCTAGGGACTTCGGGCCAACCTCTCCAGGTGCGGCTGGAGGCCCCAGGAAGCCCGAGATGGGCACTCTCCGCCAGGGAAGCTGTGGAAGTGGCGCGGAATTGTTCCCACTCCCCGCCAGAGACTGCGATCCCAGAGTTTCCCGGCTGGAGCTCCCCTGACGCAGCTGTAGGCCCCAGGAAGCTGGTAATGGGCCTTCTCCGCCAGTTAAGCTGCCAAAATGGTGTGGGGTAGTTCCATCTCCCCGCCAGAGTCCGCGATCCCAGAGTTTCCCGGACGCCTCTGGATGCCCCAGGTAGCCTGAGATGCTCGGTCTCTGCCTGGGAGGCCGCCGGCTGGTGCCGGAGCCGTGGCCAGTGACTCCAAAGCGCTACTGGGGACCTGCACTCACTTGTTGGCTGGCGCAGACCCAGGTCGGTGGCTCCGAAGCAGCTGCCGGGCCCGGCGCTTCCGGATGGCAGCTGCCCGCGGCGGGCCGAGCCCAGCTTGGCTGAGTTGGTTCTGGAGCGGCACCTGGGGACCCCTTGTATGTGCTTTGAATATAAAATCTCGTTGAGAGTCATATTCCTGCTGTTTGAATCCCTAGCAAGTAGGAAACCACGGAGCAAGTAGGAATGCAGCCTTCCTCTAGTCCACCATCTTGGATCTCCAATAAGTCCCTTTTAAAATAAGCCTGAGAGCCATATTCAAAAGGTGAAATGGACACCTCTTACTTAAGGAAAATGACTTGTCATTTCACCTAATTGAACAATCCAGCAGCCTCAAGGATGTTTGGATCAGGGTGTTCCTACATAGTTATAAAGAACTGCTGTCTTCCAGATCAGTTTTTCTCAAGTTTGTTTTATTCCATGTCAGAAAAGGGACTGCCACAGTGATTGTGTATTATCCTTTAATCTTTTGATCAGAAAAACAAAGTGAGATCCTCCGTATCTAAAATATATAAGGCTTACTTACACCAACCATCATAACCTAATTTTCAAAAAGATCAAATTTTGAAGATTTTACCAAAGAAAATATTTGAATTCAAAACGAACACATGAAAATATTTTTCAATGTATTTGGTCATTAGAACCCAGTAGTATAGCTAAGGTCAAAAAGACTGATCATGCCAACTGCTGGACAGAATGTGGAAGAAGAGAAAATGTGGTACTTTAAAGAGTTAAATGTAGAATAGCCCATTAATTAAGACTCAGCAAAAAAAAACAAAACAAGAAACAGAAAAGAAAATCAAGAGGGGTAATCACAATGGATCTGATAGAGATTAAAAGGATAAAATGAGAAGTACTCTGGCATCATTATTGTAAATACGTTCAATAATCTTAAATGAAGTAGTTAGGTCTTATAAAACACAATTTATCAAAATCGAGTACAGATGAAAATCTGAGTAGCTGTGCATTGAAAAAAAAATAAATAGAATTAATAATCAAAATCTCTCTCACAAAGAAAAGAAACATCAGACCCAAATGGTTACAAATTATGTTAGAATTTTAAAGAAGAAATAGTACAGATTTTATGAAACTATTTGAATCTCAGAAAAGTACAAATAGATGAAAACTTAAGTTTGAAAAATAGGGTTCAATAAAACCTCCACCTAGCAGCTTCATTAATGACAAAGTGTTGAACACTCTGTCCCAAGGATTGGAAATGGTTCAAGGACATGTATTTGTACAATTTTTATTCAACATTGTACTAAAAGTGTCAGCTAATGCAATACGACAAAGAAAAGAAATAAAAAACCTAAGTACTGGAAAGATAAAACTATTTATATTTCAGGTAATTTTTTTTTGAACACTCTAAGGTATATACAACAAACACACTAGAAAAACCAAGTGACCATCACAGTTGTGTAAGATCAATATGCAATAATTAATTATATTTTCAGATGTGGGCAACGAGTAATAGAAAAATAAAGTTAGAAAAAGTTCCATTTATAATTGCATCAAGAATAAGATAAGTGCAAATTGAATGAAACATGTACAAGCATATAAACTGAAATTAGCACATTGCTGAGATACATTAATGTTCTATATCAGTGGGAACACATTTCACACGGATTAAATCACTCAAGATTCGTACATCAGTTCTCTTCAGATTTGGTGAATATATTCTATGTAAACCCAATCAGAATTCCATGGGATTACTACAGAACTTGACAAACATTATAAAATTTTATTTGGAAAAAAAAAGAAAGAAGAAAAACAAAGCTGGAAGGAAAGATAATACCTGATCTGAAAACATTGTGTAAAGCTATAGTAATCAACATAATACGCTTTTTGCATAACAAATGATAAATACATTATTGACCAAAAAGCCCCTAAATAGACCTACACATCTATGGAAGTTACCTGACAAAGGTGCTAGGGAATTTAAGGTGGAAAGAAAGCTGTTTTCAAAAAATCATGCCAGACCAGCTGTATACCCATATGGGAAAAAATGAACCTGCACTCTTTTCTTGTATCACTCATGAAAGTTAATTTGAGGTTGTTTACATACATTACTAGAGAGTAAATAAAATGGAATCGCACTTTGGGAAGGATTTGTCAGTTTCTCATAAAACCACAACATAAAATCTAAAGTCTCTAAAAGAAAATACTAGAAATACATTTGCAGTTTGTGGGTATGCAAGCTTTTCTTAGAGAAGATACTGAAAGCAATAACCAAAATGAAATAATAAATTTGACCTTGTCAAATTTAAAAAACACCTGTTCAACCATAAGCCATTATTGCAACAACAAAAAGATACATCACAACCTGGGCACATTTTTCAACATAAATACTTCTGACAAATAATTAATGTCCAGATCATATAAAGCACTGCTGCCTGCAAATCAAGAGAAAAACAACTCAGTATGAAAATGAGCACCAGTGTGATCCTACAATATTTACAATCAGAAAAATGAGAAATTACATTCCATTTATGTATGATCTATCAAAATGTATAAATGCATTCTACTGACATGTTCAACTAAGTGGAACAAATTAAAAACATTTTTTTAAAAGAAGATGAGCACAAGACTTTAAGAGACAAAATCACAAAAATATAGAAATGTCCAATAAAGACATATTACTAGTTCCTAGTGAAGTATAAAAATGAACCCCCAATGCAGTACCACTATGCATATGTTGAAAAGACTGACAACATTAATATTGGCAAGGGCATGGTGTGACTAAAACTATCCTATGCTATAGATATGAATGTTAAAGTCACACAACCATTTTGGAAAACTGTATTGGCAATTTCCCATAAAACTAAAAATTCTACTTAGGATCAAGCAATTCCCCTCCTGGGCACATCCAAGAATATTGAAGACATCCTCAAAAAGGCTTGTGCAAGAATATTAGATGCAGTTTTATTCATAATAAAAAATACTGTAAATAACCCAAATTTTCATAAATAGTTGAATGATAAATTGTGGAGTGGTCATTCAAATGGATGCTACCTAGCAATAAAAAGGGAATTTACTGACAACAGTGACGTGGGTGGGTTTCAATTTTTTTTTTTTTTTTTTGTGGAACCAGGAATTGAACTCAGGGACACTCGGCCACTGAGCCACATCCCCAGCCCTATTTTGTATTTTATTTAGAGACAGGGTCTCACTGAGTTGCTTAGGGCCTCGCTAAGTTGCTGAGGCTGGCTTTGAACTTGCGATCCTCCTGACTCAGCCTCCCAAGTCGCTGGGATTACAGGCGTGTGCCACCACGCCCGGCCAGGTTTCAAAATTATTAAACAAAAGAAGTCAAACCACAAAGAACTCCCCATCATCATCCTGTTTACATAAGGTTCTGCAGGAAAAACTACATTATAGTTGGAGAAATGAGAAAGCAGTTACCTGTTAGTAAAACTGACTAGAAAGAGGTAGGAAGAAATTTCCTGGGGTGGTAAAAATGTCCCATGTCTTGTTTTAAGTGTGGTTATGTAGTTGTATGTACAACCATCAAAACTTAGGAAAGTAGACACATTTCATTGATTGAAAATATCCTAAAATTTAAGAAAAAAGAGAGTGAGCTATATTTTAACAGCAGAATTAAGAGGGAAAAACAACCTAAAGCCTTCAGTTAAAGACAATTATTTTTCCATATATTTTTAGTTCAAACTTTTGGGCAGCTTGGAATAATTTGCCTGTCAATTCCTTCTCTTCTTTTTTTTTTCTGACTGTGTGACCATGAGCTAGTACCTTAACCTTTCTTTGGTTTAACCTGTTAAGTGAAGAAATTGAATTAAAAGTTCTCTAAATTTCCGTCAAATGCATTTTAAGCATATATTGGATATTCTGTCTCTTTCAGTAACATGAAGTTTCTAAATATTTTATTAATGGGACATCACTTGTCATTCAGAGATTTGTTATTTGAGCCCAGCACTGTATCTGTCCCAAACAAACATATGAAAATTGCAAACTGTTGACCCTTGCCATTGTCCTTGTCTTGGGAGAGATGCAGGTGAACCAGCAGATATCAACACAGATGGTCTCATTCACATTTCTTCTCTGTGACAGGCCAGTCAAGAAACAGAAATCATAGTGTGTTCCTAGGTGCAGAGTTGAGCACTTTCTACTGGGAGGATATTTGGTCATAGGAAAAAGAAATTGTATATGTAGCTTGTTTTGATTTTTAAGCAGAAATGGCAGGTAGCTGTTTAGAGTTTCAGTCTAGTTCTGGGTGTTTGGATGAGCCACTTAAAAAGAAGCCATGGGGCCTTTTTTTTTTTTTTTAATAACTTTCAAAATAAAGAGGTTTCTTGGAAGATGCACAGAATTTATTGCATCAATTAAAAGTCCTCTCTCATTTAGAGTCTCTGCACTTCCAATCTGTCTTTAACACTCTGGGATTGTTTTTTTCTAAAATGTCAAACTAATTTTCTTACTCCTCAGGTTAAATCTTTTACTGACTCCCCATCATACCAATGCACCATGCAGAGTTTTGCACCTGCACATATTGCCCATCTTATCTTCAATTACATACCCACCTGCAGTCTTTTTGAATCATTGAGCATTAGGTGCAGTTCCTCAAGTGCACCAGAAGGTCAAAGTCCTGCCTAAATTTGCTCATCTGTTTCTCTACCTGAAAAACCCATCAATAACTTATTGAGTTTGCCAATTTCCATCTTTAGGCTTCAGCTCAAATTTTTCTTTTTGAAAAATCACTTGCTTCCCTTCTGCCTAGCCATCCTCTTATCAAGTTAGAATTTTCCTATATCAAGTTAGAATTTTCTCCTCCTCCCGTGATGTATTTTCCAAAACATTCACATAACTTTGCATGCCCTTATTGAGACAAGACATCCCCCTTAAATTTTTCAAGAAAAAAAAGAGCAAAATTTATTATCTGATATGTAAGGGAGAACTGAACTCCCCAAGACATACTCTTTTAGGTTTTTAATTTTCCTACTTGAATTGTAAACTTAATATTTTTATGTTAATGAGTGATTTTTTTTTCTATCTTCCCATTAGACTTAAACTTCTTGAAGGTAGAAATGCTGCACAGTTCATCTTTATATCTAATGGGTACTACAAAATGAATAAATAAATATTTGATAGTATTTTCTGTGAGAAATACAAAGTCTGGTGGTCCATTTTCAGAATGGAAAGTATTTAACTTTAAATGTAAAATTACTGGGGATGTAAGAAAAGCAGCCAGGCAACAGGGAGCAAAGTGGCTGACAGCATTTAATACCTGAGTGTGGCAGATTTAAAGTCCATACAAACAGGAAGTAGGGGAAGGAGCTGACCTGACCAGTGGAGATGAAATGTGTACATGCCAAATTGCACTCACCCCCAAAAGGTCTTTCTGCTATAATATAACAAAGGGAGGTTAAGACAACTGAAGGTACATTTCTTTACATAACTCATTTAGAGACAATAAAATCCGGTTGACATTCAGGAAGATTGTGCACCCCGTAGTACTTAGTCAATGAGAAAGCTGGGGAGGGACTTTGTACACTAGGGGATAAATTGCTGATTGTAACCGCTCTGGATGCTACTGTTCACTCAGACACCAGATCTTGCAAGTTCATCATTGAAAGCCTTGCTTTTGCAGTTGTACCTTGCATCTCTTAAACCATTCTTTGGATTTGGGCAGGGGAGCATGTTTCTCACATTTTACAATAAAAATAAAAATTGTATGGTATATCCATATCTATCAAAGGAAACACATAAATCTGATCCTTATCTGATTGTCCTATTCAGCATATGAAAGTATTTGTGGTAGAGCTTGATCTATCAAAACGTATAAGTGCATTCTACAGTCATATACAACTAATTAAAACAAATAAAGTTTTAAAAATAAAAAAAAATGATATGAGGAACAACCCCCCAAAAAACAGCACTAGTCATAAAATTCTGATACTGGCTATTTGGAAGACTTTTCCTAATGCCTTTCTTCTTTAAAAAAAAAAAATATTGCTAAACTACACTGATCCTTGGTTGGTTACATATCTATTATCTGTGTATCTTGCTTATTACTCCTATTGAGAATGTAACTGATGGAGAAACTAGAAGGGATCTGTAACTGAGACCCTGGAATCCTGAGGATCAAAGTGTTATGTTTCTTGCTTTTGTGTTTGGGAGTCTGGAATCAAGGGAGAGAAGTAAACCACCTGGAAGGGTGAGCAAGTCACTTTGTGTTCAGATAGCTTTCACATGTGAAGATATGGGAAAAATGAAGGCATTCTGTTCTCATTAGGGCCACAGGCTGCTTGTTGACACATCTTCTTTGCACAGTCCCATATTTTCTAGAAACACCTTCATAGGTGTTTTGAGGACTGTCTTTGGAAGGTAATTCACCTGCTGTTTCTCATGCATAGAGCTCTAAGAATTGAGATTTTTCTGGAGAAAAAGTTTTACTTAGCACTGCATCAACCCATCAGCACAGAATCACTTAGAGAGTAAGTGCTATGACATTTTTTCTAATAAGAAAGACTATTTTTAAATATCAGATAATGAGACGGGAGGGTGGAAAACTGGACAGCTCACATTAACATTCAACTTTACACTGGATTCTTTATTCTACTAACTTTTCTACAGGTATCACACTTATTCTCTCTCAACTTTATTCTACTTACCAAAATGGTAAATTTATACTTGGAATTTTGTACTTCTATGAAGATGCTAGTTAGGAAATCAGCCATATCACTATGACCAAATGGTTTTCTCGGTTATGTTACAAGACATGCGACTGTGCCCCAAGCTACACGGAAATATTCCCTTAAAAGTTTTTGCTTTTCTTTTAAAGAAATTTGGAAAATACTTTAGTATAATGACATTGTACCATTTATCCTCAGAATTTGTGAGCCTACCAAATGGTGCCAATAGGCATGATCTGATGTTAAGAGAGACCTGAATTCTGGTCATCATTTTTGGTACTAATATATTTCCAGCAGACACAATCCTTGCTTTAGAATTCAAGATAGACTTGAACATAGATCTTGCTCCATTATGGGGAACATTGGCGTGGCTGTTGTTCAGCTTCAGAATGAGTCCAACTTTCTATATTCTTGAGATTCTGGGATGATGATGGTGAGCTACCTCATGTCCTGTTTGAACTCCACTGCATTTGCTTATTTGGAGTTGCAGGTATTGTTATAAGTTGGAATCATCATACTCAGGTTCAGAAACTTCCTCAAGACGGTAACTAAGACCTAAGTACCACCCTTGAGAAACATACTCTGTCAAAGCAACACTGCCCTCAACAGGGCTGGCTTCATGGGCTTTGAACCTATGTAATCACAAAAGTTCCACATGTAGCGAGACAGCCCTGCGCTTATGTGATCCTCTCCTGCCTGTCTCAAATTTCTTTGAACATTTTTAAAGAAGGAACCCAACATTTTTATCTTGACTACTCCATGCCATCTGTCTTGTTTCAGAATGAGAAAGGTATGGGAGAGAAGTATTCATGGTCATACTAGATTGACAAATCTAACAAAGTGAGAAGCTGGTATAAATACTCAAACTTGCAAACTGCACAAAACCTTTCCAAACAAAGCAACCCTCTGGAGTTTGCAGCTTTGTGGAGAGTGAAAAGAAAGATTATTTGGGGCCAGCACTGAGGTACCACAAGCTTGCAAATAGCCCTAGAGATGAGGTCTGCAGTATCTCTCCAGAGAAACTGTTGTTTTGGACAACCAAACAATGAAATTAACTTGAGCTATCCAGGACACATGTGGGAAAGTGATGATTGGCATGATCTTCCTCCCAGATGTACACACTATGATATGAATGGAGTGTGTTGTGAGGGCAGGAGGGAAACCTGCTGAGAGGAGAAGTTAGGGATCCTCAGTAGTGCTAGACTCTAGAAGAACAGGGGAGAAAATCCAGATGGAGACTTTTCTTCTTCTGCCAGGTATGATCTTGGAAATAAATACCTGACTTAAAATTTCTGTGATTTTAAAACTTCTCTAAATATAGAAACACTCAAGTCTTGAAGGAAGTCAAGGAGCTACCCTCAGAGAAATATCCGAGCTTAGTTTTGCATTTCTATTCCATTTAGTGAAGACGGGGGGAAAATATTTCTTCTGTGCTTCTTGTTTTAATAAAAATGTGAGATTGTGAATACATACAAGTTTGTATAAACAAGTTTTCATTAGAAAATTCTACAAAATTGGAAACATGTAGAGCCTAGAAGCATGGATGTAGGATAGATCCTCCACAAAGGGATAGCAGATTTAAAAAATATGGGTTTAAAAACTGACTTGGACCCTGATACAGAAACAGATGGTCTTGTAGACAGTTTGGATTGGAGTGAAAAGAAATATTGCTGGCCATGAGATTTTTTCCAGCATTCAAATGAGAGCTGCACCTCAGTCTGAATGCAAGGTTGAAATTTGACCACAGAAAGGCAGATGGGTACCCAACAACAGCCTTATTGTTACACTCAGATGGTAAACTACCCGAGGGCAGGGCCAACGTCTATCATGGTGCTGGTGCTGTTGATAATGAAGACACATGGTTCATGGTGATGAGCAGAGCTATATCCATGAGCAGTACTCAAAGAACAGATAAAAAGCAGAATATTAAAGAAGTCATAGAAATTATTTTGGTATTTTGCTTGTGGGATAAAGTAAGACTGAAAATTTTAAGAGTCTATTTAATGGTTAGAAACCCTCAGTGCATTGTTCACTGTCCATTTGGTGATATTACTGAAACATTTTGCTTTAGTTGGGCATTGTGATACCTGATGAGGAAATTCTCCTAGAGAAATTCTGTTCTGTCATCATAATTCAGAGAAAAAAATAGATGACAGCAATTAGTATATAGTCTCCATCCAACTGCTTTGAAAATCAAATGCCATGTAGTACAGTTCCTCATTTATAAAAGATAGCTCTGGAATTCAGGATGATGCCACTGTTGGGGTTCAAATGTATCTATTGTCTCCGACATTCAGAACTCGGAGAAACTTCTTGACTTGCAAGGCAGCATGGTATGGTAAAGTAATATTAGGTTTTCATAAAATAAACTTGGGCTTAAATTATGGTCCCGAAAATAGATAGTAGTAATCATTTGTTCTTCCTCATCTGTTAGTGGACATCATGTCATTCAGAATTGGGCAGATTTTGTTGCTGTGACAACTACCCCCAAGATATCAGTGACTTTATACTAAGGTTTTTATTTCTTGCTTACAGAACTGTGTGGTCTGGGTTGATCAGGCTTTGCTGTAGGCCCCCTAAAGACCAGGCTTATGGAGCTTGCAACATGATAAGTGCCTCCATGGAGCCATAGAAAAAGGGGAAAATCATATGTATTTTGCACTAGATCTTACAACTTGCACCCAGAAGTGACGCATGTCACTGTCAGTCACTTTTTTCCCTTAGTGAAGCAAGTCACATTGCTATGCAGAACTCAAATAGGCTGGAGGAGGGCATTCACACCATGTAGCCAGAAGGAGAGGAAAGTTTGAACATTTTTGAACACCACTAATTACTACTGCACAATAACAATGCCTTATTCATAGGGTTGTTGCTTAATCATATATGTGAAGCATCTGTGTAGTAGTAGAGTTTCAAATACATGGTATTTTTTTTATTCTTATTTTATAAATTTTTTTTTAATCATTTTACTCAAATGGAGTACAGCTGTTGTTTCTCTGGGTTGTACACGAAGTAGAGACACATCATTTGTGTAATCATACATGTACATAGGGTAATGATGTTTGTTTCATTCTGTTATTATTTTTACCTCCCAACCCAATCCCACCCTTCTTTTTCCTCTATGCAATCTATCCTTCCTCCATTCTTGCCTCCCTCCCACCCCGCATAATGTATCATCATCCACTTATCAGAAAGATCATTCGTCCTTTGGTTTTTGGGGATTGGCTAATCTCACTTAGCATGACATTCTCCAACTTCATTCATTTACCTGCAAATGCCATCATTTTATTCTTCTTTATGGCTGAGTAATATTCCACTGTGTATATATACCACAGTTTCTTCATCCATTCATCTATTGAAGGGCATCCCAGTTGGTTCCACAATCTAGCTATTGTGAATTGAGCAGCTATGAACATTGATGTGGCTTCATCACTGTAGTAATCTGATTTTAAGTCCTTTGGGTATAGGCCAAGGAGTGGGATAGCTGGGTCAAATGGTAGATCCATTTCAAGTTTTCTAAAGAATCTCCACACTACTTTCCAGAGTGGCTGCACTAATTTACAACCCCACCAACAATGTGTGAGTGTACCTTTTTCCCCACATCCTCACCCACACCTGTTGTTGCTTGTATTCTTGATAACAGACATTCTAGTCAGGGTGAGATGAAATCTTAAGGTGGTTTTGATTTGCATTTCTCTTATTACTAGAGATGTTTAACATTTTTTCATATGTCTGTTGATTACTTGTAGATCTTCTTCCGTGAAGTGTCTGCTCATTTCCTTAGCCCATTTGTTAACTGGGTTATTTGTACTCTTGGGGTAAAGTTTTTTGAGTTCTTTGTAGATTCTAGAGCTTAGTGCTCTATCTGAAGTGTGTGTGGCAAAAATTTTCTCCCACTCTGTAGGATCTCTCTTCACATTGCTGATTGTTTCCTTTGCTGAGAAAAAGCTTTTTAGTTTGAATCTATCCCAATTATTATTATTATTATTATTATTATTTGCAGTGCTGGGGATTGAACCCAGGGCCTTCCTTCTGCTTGCAAGGCAGGCGCTCTACCAACTGAGCTATATCCCCAGCCCTATCCCAATTATTGATTCCTTCTTTTATTTCTTGTGCTTTGGGAATCATGTTAAGGAAGTCTGGTCCTAGGACGATATGATGAACATTTGGACCTACTTTTTCTTCTATTATGTGCAGGGTCTCTGGTCTAATTCCTAGGTCCTTGATCCATTTTGAGTTGAGTGTTGTGCAGGGTGAGAGATAGGGGTTTAGTTTCATTTTGCTGTATATGGATTTCTAGTTTTCCCAGCACCATTTGTTGAAGAGACTATCTTTTCTCCACTGCATGTTTTTGGCACCTTTGTCTAGTATGAGATAACTGTACTTATGTAGGTTTGTATCTGTGTCCTCTATTCTGTACCATTGATATACCTGCCTATTTTGGTGCCAATACCACGCTTTTTTTGTTACTATTGCTCTATAGTATAGTTGAAGGTCTGGTATTGTGATACCCCCTGCTTTGTTCTTCTTGCTAAGAATTGTTTTAGCTATTCTGGGTCTCTTATTCCTCCAAATGAATTTCATGACTGCTTGCTCTAATTCTATGAGGTCCCTTATTGGCATTTTAATTGGAATTGCATTGAATTTGTATAGCACTTTTGGTAGTATAGCCATGTTGATGATATTAATTCTGCCTATCCAAGAACATGGGAGATCTTTCCATCTTCTAAGATTTTCTTTAATTTCCTCCTTTACTGTTCTATAGTTCTCATTGTAGAGGTCTTTCACCTCTTTTGTTAGATTGATTCCCAAGTATTTTATTTGTTTTGAGGCTATTGTGAAAGGTGTAGTTTTCCTAATTTCTCTTTCAGAGGATTCATCACTTATGAATAAAAGTGCATTAGATTTATAAGCCTTAATTTTATATCCTGCTACTTTACTGAATTCATTTATGAGTTCCAGAAATTTTCTGGTGGAATTTTCTGGCTCCTCTAAATATAGAATCATGTTATCAGCAAATAGGGATTGTTTGAGCAATCCCTCTTCTTTTCCTATTCATATCTGTTTAATTTCTTTGGTCTGTATAATTGCTCTGGCTAGAGTTTCAAGGATGATGTTGAATAGAAGTGGTGAAAAAGGGCATCCCTGCCTTGTTCCAGTTCTCAGGGGGAATGCTTTCAATTTTTCTCCATTTAGAATGATGTTAGCTGTGGGCTTAGCATAGATAGCCTTTATAATGTTTAGGAATGTTCCTCGTATCCCTATTTTCTTTAGTGTATTGAGCATGAAGGGGTGCTGTATTTTGTCAAATGCTTTTTCTGCATCTATTGAAATAATCATGTGGTTCTTGACTTTAAGTCTGTTAATGTGGTGAATTACATTTACTGATTTCTGGATGTTGAACCACCCTTGCATCCCTGGGATGAAACCCACTTGATCATGGTGCACTATCTTTTTAATATGCTTTTGTATGTGATTCACTAAAATTTTGTTAAAAACTTTTGCATCTGTGTTCATTAGGGATATTGGTCTGAAACTTTCTTTCCTTGATGTGTTGGTTTTGGTATCAGGGTGATATTAACTTCATAGAATCAGTTTTGTAGGGTTCCCTCCTCCTCTATTTCATGGAATACTTTGAGGAGTATTGGAATGAGCTCTTCTTTGAAGGTCTTGTAAAACTCGGCTGAGAATCCATCTGGTCCTAGTCTTTTCTTTCTTGTTAGGCTTTTGATAACTTCTTCTTTTTCATTGGTTGAAATCTATCTATTTAAATTGTGTATGTCCTCCAGATTCAGTTTTGGTGGCTGATGTGCCTCTAGGAACCTGTTGATGTCTTCGAGATTTTCTATTTTGTTGGAGTATAAACTTTCAAATAGCTTCTAATTATGTTTTGTATTTCAATGGTGTCTGTTGTGATATTTCTGTTTCCATCACAAATTTTAGTAATTTGAGTTTTTTCCCTCCTTCTCTTTGTTAGTGTGGATAGAAACTAAAAGAAACAAGCAGATCAAACCTTAGAGCCTGGGAATAGTTCAGTGTGCACCAAGGTTTCAAATGTAGCAAAGAGCTAAAAATAAACAAGGCAGTGAAGGAAATAATCCAAATGCATGAGGCTATGGATAAATTACGACAAACACAAATATATTTCTCAGTTTTTGAAAAATAATGGAAATTCTCAAGGTACATATAAAAGAGAGCAATGAGAAAGTCAGGGAGCAAGTGTGTATGCAAAGTCTGTCCTGGAATTTTAGGAACCTAAAGTTTGGAAATTCTTAAACACAAGGGAATTCAAAGACTGGAATTTAGAAACATACTGAATGGAAAACTGGAATTTGAGATCCACACATCTCCCTGGACTGTTGAAGGGTGAGAACTCTGAAATATGGGTTAGGAGGAAAGAAAAAAAAACTGTCAGCAAATAAAGAGCACAAAGAAATCTATCAATTTCTGCCATAGTACTGGATGGAAAAATAACTCATAGCAGCAGTATTCTCCTATAGAATTTGTAGCCCTGATTCATTCCCAAGCTGGTCTTGATGAGTAATGTATACTGTCTATGCAGATTGGAAAATTCAGAGCCAAGATATTAAATTAAAGTTGTTCTAGTTTGGTGGCTCCCCCAATTTTCAATGGAATCAAATGAAAACATCCTCTAGAAGAAAGCTTATGATTATTACTATTCCAGGGGTTAAATTCTGGCAAATAATGAATTCACTATAAAAATGAACACACTCAGGGGAAAGTCACATGAACAACAGTAAAAGTAAAAAAATAGAAAACAACAACAACAACAAAACACTTGAAGAATTTAGACCCGAGATTGTCAAACTGCTCGTGGGTCAAATAAAACTTGCTGCTTGATTTTGTAAACAAAGTTTTATTGGAACATAGAGTTTCTAAGAGTCATGCAGGCGGTATCATGAAGGAACAATAGAAATGCTTCATTTGCTTAGGAGGATTCACAAGTTTTTCTATAATCCATATAGATATATATTAAAAAAAACAGTACATTATAACAGAGTAAAACTACTTCAGGTTATGCTTATTTGTGAAATATCTCTGAGTCGAACTTTGAAATATGACTTGAAAAATAAAGGTAAAAGTGGTGGGTCCAGTGCAGAAACAGAGGGTGTCTATGCTAATTAGAGGAGAAGAAGAGGTAAGTATTGTTCCACTGTTAGGTGAAAAAGTAAATGGCTTACTAATAAATCTGTATGTATAATATGTGTACACGTATGTCAACATAAAATGTGTATCCAGTATATTACTCATACATATGTTCATAGTGTGCTGTTCATGCACATTTGCTATTACATGTACTATATATTATATATATATGCACTGTATATCCATTAGTAGTTTGGTTTTCTCAATTACATTATATATTATGTTGATAATATGTACTAATGATTGCATTATATAATTAATAATAAAGATTCTCATATATTTAATAATCCCATTTTGGGAAACCACAAAGGAAGCTTGTGAGTTTACTTATATAAATTCATATTTTCTAAGAAGGAGGTTCTATAAGAAGAAAGGGCTTGGTAGTCTTAGGTAGATATTTTTACTTTTTATGCATTGTAACTTTTAAAATAAGATTATTCTACAAGTGATTTTTTGAATTATTTGAATTATTTATATAAAAGCATAAGTTACTTGTGCAGAGTATAATGAGGAATCCAGATCAGCACCAGCCTGTGCTGAAGAATGAGGTTCAGGACATTATGGGGGGGGGGCGGTGTCAGTGATGTCAACTCATTGGATCACAGTGAAAAAGAATAGATAATGGTCAGGCAAAGGGCCCCAATTAAGGTCATATTCAAAGGCAGAGACCACACCAGAAATACCAATGACTTTTTTAAGATGTAAAAGAGCATGAGGCTCACCTGTGGGAACACTCCAACCAAATCCTTTGTCCCTGAGAGGTGAGAAAATGGAAAGTGGATGTGAATCCAGATGGGAGTTGCAGGAAGGATTAAAACTCAGGTTAAAGGGCACAATCAATAGCCTTGATACCTTTTCAGTGCCTTTTTAACGTGGATTTTGATCAATGCTCATACCCCAAAACCATATAAGCCCCTAAGCTAGCACACCAGAATGGGTTTTTCTCTGCTATAAGGCCCCCTCCCACATTGGGAGACTTCTACCTCTTCTTTAAGCAAATCCTACTCCATTTACTTTTCCCTTCCATTACTGTCCATAGTTTTATTCTTCAAATTTGTCAGATAAGAACCCAGAAGGAAATAGGCAAAGTGGGGAATCTAGTCTCACCTAAAAACTCTGGTTTCAACAGGATGATTCCCAGTGGGGATTCATTATGATTTGTTTTATTTCCTGGAAAAAAGAAAACTTTGTAATACCTGAAAGTAGATCTGACTGATTTTTCTGTTTCACTGAATCTGTCTCAGAACTGAGATTTGGCTCTGGTCTTTCTGTCTGTCTATTCAGCCAGCCAGCTAGCCAGCCAGCCATCCTCCATCTCTCAATAACCAAATGAGGTCAGAGTGGTCTGAAGCAATTTCTCAAATACGTGCATTACAGGCCTAGCCCTGGAGATACTTTTTCAGTCAACCAACTCTTTTTCAGCATTTCCCATCTTTAAACATTGCAAGCACTTTAGGTAAGGCCAGTGTAGCAAAAAGTAAAATGAAATACCCTAAAGGATATTGCCTGGTGTGATTTGTTTTTGTGTTTTCTTTCTTTGAGTTGACATATTCTGTCCCAGTATTTGCTTTTGTTCCCACTTCCATTTTTAATGGCAGCCATATACTGGACTCATAGCTTTAAGGATTTTTCTACAGCCCCCTTAAATCTCGTTTTAAGTCATTATCTTATATGACTCAATATGCTACGTGTTCTCATTTCTGTTCCCTGCTCCTAGACTTATTGCTTTCCTGGGGTTTATGTTCTGCTTGGGCGTATTTTCTCATCTGGGGATATACAGCTGAGTTTCTGGGATTGCTGATTCTGATGTTTTTATATCTCCTGTTCTTTTTGAGTTATATATTTTTACAATGAACAGGAGATATTTTTAAGTGACCCTTGAAAATATAATCTCTGCTGCCCAAGACTGCTCCATAAACCTCTCTATCTTCTAATATTAACCTACTCTCTGTGCATTACTTCTTTGCACATTTTAATGTTGCAGTCCTTTATGGTACTTACCTGATCATTGCTTTAATGCAATAGCACCTACTACAGATCTTTTGTTGGCCATAGAGTGAGATTTCACTGTAACTGTGTCTATCAGTGGATTTTCTCTTGCTAGTAACACAATATCACAGAATGGGTAAGTTTTAACAAAAAGAGGCTTACTGGGGCTCATGATTCTGGTCCAAGTGGAGGACCCACTTCCAAGGATGGTGTTTTGCTCGCAGAGTCCCAAGGCAGCACAAGCCATTGCACAGCTGGGGACAGGGAGTATACATGCCTATGTGTGCAACTCTTCCGGTCTCCTTCTTATAAAGCAATCAGGATTTAATCATGAGTAATCATATCTAATCCTAATCATATCCTAAAGGCCCCACCTCTAAACTCTATAGTTTGTTTGAAATTCTGCTTAGTATCTCACAATGTGGATTAAATTTTAACTCATGAACCCTTGGGCAACACAATCAAACCATTTCCAAACCATGGCACTGTGTAAGTCTACAGTGTGGTAGGTTAGAGATTCTAGTTATTTCTTGCAAGAAAATCCGCAATTCATTCCTTGGTGTGTGTGTGTGTGTGTGTGTGTGTGTGCGCGCGCGCGTATGTGTGTAGGTGTAGGACGGTATTTGGGGATTGAAGGCAGGATTTCTGGCATGCTAGACAAATGGTTTTCCACTGAGGTACCTCCCCAGCCCTTGCTGTTTCATATTTAATTTCTGAATTAAGTATGTGTAAAAGATATGTCATATAAAACAATGAAAGGGGAAAAACTTTAAGAGAGAAGATAAAGGGAGAAATAATGAGAGAGAAAAAGAGAAACATTAGATAAATACAATGCTTCTTTAAGTTTTGCTTCACGGTCATGCCTAATGGATTTAGTTGGCCTTTATTGTTTTAACTGCCTAAGTGTTGTGTAGACCAAGTCTGGATTTCAAAAGCAAACTAGATGGTGTAAAAGGAAAGGTTCTAAGATGGTTCAGGAACCAGTTAACTGTCAACTTTAAAAATGATTGACTTTGGGAGCCTTAGTTTCCTCATCTCTAAAATGAAGTTTTCCAAATTATATAAAAGAGACTTTGCTGCTCCTTGGAGTTACTAGGGGACCCAGTCACTATGAGATCCACCAGAGTAACTGTGTTTAGCTGTTTGCATCTATTATGAATCTGCTGAGAAATTGTTTTGGAGGAAAGGATCCACTAAAAAGGTTGAAAGTCAAACCTATAAGCACTCTCTTTTTCCTTCTTCCCCTATTGTTTTAGTCTGTGAATGCTTCCACCTCTGTGGTTCTTATTAAATGGGTTTTTGGCATCGAGTCACTGATTTTTAAAAGTTTGTCTGCATATCAAAATCACTGTGGAGATTGTTTGCTTTTAGTAGAGATCGCTGTGTTTCCTTTTAAATTACCACATCTGGTTCTCTATGCCAAGGGCTGAGCAAATGTATTTTCCTTCAAACCCTTCCCCAGGCCTGTCCCATGTACAGCAGGCAATGTTGAAACCTCTGCTCTTAGGTCCAAAATGGGAGGCTGAACTCAGGAAGTCAGGTAAGCCTCACCTTAACATTGACAGCTCCTAAGTGCTTTACATTTATGTTAACCATATGACCTGAAGTCTCATTTAGGTCTGGCATGGGCCCCAGGGAAGTTTGAGCAATAAAACATTAGAATGCAATTAGTTCAGTTCTTCTCTTTATAGTGGACTCTACTGTAAAGACTATGTCTTTCCTTTGTTTTTCCTTTCTCATGTATTGAGGGTTGCTGGTAAACTAGTAAAAGTGCTACTTGGGTCATCCAAATTTAAGTTAGAAATAATTTCATTTCTATTAATACTAACAACTTCAATTATTATGTAATTATTATTTAATTGTAAGTACAAAATGGATAACATTTATTGAATAACTATTACATACATACCAGTGTTACAATTTTTTTCAATATATAACAATTCTGCACATTATGTTTCATGAATTTTTTTTTTTTTTTTTTGGTACTGGGGAATGAACCCAGGGTCACTTAACCACTGAGTCACATCCCCAGTCCTTTTTATTTTTTTGTTTTGAGACAGGATCTTGCTAAGTTGCTAGGGCATGGCTCAGTTGTTGAGGTTGGCCTTAAACCTGTGATCCTTCTGCTTCAGCCTCCTGAGCAGCTGGGATTACAGGTATGTGCCACCATGTCCTCTTCATGCGTATTTTATGTCCTCTTTGTGTGTATTTTACAGACAAGGGAATGAAAGCACAGGATATAAGTACAAAATGAGGGATGCAGACCTCAACAGATTCAGAGATTCCTTTTATTCATTCAAGGACTTGGACACCATTGGGGCTCATTTTCCAGATGCGAAAATGGCCATCAGTTACAGAGGGAATTTTGGTTTTATAGGGTACAATGGGGATGGTTTCATCATTGGAAACGATGAACATGCAATTTGGACAGTCAGGGGCTAGTCATACAGGTTAAAACTTTAACTTAGGAGGGTAGTTTAAAAAGGTTGAAACTCATTGTTATCTGGGGAGACAGGAGTCCAGATTCCCAGGGATGAGAACTCAAATCTTGCCCATTGCTTTCCTTTCTTTGGGATCCATTGTTTCCCAGAGTTTCAGTATTTGCTGTGCCTCCATTTAGGACTAATTTGCAATGGAGAAGGTCAAAATCCAGGGCCCAGCTTTCAATATCCACCCCTTTCCTTCAGGGCCCATTGTTACTAGGAAAGGATTTACTAAGAGGTTAATCTTTGGCTCGCTTCCCCTCCTTCCTCCCAAGATGCACCTCTTTCCACTTTTTCTTCAGGGGCTATCTTGTAGGAATATTATTTTCCATAACCCTTCACAGGGTGTACCATGCGTTCGCAGAAGGTGGTGAGGCTGGTGTCAGAGTTGGGATTCAAACCCAAGCTGTTACTTATGAAATACTGACTTATGTGTTCTGCTACACTTCAAAGGGATGTGGAGAGGACACACCTCTGATGAGTGCTGCCATCCTTGGGCAAAGTGTCCTCTCCACGTGGGAATAGAGGAGGTGAAGTGAGATTAGCAGCAACTGATTCATGAGACCATGTGTTACATGACTTTTACACCTGGACATGTTGGGGGAGGAGAGTGGTAATGGAGCAGAGGAGATTTGCTGCAACCTCTTTCCTATTTATTATTTCCACAGAAGCCTGGAAACAGGCTATGGTTGAAGAACATTTTAACAGGAAGAAATGCAGATTTTGGTCCAGGTTTTGCTTCGGGAAAAAATTTAGAAGAGTTTCTTATATTCATATTATTCTAATGGAAAAATGTTAACTTTATCTAATTTAATAATTTACTAGAAACATCTGAGCTTGGAATTAGACAACATTGTTAAGATTTGCAAAACCACATTATACGAATTTTTCCCCTAAAAAATCTAAGCAGAAAATATTATTTATTTATAATATGGAAATGAAATTATAGTTATGTGGGAACCAATTATCTGGATTTCTTTTGCTGATCTTACTTTTGGCTCCTTAGTTGAAAATTGTACAATTAAATGTTTTTCGAGAGCAGTTCTGTAGCTGGAAAATAGATTTTGTCTTGGACTCCCTTCCATTAACTTCTTGCCTGTATATGAAATTGAGTATCTTTAAGGTATTTAAGAAAAAAGTAAATCAAAGTTGTGTCTAACTCTTGATGCTAATTGACATTATTCAGTGAATCAAGCCTGGAGATCAAGAAAGGATCTGAGCGTCAATCTGATGCCTAGGAAAGCCCACCCCCCTAATTTGTGGGATTTTATGGGCCTCTAGCTCTGCATTTGAGAAGATTGCTTTTAAAGTGAATGTCCCTTTCCTTTGGATAGAATTGAAAATTTCTTTTACTTGAATAGATATAGGTGCCTATACCCTCTTGTTTTCTCAAAGCCTGACGGGCTTTTTCTATAAATTAATGGTTGAGCATTTCCTAACAGTATAATGTCATGCTTTCAACTGCCCACTTTCCCCTACCCTTTCAGGAATGTTTTTTTCCTTGGCGTTTCTCTTGCAATGGTCTGTGAGTTGGTGAACACTAAATATCTAGACTAAATGTCTAGCAGTCCCGTTAATATTTGAGCACAGAATACATGATGGCCCTGTACTTCCACTCTGATCAAGAGAATCAACTCTTGGGCTTTTTTTCAGAGTCTATCTGTGCAGGATTTATAATTCAGCTATTTTGACTCAAATCAGGCTGAAAAATTCCTGGCACTCCTGCAATTTTAACTCGATTAAAATTTGGCCTAAATCTGTCAGGCTGTTCTTTTGGCACAAGATACTACCAAAGTAGTAAGGGAAGTAAAAGTACCTGAGATTTTTCTTGAGCTTATTGAAAGTGGGGTGTCTGGTATTCATCTGTGTTTCCATGTGTGTGTATTTCTTTCCTGATTAGTCTGTACAAATCTGATTGATTTACTCTGAAAATGCCGTAGAACTGTTCTTTATGATAACCATTTATTTTGAATTATTTAATTCAATGAATATAAACTGATGCATAAAATGATTTACGTGGATGAAAGATAATTATGTGACTGAAGATCCTGATTAATTGCATTACTCAATTCACGTCAATACTGAATCTAAACATGTAGAACTACTTTTTTTCCAATTTAAATAGGGGGAAAACCAACATCTTATTTATTTTTTTTTTAAACGGGAGTTGAAGACAGGGCCTTTGTTTGCTATGATTATGTTTGTGATTTTAATTGCTGAGATATTCATGTTTGAGAAGTATCTGCTGTCAAAGCAGAGAAGCAGTAAATGTTCCTAACGCTTTTTGTACAATGGCAATTACATTGACAATCCATTTGGAGTATAACCATAATGGTTCCATTTAGTGTGTGTTCTGTGAAGGAGCGTCAGGGTCAATACAATGCCTATGAAAACGTCTGATATAGCAGATCCTTCTATTATGCCATTTCCATTGATGTTATAGTAGAGAAAATGGAGACCTGAACCCTGAAATAATGGAGAAGAAAAGAAGCCTTTTATTATGCTACTATTATCACTTCTGAGAGGTGCTCCCTTGGGAAGCCATGCAACAGATCTTCCATTTGAACATTTTAATGCTGTTTTTCTTTAGAAAATTGAAAAGAAATAAAAAGAGAAACATTGATTTAAAAAATACATGCAGACAACTCTGGAAAATGTTGAGTCGTAAAGGCAAATTAGTGACCCACCTCTGTATTGTTTCTTAAATGAAGTACTACTTGGAGACTAGAGGAAAGATGAAATGAACTGTCTGACCCATGCTGATTCTCAAACATATGACATGCAGAACCTTTTTGAAAACCTAGAGCAATTAACATCAGCCTTAAAAGAAAAAACTCAAACTAAATGTTTTTAAAAATACTCTAAATATTTCTTGTTTACTGAATTCCAACATATCTAAAATATCGTTCCTATTTCACCTTGCTCCTTTTGAAAGCCCTGGAAGAGAAAGCTTTTGAATGAGGGTTAGCGACAAGAGCCATTTCTTGATTTCTCCTCACTTTCAGGGTAGATAGAATGTACCCTCTGGGTAGAATGGTACATGTGTGTGCCCTGGCTCGTGTGCTCTAGCTGGCTCACACTGGCTTGACAGAGCCAATTATTTATTTTCAGGAAATTTTGAGTCAGTTTATTCAACATAACCATCACTTGAAAGTAAACTTATAAACATAGGATTCAATGACACTAAGAACAAAAGTAATAAATATTCAAATGCATGATTTTTTAATTCTTTTACTATATTTTCATACTATCTATGCCCATATCTACTACATCTTTATGGGGAAATACTATATAATGGTGTGTGCTACTGAGTATTTCTTCCCAATATTGCATAATGATGTCTTGGTCACTTAAAATTAGCTAAATTGGGAATTTTTGCCAGTGGTCATTGTGATAGCATTTGCACCATGGATATCAGATATCATCAGCAAATGCTACAGATAAGGCTCAACTGATTGTTTTATTGATGATCTAGACTTAAAACAGTGATGGAGAATGGTAAAAATTCCTATTGAAGTTAAAACTGTGTGATATCTATGAGCTATAGTATTTGCCCTGAGCCTATTTGTGGGTTGACTGCAGGGTAGCTGCTCTTGGATGGACTCAGATGATCCTGATGGGCTTGTCCTGTGTCTGCAGACTAGTTGGAAGCTGTGTTGTAGTCAAGGCTGAGCAGAGACAGCAGGTCTGTTCATATACCAGGCATCCTCTGACACCAACAGGCAAGCCCGGGCATGTGATTAAGCAATTTTTTAAGCCTGTGTTTATGAAACATTTGCAAAGGTCCTAGATAGCCAGAGCAAGTCACACAATTTAACCCAGAATCATACAACTGGAAAATAAGCTATACCCATAGGTATAGAAGAGGCAGGGAAGGTGAACGATTGAAATTATTAATGTCATCTACCTCAAACACTGCGGGTACATGACCATTGACTTAGAGTGAAAACAGAGAAAGCATGTTGTCTTGAAGGTAAGTGAAGAATGTGTGTTAAGATGAACATGATCTGAGACTGTTGTGATAGGTCAGGTGAGATCAGACCTGAGTATTGAATGCTGGAGGCCATTAATGACCCTTAAAACAGCAATTTCAATGCAGTGTCTATACAGCAATGGAGACAAAATTCTAATTTGCAAAGATTTAGCAGAACATGAAAGGAGACAAATTGAGAGAATGATTATAGGTAATACTTCCATGGATTTATCTTGCAAAAGATCACAGGGAGGTGAACTGGTCCTGGCTGACGAATAGGTTCAAAAAGAGTTTTAAGTTATTTTATTTTAATATGAGCTAAAAAATAGCAGGATTATATGCTGATGAGAATCAGTAGAAGAGGAAAAAAATCAATGGTGTATTCAAAAGAATAGGGAATTGTTGGTATGATGTCTTTAAATAGGCAGGAAGTGATAGGATCTGGTATGGAGTTGGATTGTCTTTACATGAATCCTGGGGAATTTAGTTTAAATGGTGGAAGAGATAGTAAAGTATTTGCACTTACTGAATAAGCTTGGTCATGGAATTCAGACTTCTAAGCTCTGGAATTCTGTAGTATCAGAAAGAATACCAATGGCATAATCTTCTACAGCTGATAACTTTACTATTACCACTGAATCAAATCCCCTCCAAACATGTTCATTTTCTGTGACAATTCTCAGTGTCACATTTTGTTTTCAACTAACATATGTGTATACTGGAAACATTCCTCTCCCTACTTGATGTATAAGAAATCACCCGAAAGCACTCTCATTTCCCAATGTTGCTTTAGAACTTAGAGTTTAAAAGTCTTTTTATCCCAACTGAAATCAACTTCTTGGATGGAATTACTCATGAAGTACCTCTTTGGGCTTAAACATCTGAACATTTAATGACAAGAATCAGTCATTGATAGTGATTGGGTATTAGGAGTTTTCTTTTTGTGGTGACAAGAGTTTGATGGGCTTAATGGCTAAGAAGCCCCAAGTACACTTGTAGCAGTAAAAGGAAAAGATACGAAATTAAGAGAGACATAAAAGCTAAGCATGAAAAAAATATCCCATAATATCTTAAGACCCACATGGAATTCACTAAAGCATGCTATTTGTTCTATTTATCATGAATTTTGTTTTCAGAAAGCAGGAACAAATGTGACCATTCTCAAGTACCTGCAATATTTAACTAAAGCTTCTCCATATTTAAGTTGCAAAATCTGTGCTCTGTTTTATTTTTCATCCTGCCATAAATGAAAGTTGCTACTAGCACTCATCTGGAGTGACCTTCTTTTCACACCAGATTGCTTAGCCCAATGTTGGAATGAAAACAGATAATGCTACAATATAAATCTGTCCTTATAATAAAAAATTGGAAATAGTGAAGGGTGGCAGATGGATTCCAAACTAAAGGAATCCATCCTCCGTGAGTTTTGGCATTTTAAAACAAATTTCTGTGCCAGGGACAAGATGGACATTTGGGACACCTTTGGCCCAGGCTTTTTGCATTCTGGTCCTTGGGACTGTCCTTGTGACTACAGGCTGGCATACATATGCTGCATGGTATGACCTCAGCCTTCCTCCTCTGCCAGGTTGTGCAGACTTCCTGGGGGGCTCTCAGGACACTTGGGTATTTGTTTGGGTGGAAACATTGCAATGTTTTCTAATTTGGTCCTGTGGCCTGGCATGAAGAAATCATTTTCAATTGATGGCTTTAAGTCAGAGCTATCTTAGATAAAATTTTGAAATTTGCTTCCTTTACAAACAAAAAAGCATAACCTATTTAAAATTAAAATCAGATTTACAAATGAGATAAAATGCTTTTCTACCCATTTTAACTAGAAAAGTCATGAACTTTATACTTTTTCTTAAATCAGTTGTAAAGAAAATAAAATAAATAGAGTTTCCTGGAAAAGAAACTGGACATTCATATACCAAAATTGTTCATGACAATATCTGGAGACACTTTTGATTGTCACAGTGGTGAGAAGGGGTCCCTCCTGGCCTCTGGTGAGAAGAATAGAAGAAGTCAGAAAGTCTACTAAACTTTGAAACCTTCTCTGTATTTACACCATCACCAAGTTAGAAAAAAAAAAAAAAAAAGAACTTTGCCCACAATATCAATGGAATAGACCTTTGGTTGAGAATCCCTTTGTAAGGTCATTAAATAAAGCAAGCTTGACAAATCTTCATACCATCTTCTAATGAATCCACATGATTAAGTTTTCTGTCTAGCACTAAAACAGATCCTCAGAGTATGTGAGATGACATGGAAGACCTTACTTATGGTGACACCAAGCGAAATATGGATAATGTAAACATTACACATCTTTATGAGATGATTATAGAATTCTGGGTGGCAGAAAGTCTTGATGAACTAATTGCAGAGGACAGAGCCCTGCATAGTTGAGCAGCAAGCTGTACAAGCTTCTGGAGCCAAATTGGTTCTAGGTACAGACAGATAATGGAGAAGGCCTGCTAAGACCTAAAACTTTAAGGTTGAGGAGACAGTGGTAAGGAGCATGTGGGATGGACTGGAATCTGGAAAATTTTCAAACACAATAATAATCTGCTTGATGAAAACAAAAAAGCTTCATCTTCTTTCCTTCAATTTTTATTAGGAAAAATAAAAGTGGGATAACTGGGTCAAAAGGTGGGTCCATTCCAAGTTTTCTGAGGATTCGCCACACTGCTCCCCAGAGTGGCTGAACCAATTTGCATCTCCACCAGCAATGTAAAAGTGTGCCTTTTCCCCACAGCCACACCAACATCTATTATTGTTTGTGTTCTTGATAATAGCCATTCTAAGATGAAATCTTTGAGTAATTAATTGGAGTAAGATGAAATCTTAGAGTTGTTTTAATTTGCATTCCTCTAATTACTAGAGATGTAGAACACTTTTTCATATGTTTATTGATTGCCTGTTCATAATCTTCTATAAAGTGTCTGTCCAGATCCTTGGCCCATTTATTGATTGGGTTCTTTGTATTTTTGGTGTAAAGTTTTGTAGGTTCTTTATAGATTTTGGAGATTAGTGCTCTATCTGAAGTGCACATGGTAAAGATTTTCTCCCACTCTGTAGACTTTCTTTTCACATTATTGATTGTATCCTTTGCTGAGAAAAAGCTTTTTAGTTAGAGTCCATTCCATTTATTGGTTCTTGCTTTGATTTCTTGTGCTTTGGAAATCTTTTTAAGGACCCACCTTTTGACCCAGTTATCCCACTCCTTGGTTTATACCCAAAGGACTTAAAATTCGCACACTACAGTAGCACAGCCACATCAATGTTTATAGCAGCTCAATTCACAATAGCTAGACTGTGGAACCAATCTAGATGCCCTTCAATGGATGAATGGATAAAGAAGCTGTGAGATACATACATACATACATACATACATATATATGTATACACACACACACACAATGGAATACTACTCAGCCATAAAGAAGAATAATATTATGGTATTTGCAGACAAATGGATGGAATTGGAGATTATCATGCTAAGTGAAATAAAAAACAAAGACCAAATGTTTTCCCGATAAATGGATGATGATATAAAATCTGCTTGAGGGGTGGGGTGGGGGGGTGAGAGAAGAATGGAGGAACTTTAGATTATGTAGAGGGAAATGAGAAGGGGAGGTGGTGGGGATATGAAAAATGGTAGAATGAGACAGACATCCTTACCCTATGTACATGAATGATGAATAAGGATGGTATGAATGTACATCATGCACAACCATAGAAATGAAAATTTGTACCCCATAGGTGTACAATGAATCAAAATGAAGTCTGTAAAAATAAAAAGTAAAAAAAAAAAGTGAAAATGGGACTGGAAATCTGGGAGATCCTGGGCAGTCTTGTACACTTTCTCACTGCTTGCTGTGACTAAACCAAATGACTTAGACTCAGCCTGTCGTTTCGTGGCTTCAGGCCTTAATACTGTTTAAAAAGACTAGCCTCTACATCATGTCAGGGAAATTATGGTATTAAAAGCCCCAATAGCACAAGGGGTGGGTGGTGAGGCTCAACTTTCTTAAAACTGTGACTCAGTCACAGATTCATGGTGTTATTTTTTACTTTAGCAAACAGATGTTAGAAAGAGCTTCCACTCTCAGGGAATCATCATTTTAAAAACAAACAAACAAAAACTGGCTGTATTCCTTAATCTTTACTATTCTACAAATCGTGACCACTATGCTATAAAAAATGCAAAACATGCAAAGAAGCAAGTCAATGGAACTTGCACTCATCAAATAATTTTCACATGAGTAACCTATCGATGACCCAGACCTGAAGTAGGAGAAAAGGATTTTAAAGAATTATTTTGAATTTATAGAAATAGATGAAAAGAATGGGTTCATAGCAAACCCCATGGAAGAAATGAAAACTACAAAATCAAAAGAGAAAGCCTAGGTATGAAAAGTATGACTGAAGTTTTAAAATGCATTAGATTAACTTAACATCAGAATACATACTGCAAAATAATGAGTTAATGAATTTAAAGACAAGTCAGTAAAATGATCTGAAATGAAGTACAAAGAACAAAGAGACTAAAACTGAGCTAAAGCGTGGAAGTTAGCAGTGGGATGATCTCAAATAGTCAAACATGTACTAGGGTCACCAGAAGAAGAAAAAATTTGGATTGAAAAAAAAATGAAGGTAAAGGAGGACATATTTTATGTTTTCATTTATCTGAATTTCAAGATTGGTCAAAATTAATCTGTGCTGACAGAGAATACTGTTTCTAGGAATGTGCATGATGAAACTTTCTATGATAATATTGTGGCTCTTTGTCTTGATTGGGGCATTGGATAAAGGCTGTATACTTTTGTTAAAACTCATTGTATGCCCTTAATATCTGAACATTTTACCTGTTTCAAATGTACCTAAACTTTAAAATATAAATAATTATAACACGATAAACAACAAAAATCTATTTTTAGAGATACATCATGGATACAGATTAATGATAAGAATTTGGAATATCTTTAAAATTAATGTAGGCTTTGGGCTGGGGATATAGCTAAGTTGGTAGAGTGCTTGCCTTGCATGCAATAAGACCCTGGGTTCAATCCTCAGCACCACAAAAAAATAAAAGAACCACAGATAGACCAAGAGTGGCCTTGAGGCATTAATTGCAGAAACAGAGTAATCATTGCATCCAGATTCCTCCTGTATAGTTCTTGCTACTTTTGATGTTTTATGTATTTTTAATAATGTTTTTAAAAACATTAATTTCTCTTAGCTTGAATACTAGTTGATATAGAAGTCTTTCATTTAAAAATATATCTTCAAATACACAACAAGATGAAATAATGAACCCCTGAGGACCTCGTGGGAACCTAGTCAGCTGTAGAAGTGGTGTTTGTGCTCTAGACTTCTATCTTATGTTCACTTCAGGGCGTAAAATAATGTTCAGAGCACCTTTCCTATTTATGATAAATCAGTCCTTATCTATGATTTAAAAATAAAATAGTAGTGTCAGAACCTCATGCCATATACAACTTCCAATAACAGATTGCTGCTTGACCTAACATGTCAGGCAATTTCAAAACCACTCTCTGATATTCTTCTCTTCCTAACATTATTCTCTGTGACACCTGAAGAGCTGTAAATACAGGGCTTTCTACTACAAATGAAGATCTGAACACATCATCCACCTCCTTCTTCCTAACCCTAATCTGTTCCACATGCTGAATAAAGTTCCTCTCTGCTCACATCCCTGGGAAAATTCAGAGTACGGTTACCTGTTTTCTCCCCTAGACTTATCCTAGTGTAATTAAGTGCCAATTTGGAACTGACAGACCCTTTTAAATATTTGTTATTCCTTGTTGAAATGAGAAACTTTTGTCTTCTGGTTTGAGTGCAGTTTTCAATGAAAATGTTTTTCTTCTTATTTGGAACATTTTTGAAGTATTATGTACAAATAGAAAAGTACACAAGTATAAAGCTTGATAAACTTTCACAAGGTGAACAGCACATCCAATTAACCCTCATTCAGATCGAGAAAGAGAACAATTTAGAAACTCTCAAATTGCTCACACCTCCTTCCTACCCCACCCACAAGAATAATTATAATCTTAACTAGTAAAAGTATAATTTATTTTTACCCAGTTTAATACTTCATGGGTCTCTATACTGTGTGTCATTGTGAGTGTGGCTTCTTTTGAGTATCAGAAAGTCATGGATTAGGTGTGTAGTCACAGATTACTCAATCTCACTGTATGATAGTATTCCATGTTGGAAATACGTCATGATTATTAAAAATATTACGAATATGCTGAAATACACTCTTCCAAACATGTCTTTTGGTAAAATATTTATATAAATTTGTATTGGATATATGTACCTGAGTGGAATTGTTGAGTTAAAAATGTGCACATACTTAGCCAGTTTTGCAAAGTGATAGTATAGAATTATATCACTATCAGTCATGTCCGAGAGTTCTGACTCTTGTACAGTTGAACCAACAGTAGGTATGCTCTGATGTTCATTTCAACCTTTTTTTTCTATGTAGTTGTATGACATTGTGTGTGTCTCTGGGGTATAATCAAGGTATAATTGACATACAATAATCTCCACATAAAACATATCATTTGCTAAATATTGAGGTATGTATACATTCTTGAAACAATCATTATCATCAAGATAAAATTATGAATATATTGATTACCACCCCTAATTTTCTCACAAGCCATCATAATCACTGTCTTCCTCAATTTTCTGTTGTTTGTTATTTCAGACAGGAGTGTAAATCTGATTCCAATTGCTTTATCTTGGACAAAGTAAAAATTATCTTGTAGTTGCATTTCCTCAGTGATTAATAAATGTATATGTTTACTTTCCAAGGTATTAGCTTTTAGTTTTGTTTTAACCATAAAGAAAATCATTGGTGGACTACTTGCCACACAGCTGGAAAATTAATCATTTTGTACAATAAGACCATGGCTCCAGTTGCTGTCATTCATCTGGTGTCAACTTTTAAAAATTTTATGCATAGTACTTATAATATCTTGGGCATTCAAGTATGCCAGTGCTCTCGTAAACCTCCATAAGATCACTATGCAGGAACAACTTGATTCAATGATAAGGCAATGAGGTTCATAATTTCTAACTTTGAAATGACCACTTACTAACTAGAACAATTCTATCCTACTCTAGTTATGAAGCAATTAAGAAATAACAAAAGGAGTGAGGAATACAAAAGTAAAAATATCAATGTTATTAAGCTGATATTGGCAAATACAAATTGAATATGTGAACAAACTATCTTTGAAATTCTACACCAGGACTTTAACAGATTTTCCCACTCAGTCCTAGTCTAGGGATCACTGGGCTGAAGAAGGCTTTCCTCCACATGTAGGCTGAGGAGAGAGACTGGGACGCAACAGACTTTCCCTCTAAACACAAGAATTTTCACAGCCAGGTGGGAGAACTGTCAGTGACATGGTGAGAGAGAATCTTCATTGCCAGTGGAACTCAATGAATGGATGGAAACTTTGAGGGTTCCAGCAGACTTTTATTCTTTTAATTCACTGATTTAAGCACTACATATTTGGTCATCCAAGAATGGGGCTAACTCAGGAGGAAAAAAACAGAAACTAAGAGCATAGTCCATTTCTTATCTTCATGAGACAAAACTTCCCTAAAGTACTGCTGTGTTAGATGTCCTCCTGGGTCAACTGTTAGGTGACAAAAATTTCCCCAGAGGGTTTTAAAATAGGTCAGATCTATGAATTCACTAAATCAACTTCTAGGTACCTAACAAGACTGAAAACCTAAAACTTACTATTATATTTGGGATTTCCATCCCAAATCATCTCTAATTTTGCCCAACTCACCTATCAGAGGCTTTGCAACAAGATATAATACATTCCAGAAAGCACTGCAATAATTAAATACCAATAGATCAATGCTTCAAATTTTAAATAAATAAATAAATAAATAAATAAATAAATCCCTACTGCTTTAGACTTCGAGAGGAGAAATTAGTCCTCAAATTAGTATTTTTGCAAGTGGGTGTCAAGGAATTTGAAGTTTGAAGCCAAATTATCCAATGTTTGAAATTTAGATTCTAAAGAATGTGAATCAAAAATTAATGCTCTAATTGTAGAGTGGTGGTTGCACATAAGCCTAGTTCTCTGTTAATTGAATATGGTTCTTAAGTTTTGTTGTGTTGACACCAAGTCTCTAATTTGTCTCATGTTTTAAACAGCTCAGAAGCAATTTTTCTTAAGATTATCACTGCATTGTCCCCACTGTCACAACTTTAGGAAAATATGAGTTCCTAACTCAAGAGCAGTTATCCCAGTCAAAATTAAATCTCTAAAATCCAGCACTTAGTGTTGTCAAGGACCTTAGCAGAAATTGAGTGGCGTTTCAGTAAGTGAGGGTAGATGAAGAGAATCTTGCTATTCGTTTTGGATGTTATCTTGTTCCAATGAATTTAAATTCAATTGGAAGGACTCAGACCATAATTTTGGCCCTTTGTATTGGAAGAGCCCCTATACTAATTCTTTTGTCTCAGGGAGTGGTGTTTAAGACCCACAACCTTCTTACCAAGCTTAGAAATGTCCTGCAATCACTAGGCTTTTAAAACAGTCCCTTCACTTCTGATCCTTTATATTCAGAACCCCTTATCTGCCAGTTCACCTTGGCACACATTTCCTGGCATCTAGCGCTGTACTGAAGTTGACTTCCAGTTAGTTATATGCCACACAGCTTCTGCTACAGTATTTCTCAATTTTGGCAGTATGTTTTAACCACCTGGGAACTTTAAACTACTGATGAGTATCTCTTCCCTAGAAAGGGTCTGCAGGATGGTATGGAAATTGGAATTCTTAATAACTACCTAGCTGATTCTAACATTGAGCCAAGACTGAGAACACCTGCTATACTGTGGTGAGCAGAGAGATTCATGTTGGGCTTCCCTGGCAGCTTCCATCACTTCTTGCTTTGAAATTGATAAGGTGGGTGAATTCTGTCTCTTATTAATGTTTTCTCCCTCCAACTTACATTTGTTCCAATGGGAGAGTCATGTTCTATAAGATGCCTGAATTGTAGTTGCTGTTTATGTTAATGAAACTTATGGTTACAGGGGCCCAGTGACGACCAATCATTCTGCTCAAGATGTTATCACTTTTGATATGTGGAAGTCTTTACATAATGTATTTTTGCCATCAGGAGCAATGTGATTTCATTTCTCTTTGTTCTTCTGTCTGTCCTCTGGGTCTCAGTTGAGTTTCTAAAGTTTAATGTTTTAACACTGGGCTGTTTTCTTTTTACATATGGGAATACAGCACTGTTTGGTGGATTTAAATGTAATATTTTAAAAATTTCCCTTTAATTTTTGGTTCAGATGGTCATCTTTTTAACTACTCTTCTAGATTTTGCTACCAAAACATATTCCGTGTCATCTTGTAGTGAGAAAGTTCTGAGAATATTAACAGCAGCAGAGTTAGGTAATTCTACCCAGAAGTATGTATTTTCCTATGAGATCAACATCCAACTCAGGCTTGAACTGACTCTGTCATTGCTTTGCCTGATTTCCGGGAAAAGGCACATAATATTGTTGCAATTTCTCTTATGATCATGATTCCATTGTTTTCACAGCCACATTAAGACACAGGAAATATTGTAGCTAACTATTTAGACAATGGAGAAAACCCTCTTGTAGTTTTGAATATTCTACAATAATCGTCCATGCTTCCCTTTCAAATCCATATGGAATTTCTGTAACCACTGGTATTACTGTCCAAATCTTCAAGGAATTTTTCTCTAATTACTCTCCCACCTATATATTAAAACATTGCTTCTCAGTAAATTCTGGACTTAGATGCATTTGGTGGGGGAATATTAGAGTTATATGAGACTATGTCTGTCTTTCTTTGTTTTATTGCTTTAGACCCTGGTCTAGTAATACTGAAATTTCCCTTCTTCATTCCTTTTTTGATGCTTTCAATTTTCCATTTCATTTACGTCTAGCCAACTGTTAAAAATTGTAGTCATTCTTCTAAGAAAAAGATTTCTCTTTACCTTCAGTTTAATCATTCTTTTGCTTTTTATTTTCCTTTGCTCATCACTCCTCTTTTAATGGTAAGACTGAAACAAGTTTTTCAAAATACTCCAGTTACTTCTGACTTTCCTGTGCAAATACAAATCTTAGAGACATAATATTTCATTCTTGGGACTTCTAAGTTGCACATTTGCCTTTTGTGTTAGTTAGCTTTTCATCACTGTGACAAATACCTGAGAAAAACAACTTACAGGAGGAAATACATCTTTCAACTCATGGTTTTAGAAGTTTCAGTCTGTGGTTGGCTGGCTCCATTGTTGTGGGCCTGTGGTGAACCAGAGCATCATGGTGGAGAAAGGGTTGTAGAGCAGAGGTACTTTTCATCATGACTGAGAGGCAGAGAGAAAAGGAAGGGGCCAGGGATAAAATATAGTCCCCAAGGACCCAATCCTTCAAGTAGGTCCCATCTCCTACCATTTTACCACTTCCTAATAAGACTATCAAATTATTAATCCACCAATGAGGTCAGAAAATCCGTGATTCAATCACCTCCTCATAACCCACCTCTGAACATTGCTGCACTGGGGATCAAGCCTTCAGCACATGAGACTCTGGGAGACATTCCAGATCAAAACCATAGCACCTTTGGAATCACGATCATTTTACTGAGTTAGTTCTCTACCTTAACCTGAAAAGGTAGAATATTCTCTTTATAGTAAAGGTCTGCTTTATTCATTTATAAATAAATTATTTTGTCTACTATGAGTCAAGCTATGTTCAAGGCTTGGAAACACAAATTCACAGATGATATTTAAGTAATTAACAACTCCAGAACCAAGTTGAGATCCTAGAATTTCAGATGCATATTAAATCCCAACTATCTCTGGTTATTCCCTCAAGCAAGAAAATAGTTCACAACAAAACAAAACATAAAACAAAGACCCAATCTTCTGCTGTCAATGTCTACTGCATATCTGAACTTGCCACAAAAATTTCTTTTCAAGCCTAACACTCTTTTCTGTTGCATCATATATGCTTCTTAGGAAAAGGTGTACTTGTTACAATTCAAAGATAAACTGAAGCAAGTACATCATAATCAAATAAAAATGCCTTCCATTTAGTGAAAAGTTCCTTTTTTCCCGGTATCAGCATTACTTAGGCAAAGTAATTCTTCTCATAAATATCTTTTATAGCAGGTATCATTGTCCCTATTTTGCAGACACTGAAATAGATTGATAAATGTTAACAAACTTGTACAAATGCATGGAGTCAGGAATCAAAGAAACTAGGATGATATTAATACTAAATACACAGAAGAAGAAATACAGAATAAATTACTGGAGTACTGCATTGCCCATGAGAACTGAAAAAGAGGAAAATATTCCTAGATCTAAGATAGCAGATCCTTGAATGGAGCAGACCTTAAGTGGAGTGTGGAGAGTGACAGAATAGGGGCATCTGGAGACAAAGAGCATCAGTCTTCTTAATACAGACAAACAAACTTAGAAATGGTTCCAAAATATTTAATAAAATACTGCTGTATGACTCTGAACTTCCAACAATAATTCAGAGTCCCACTGCAAAGTCCTAGAATTAATGGTCTTTTCTTTTTTATTCCCCCTTACGGTTTAAGTCCTGGAAGAACTCAGGGTCTCAGAGGAATATTTGTTTTCTGCAAGTTATTTTTTAAAACATGTATTTTTATCTAATACATAAAAACATAAAAATTATACATATTAATGGAGTACCATGTAACATTTGAATACATTGTGTAGTGTTTAAATCAGGTTAAGCATATCTCTTCAAACATTTATCATTGTCTTATGATAAAAACTTCCAAAATCTTTCAAAATCTTCTAATTTTTTTGAACTGCACAGTGCTTTGCTCTCTCTAGTCACTCTGCTGTGCAGCACACCAGAACTTCACTCCCTGCCTCAAATCCCCACTTCTTCTGACCTCTGGTAACTACCTTTCTACTCTTAAATTCTATGAGAGGGTATAGATTCCATATATCCAAGCTTATGCATATTTGTCTTTCTGTTTCTGTCTTATTTCGCTTACCATAATAATCTCTAGTTCTAACCATTTTGTTGAAAATGATAGTATTCCATTATTTTCATAACCTACTACTATTCCTTGTGTATATGTACCATGTTTTCTTTATCCATTCATCAGCTGATAAATACTTATATTGTTTCCTTTTTTGGCTACTGTCACTAGTGCTGCGAACTCTGATGGATAGAGATGTGAATTATAAATTGAAATTCTTAACCTCTTTCTCTGGAGATTGTTGAAACTATGATTCTTCCATAGAGACTAGATAGAAGGACTTCTCATATTAAAACACTTAGAGGGCTTGGACAGTCTAAGGGTGACTTGATTCTCCTTCAGGGACCTATAGAAAGATATCTGGTGAATGCATTAAAGACATTCTTAAATAGATGCTTATAGTTATTCTGCTATAAGCACATATAAGATGAAAATCACCTCAAGCCTTGTCTCTCATGATTTTATTCTATTACAGTTCCCAAGAAATAAAATTCTCAAATACCATGTCCCCAAAATGGAACAAACAATTCCCGGAAACCAAGGGGTGACCTTTAAATTAAGGAAGTTGGAAAGTCCCTAAAGGCCTAAATGTACCATCAGGAGGGAGAGATAGCTAACTGCTAATCGCTAACATCTGCATCTGTAGCGTGGCTTGCTTGCATTGGCTAGAAACAGTGACTATACCGCCCACCCCACTCACAGGTCATTTTCCCTATAAATGCTGACAGCAAAGGAACTAGGGCACGATTCCCCTCCACATCGCTTTTAGGTTTTTGGGTGGTCTTCGTTGGCCAGCTATAATAAAGGCCTCTTTTGGCTTTACGTGAACGGCTTGGATGATCTCATTCTTGTCGGGTATAACAATTCCACATTTTCTTTTTATAGCAAGTGTAATCAAACACCATGAAAATATCTTCAGAAACTTTTCATCTCTAGTAAGCTGAGTTGGACAATAGTGATTAAGTAACAATCAAAATGTAGTCTGTAAAAATATAATTAAAAAATTAAAAAATAACAATCTATTCTTTTTTATTTTTTTAAATGTTTTATTCTTTATATATGACAGTCTGTTCTTAAAACTAACAATTTCCTAGATCTGCACACTGGATATTTTATTGTTTTAAAATAGAAGTAGTAATCGGTGATCTCAAAACAAGGTGGAAATGGAAATAAATATCAAGTATGGCTTGTCCAAGATTACAAAGAAGAAACACATATGATAGTGTTAGTTTAGTTTTGTGTAATCTAGATCGTTATATCAAGAGCTTCACTGATTATTACATGTAGTTTTTATGTGTCTAATAGCACAGGAGCCTCATATAAATAAAGAAATATAACAACCATTTTGAAGGAGGTTGAGGAAGAATTAATGAAGGAAGAAGTCATGCACAAAGGGAAGAGTTATATTCATTTATTTTTGTTTTTATTTTTATTTTTTTGTACCAGGGGTTCAACCTGGTGGTGTTTAACCATTGAGCCAGATCCCCAGCCCTTTTTATTTTTGATTTTGAGACAGTGTCTCACTAAGTTACTCAGAGTTTTATTTGCTGAGGCTGGCTTTGAACTTGTGATCCTTCTGCCGCAGCCTCCCGAGCTGCTGGTTTACAGGCGTGTGCCACCACACCTGGCTCTTTGTTTTAAATTGGAACAGATTATCATTTTTATCAATACAGACAAGATTGATTTCATAAAAACTGGTTATTTGAAACTTTTAAATATTAAAATTATTATTTTGAAATCATTTTAGATTTACAGAAAAGTTGCAAAAATACTCCAGAGAGTTTCACGACAGGAAGTTTCAATATGCTCTTTATCCAGGGTTAACAGGCTGAATCATGTTTCCCAGCCTGTTGAAGTCTTCATCCCAGCACTGTAGAATGTGACGCACTTAGAGATAGGGGTAGTTAGAAAAATGAGATTATATAAGTGGCCCCTAAACCAATGTGACTGGTGTTTTTATAAGAAGAGGAGATTAGGGCACCAATACACAAACAGAGGGTGACCTCGTGAGAACACAGTAAGAAGCCGCCCATCTGCAACACCAAAGAGCAAGGCCTTGGGATAAAACTAGTCTGCTGACACCTTGATCTTGGACTTGGGCCATCCATAATTGAAAGTGAATTTCTGTTGGGTAAACCACTTAGTCTGAAGCATTTTTTCATGGCAGCCCTAGTAAATTCATGCACCCAGTATTCCCCATTGTTAACACCTTGTATTGTTACGGTAAAGTTTAGAAGCTGACTAAACTGTTTCTGCAGTTTTTAGTCAATGTCTTCTTCCTCTTCATGGAATACTATAAGAGTTTGTGCTTTTGACACCAGATCATACTCCATTTTGAAGGGCAACACAGAAAAGGGGCTCACTCACCCCAGTAGGATGGCTATTATATATAAAAATGTGATAAATGAGCTGGGCATGGTGGTGCCCTGGGAGACTGAGGTAGAAGGATCTCAATTCCGAACCCAGCCTCACCAACTTAACCAGGCCCTAAGTAATTTAGTAAGACCCTGTCTGAAAAATTTTTAAAAAGTGTGCTGGGGATGCAACCCAGTGATAAACGGCTCCTGGGTTCAGTCCTTAGTACCAAAAATAAATGAATGAATAAATAAATAGACAAAAGATGGTGAGAATGCAGTTAAAGGGAACTCTTATCCACAGTTGCAGGAATGTAATTTCGGACAGACATTATGGAAAATGGAATGAAGACTCTTAAAAATACTAAAAATAGAGCTGATAAATGACCCAGGATTCACACTACTGAGTATACAGGCAAAGGAAATGAAATCAACGTACCAAAGAGACACTTAGGACTCCCATGTTTGTGGCAGCACTACTCACATAACCAAGATATGAAATCAACCTATGTGTGCATTGGTGGATGAATTAATACAGAAAGTATGATATGTATGCACAATGAAATATTATTCAGTCATACAAAGAAAGAAGTCATGTCATTTGCAGCAGCATGGATGGAACTAGAGGACATTAAGTGAAATAAGTCAGGAACAGAATGACAAATATTCGCTTATATGCAATGCTAAAAAGTTGATCTCATAGAAGTAGAGAGAACAGTGGTTACCAGAGCCTAGGAAGTGGGAGCAGAAATAGGCAGGATGATAAACAGTCACAGGGGTGTAGTTGATTAGCAGAAATAACTTCTAGTGTTTTGTAGCACATTAGGATAACTATTATTGACTCCAATTAATTATGCAATTGTATATTTCAAAATAGCTAGTAGAGAGGATTTTAAATGTTCCCAGAACAAAGCAATGATGTTTGAATTACTAGATATGCCAATTACTCTGATCTGATCATTGCACATTATATACACATTGAGATATCCCACTGCGCCCCATAAATATGTACAATTACTTTGTGTCAATTAAAAATAAAAAACATTCTTACCCCTACATAAAATAAAAAGTGAGGGGCTCAGCAGGAACAAAATACCATGACAGAATAGCACAATGCATGAGTGTGTGTGTGTGTGTATGCATGCGTGTGCGCACGTGTGTATATGTGTGGTCCTTACCACATATGAAATATTAGTTTCCTTCTGGGTACATATGAAATATTAAGGATTCATATATATATACATACATATATATAGAGAGAGAAAGCATGCAGTAAAATGCCTATACTTACTAATAAGATACTTAGAAAAATAATTTTAGGGATATAAGTATAATTATCAGAATGCAATTAGGTCTGGAGTTCAATGAAAACTGAACCTAGACTAGGGTGATGTCAGTTAAAAGGGTGTATTAATCCAAGAAATATTGTAGGAAAGAAAACTAAAAGGGCTGGATGAATGAATAACTATATTCCAGTAAAGGAAAGATTGGTAAAATAAATGAGTCATTCTTCTAAACTAGGAGAATTATGGTAAAAAATACAGATGGAAAAATGGAATGGGAGTGATAAACTGGTTTGGTGAAGGAAATATTGATATCCAACTGGTACTTCCCTGTCACCATCTGGCAGTGCAGGACGAGGGTTTAACACAGTTTGTTTCCAGATCTTAGAGACTGGCTTGCCTCAGAAAGCCTCAGTTTAAGTCTGTTGTCCAGGCCGAATTAGTAGCATTGCCTCTTTCACCTCTAAAAACAACCCATTTGGACAATAAATGATTCTGCTACCCTAACTGTACTCTAATAAGATGTATAATACTGAAACCCTCCGGAATTTCCAGATGATGCCAAGTTTGAGGTATAATACTAGAGAATTTGGATGAATGCCAACAGGACACACCATTATGTTTTGATTTATCCGTAGTCAGATTTTATCTCAGAATGTGGAACATCATTTTGAGGGTCACAGTGAGACGAAAATAGATCTGAAGCTAGATTCTTGCTTTCTTTTTACAGAGACATAAAAAGAGCATTTGATTCTTAACATATAATTAAGTTGAAGGAGGAAGCAAAAGAATATAATACTGGAAATAAAACCTCTGTGATAGATCATTTTCAGAGGAGTTCATTTAACCACACAGTGACAGTGACAAAAAACAAGGGGGCTAAGAATCATTTTATATTATTTTTAACATTGAAATATGACATCTGTACTCCTCCTGGATGGAAAGCTAGTTCTTACCTGGACTTGGGGAGACTTGATTGCCTTGACACAATTTAAACTTTATTTGAACCTATGTTATTTAAAGTGTATTTAAAACATAGAAATGGATATATCTCCCACCTGGTTACTGTCAGATTTAACCAATGAGCTTGAAGCATTTTAGGTCAGGCAGAATATTGGAAGCAGAAGGAAACTAATTTTAGCTTGATTGATTATAATACCATATCCTCAAATCTTTCTTTTTCTCATGTACTTTACATATTGCATCTGTTAAGGAATCTTTCTCAGTGGAGCAGTATATAAAAGAGATGCAGATGCAGATTCCAAAGGATGTCAGGAGCACAGGAAGGTCATATGGTCTGCATTCAGCTGAATGCAAAATGCAACATCTAGAGGAGTTGAATTTTGATCCCAGGGCTGCTATTGCCTTGCAGTATCACTCACGGAAAATCCCTCATTTTCTTTGAGTTCCAAAAACCTGTTCTTAAGAATGGGGAACATCCTGACATCTATTGTATGGGTCGAATATAAAATGAAAAAGCTCATCTCAAAATGACTTGGGAAACCTTACAAAGACAATGTAAACTATTGTTAAATTTACATCAAGACACAAATATATCTTTAGAAGTGTATTGATATCATCCTCTGCTTGGTCTCTAAATCTGCATATTCTGCTCCAGGTGTTTGTTCAGACTCTGGAGAATAAGTTGGAAAGCTGCTCTTTCTATGAAATCCCCTCCTCTGATTATTCCTGTCTCTAGGGCTTAGGGAAATTCTTGGCTCTAACTCATAAATTAGTACTACCCCATAAAAACAAAACCTGGCCTTATTCTAATAATAAAAGTCATACATTTTATTTATTTTTATTTTTTTTTTAATTTGTTTTTAATTTACTTATTGATTCATTGAACACAAATGGAGTACAGCCATTGTTTCACTGGTTGTACACAAAGTAGAGTCACACCATCTGTGCATTCATGCGTGTACACAGGGCAATGGTATCTGTCACACATTTTGTTATTAATTTTACCCCCACCCACCCCCACCCCTCCCTTCCCTATATGCTAGCTATCTTTCCTCCATTCTTGCCATCTTTCCCCCCCACATAATGCATCATCATTCATATATCAGAGGGACCATTCGGCTTTTGGATTTTTGGGATTGGCTGATCTCACTTAGCATAACAGTTTCCAACATCATCCATTTACCTACAAATACCATAATTTTATTCTTCTTTATGGCTGAATAATATTCCATTGTGTATATATACCAAAGTTTCTTTATCCATTCATCTACTGAAGGGCATCTAGGTTGATTCCATAATCTAGCTATTGTGAATTGAGCAGCTATGAACATTGATGTGGCTGCATCACTGAGGCAATCTGATTTTAAGTCCTTTGGGTATAAGCCAAGGAGTGGGATAGCAGGGTCAAATGGTGGATCCATTCCAAGTTTTCTAAG
>JAJEJO010050044.1:214496-295883 GCA_020662805.1 Glaucomys volans
TTGATTTCAGCTCTGATTTTGATTATTTCCTGTCTTCTACTACTTTTGGTGATGATCTGTTCCTCTTTTTCTAGGGCTTTGAGCTGTAATGTGAGGTCATTGATTTGTTGACTTTTCATTCTTTTATTAAATGCACTCTCTGCAATGAACTTTCCTCTTAGCACTGCTTTCATAGTATCCCAGAGATTTCGATATGTTGTATCTTTATTCTCGTTGACCTCTAAGAATCTTTTAATTTCCCCCCTAATGTCTTCTGTTATCCATGTATCATTCAATAGCATATTATTTAATCTCCAGGTCTTGGAGTAGTTTTTGTTTCTAACTTTCTCGTTGATATCTAATTTCATTCCATTATGATCTGATAGTATACAAGGTAGTATCTGTATGTTTTTGTATTTGTTAAGAGTAGCTTTGTGGCATAACATATGGTCTATTTTAGAGAAGGACCCATGCGCTGCTGAGAAGAAAGTGTATTCGCTTTTTGATGGATGGAATATTCTATATATGTCCGTTAAGTCCAGATTAGCGATTGTGTCATTGAGTCCTATAGTTTCTTTATTCAATTTTTGTTTGGAAGATCTGTCCAACGGTGAGAGAGGAGTGTTAAAGTCTCCGAGTATTATTGTGTTTTGGTCTATTTGATTCCTGAAATTGAGAAGGATCTGATTGACATACATGGATGCGCCATTGTTTGGTGCATAAATATTTATGATTGTTATGTCCTGTTGATTTATGCTACCTTTAAGCAATATGAAATGTCCTTCTTTATCCCTTCTGACTATCTTTGGTTTGAAGTCTGCTTTGTCTGAAATGAGGATGGAAACACCAGCTTTTTTACTCAGTCCGTGTGCATGGTATGCTTTTTCCCAACCTTTCACCTTTAGTCTGTGGGCATGTTTTTCTATGAGATGAGTCTCTTGAAGGCAGCATATTGTTGGGTCTTTCTATTTAATCCAGTCTGCCAGTCTATGTCTTTTAATTGATGAGTTTAGGCCATTTACATTCAGGGTTATTATTGAGATATGACTTGTATTTCCTGTCATTTTAGCTTTTTTAGGGTTTTTAGCTTAACTTTGTTTCTCCTTTGATGGACTCTTTCTTTAGGGTAGTTCCTCCCCATGATGACTGAGATTGTTATTTTTCGTCTCTTCCTCTTCGAATACCTTGTTGAGAATGTTCTGTAGGGCAGGCTTTCTCTTTGTGAATTCTTTAAGCTTTTGTTTATCATGGAAGGATTTTATTTCATCATCAAATCTGAAGGTAAGTTTTGCTGGGTACAAGATTCTTGGTTGGCATCTGTTTTCTTTCAGAGCTTGAAATATGTTGTTCCAGGCCCTTCTTGCTTTTAGGGTCTGGGCTGATAAATCTGCTGATATACGTATCGGTTTCCCCCTGTAGGTAATCTGATTCTTTTCTCTCGCCGCCTTTAAAATTCTATCTTTGTTTTGTATGTTAGGCATTTTCATTATAATGTGCCTTGGTGTGGATCTGTTGTAATTCTGTGCATTTGGTGTCCGGTAAGCTTCTTGTAATTGATTTTCCATCTCATTCATCATATTAGGGAAATTTTCTGATAATATTTCCTTGAATAGATTATTCATACCCTTGGTTTGTATCTCTGCGCCTTCCTCAATCCCGATTACTCTTAAATTTGGTCTTTTCCTGATGTCCCATATTTCTTGGAGGGTTCGTTCATGATTCCTAACCATCTTCTCTGTTTGTTCGACTTTGTTTTCAAGATTAAATATTTTGTCTTCATTGTCTGAGGTTCTATCCTCCAAGTGATCTATTCTGTTAGTTATGCTTTCTATTGAGTTTTTAACTTGGTTTATTGTTTCCTTCATTTCCTTGTTTCCTTCAAGAATTTCTGTTTGTTTTTTTCTCAGAATTTCTATCTCTTTATTGAAGTAATTTTTTGCTTCCTGCAATTGCTCTATTAACTGATTATTCATAGCCTGAATCTGCTCTCTCGTCACATCATTCTCTTCTCGGATCACTTTAATTATGAACATTCTGAACTCCATTTCTGTCATTCCTTCTACCATGCTGTCTTTGGATTCTCTTGATATATCATCTAGGTTTAATTGGGACACTTTCTTCCCGTGTTTTCTCATGGTGCTCGTGTATCTTCCCCTCTGTTGCTTGAGGGGTGTTTGATCAAGCGGTGACCCAAGAAAGGTGCTGTCCCACTACCTCCAGGTTGGGAATGATCAATGTTTCTGGGCAGAGGCAGCCTAGTGTTGATAGACAATTAGATACAGCAAGGTGGTAGACTCCGGGCCTGGGTGTGGGCCTGGGCACTAGTTCAAGTTGGGGTGGTGTCACAGAACTGTGGTCAGTGATGGAGACACTGGGCTTGAGAGCCCAGGCTGACCTGACCTCCTAGCTGGGGGTTCAGGCAGTGGCAGGTGGTTGCTCTCTCCTGGGGACACTGTAAGCTATTGCCAAAGGCCCAAAGCTCCCTGCCTGATCACTCCAGACACTGCTGACACTGCTGGCGGCCCCAGGAAGCTGGAAATGGACCCCCTCTGTCAGGGAAGCCGCCAAACTCAGAGCAGTTCCGCCTCCCTGCCGGAGTCAGGGATCCCAGGGGCTTCGGGCCAACTTCTCCAGGTGCGGCTGGAGGGTCTGGGAAGCCCAAGATGGGCACTCTCTGCCAGGGAAGCTGCGGAAGTGGGGCTGAATAGTTCCCACTCCCAGCCAGAGACTGCGTTCCCAGAGTTTCCCGGCTGGAGCTCCCCTGACACAGCTGGAGGCCCCAGGAAGCTGGTAATGGGCCTTCTCCGCCAGTTAAGCCGCCAAAATGGCGTGGGGTAGTTCCATCTCCCTGCCAGAGTCCGCGTTCCCAGAGTTTCCCAGAGGCCTCTGAATGCCCCAGGTAGCCTGAGATGCTCGGTCTCTGCCTGGGAGGCTGCCGGCTGGTGCTGGAGCCACGGCCAGTGACTCCAAAGCGCTACTGGGGACCCGCACTCACTTGTTGGCTGGCACAGACCCAGGTCGGTGGCGGAGCCGCGGCCAGTGACTCCAAAGCGCTACTGGGGACCCGCACTCCCTTGTTGGCTGGCACAGACCCAGGTCGGTGGCTCCGAAGCAGCTGCAGGGTCTGGCGCTTCCGGATGGTAGCTGCCCAGGCGGGCCGAGCCCAGCCCGGCTGAGGTGGTTCTGGAGCGGCACCTGGGGACCCCTTATATGTGCTTTGAATATAAAGTCTCGTTGAGAGTCATATTCCTGCTGTTTGAATCCCGAGCAAGTAGGAATCCACGGAGCAAGTAGGAATGCAGCCTTCCTCTAATCCGCCATCTTGGATCAAAAGTCATACATTTTAATATTAGAAAAAAGATAAACTGTATTACCTGTTAGCTTCTCAAATATAAACTCTTTTAACCCTTTCCTATACATATTTTGTCTTACTCTTTAGTAGATCTGTATATTTAATTAACATGTGAGTGTATATATAACTCTGTGTGTGTGCCCTACATTTTTTTCTGGATAATGTGCTCTTTCAACTTTCCACCAGCTAGATTGAAATCTCTTCCATGCTTTTTAAATTTTTAGTGTTATGCCACCTCTTTACTTTCAGCAAACTGTTTCATTTCTAATAATGAGAAATAAGAGGCCATTATTGGGAATTTTCTCAAATTCTTCCCATCAGACCTACAAATGAGCATCAGCAGCAGCAGCCATCTTTTCCTCTTTGCCACCCAGTTATGTTCAAATATGTATAGATCAACTATAACATAATAATCTTATAACAATTGTTCTCCCAGATTCTTCCTCTTTAATTGGCTCACATACATGGACACTTAACATTTTTTCAGGTATGAAGGGCTGTTTCTAGAGGTCTCAGTTGCACATTTGAGTTTCTCCTGTGTCTCAGTTCATGGCTGACTATCAGTAATTTTCTTTATTACTCCCTGAACCACTTACCAACCAACCACTGGTCCTGATAGAATCAGTTTATCTACACATACATTCTTATCTTTGTATGCTTATAAAATGTATGCAGTTTTCTCCTTATCCACAGGGTATACAATCCATCACTTCCAGTATGTGCCTGAAACAGCAGATATTGACTGAGCATCCCTAATCTGAGTGTCATGTCATGACTCAGAAGTTTTGGATTCTAGAATATTTCTGAGCTTGGAATTTTGATTAGGGATGTTTGGTTTGTAAAGTATTCCTGGTCTCAAGCATTTTAAGTAGGGAACACTCAGTCTGTAGTACCAAAGCCTATATATATATATAGTATAACCTTTTTTCCCCTGCTATACATATCTATCTATGATAAAGTTTAATTAATAATTTAGGCATAGTAAGAGATTAAAAATAACATAAAATAAAACAATTATAACAATATACTGTAATAGAAGTCATGTGAATCAGGTCTCTCTGTTTTAAAATATCTGTAGTCACCCTTCTTGTTATGGTATCTAACATAGATGCTGCAGTGCCTAAGTGATGAAATGAAGGGAGGTGAACAACTTTTATCACTGTGGCCGTAACTCTTGCAGTTTGAGACATGACAGCAAAACATGCATAAATCTATTTTTTCTTCTTCAGAGTTTCACATATACAAGATCTTTTTTTCTTGTTAAATACTTTTGCCATCTCATTTAAAGGAAGCATATATGACTTCTCTTGGGCATATTCAGTGTTACTGTCCTTGTACTTTGGGGCCACTTTTAAGTAAAATAAGGGTTACTTGACACAGCATTGTGATGGTTCCACAGTCAGTCTAATAACTGAGTCAGTTACCAAGTGACAAATTAGCAGGGAGTCAATGGTCTGTGCTGGACAAAAGGGTGCTTCACATTCTGGCATGGTGGGGTGGGACAGTGTGGGATTTTGCCACCCTGCTGAGAACTGTGTTCAATTTAAAACTCTTGAATTGTTTATTTCTGGAATTTTCCATTTAATATTTTCTGTCTGGAGATGACTGTGAATAACCAAAATCATGGAAAGGGAAACCATGGATAAGGGGTGACTACTATGAAGTATTTGTGTTGTTGGAATTTTCTACCTAAGATCAGAATCATGAAAGATATTGTGGGTAGATAATAGAATATTGGTTTGCGTTACTTGTGAACACAAGGTGAAATTTGATTGTGTTGTATGATCCAATGGACTTGCTGACAATTTTGTTTCATTTTATTTTCTTGCCTTACTGTATAGGCTGGTACCTCTGATAAAAATATGAATCAAAGTTATGATATTAAATATCCTTGTACTATTCTGAATCTTAGAAAAAGAATATCTACCGTATCTTGTGGTATTGGTGGGACATTTCTTTGTAGGTGTCCTCCCTTCTTCCTTTAGTTTGTGTATGTCCCCTTGTCATTCCTCATTTACTGAGGACTTTAATTGGGAATTTTGTAGATTTTGTCCATTTGTTTTTCTTCATTAAGATTATCATCATTTTCTTCAATTTCATAGTATGATGAACTGCATTGATTCATTTTCCTTTACTAAATCTACCTTGTTTCAAAAATAAATCATATTTGGAAATGTTCCACTGATTTTTTATGGAGGAGTGATAGATTCAATATCTAATGCTTTGACAAATAATCTCTTGCCTATGTTTTCGAGGGATGACAAGTATTTTTTTTTCATTGTCTTTGTCAGGTTTCATACAGAGTATATGTCGTATATTAAAATAAATGAAAACTTGTTACCATATTGTTAATTTTCTTTGTACAAAGGAATTGTTTAGAATTAGTATTTAGTCTTTAAATGTTTGTTAGAGGTCACCATTTGAAACGCCTAGGCTTAGAATTTACCTTGTGCATTTTGTAAATCCTTTAACATCTGTGGGGTCTGGAAAAAAATAGGCTTTCACTTTACCTCTTTTCATTCTTCTTTTCTAGATTCTTAAGTTAGAAACTCAGAGTGTTAAATTTGAGATTTTTCTACTTTTCTCACATAATTATTTAATCTTTTTTTTTTTTTGCTAAAAACTTTAGCTACAACTCACACATTTTGATTTGCTGTGATTTTTATTTAGTTGCATTTTTTCCTAATTTTCTTTATGATTTTCTTTTATCTATGAACTAATTTATCCATGGACTATTTAATTTCAAACTGTTTGGCAGTATTTCAGATATCTTTCTTATATTAATTTCTAGTTTAATTCCACTTTGGCCATAAAACATACTTTTAATTATTTCAGTCCTCTTAAATTAATCAGCTTGTTTTACATCACTGACCTCTCTATGATCTATTTATGCTCTATCTGGGTGACTGTTCCTATATTTTGTTTTTGGGAAAGTGTTCTATACAGTTCAATTAGATCATTTGTTGTTATTAATGTCCAATTCTCCTGCCTCATTTCTGAATTTCCACATATATTTTTCTGTTAATTACTGAGAGAGGAGAGCAGATATTTTCATGTCTATTTATGAATTTCTCTATGTCTCCTTTCAGCTTTTATTAGTTTTGCTTTATTTATCTTGAATGTCTGTTATAAAATACATGCATGTTTAAGGATTATTACATTCTCTTGATGAATCAATTATCATTATTAAATTTTCCTCTTTAACCCCAGTAATGCACCTTTCCTGATGCCCTTTGGTTAATATTTGTACTGATATTCTATCTTTCTTTTGATTATATTTTCATGCTCTAACTTCTCCATTATTTTACTCAATATATATATCTTTGTATTTAAAGGGAACTTTGTCAGAAAGGGATCAGAGGAAGGACAGAGGGGGGAGTGGGGGTTATAGGGGTAAAAATGACTAAAATATATACATGTATGAATATGGCACAGTGAAACCCATTTTTCTGTATAAATTATATGCACTAATGAAATAATAAAGTGGGATTCTTATAGACAACAAATGGTTAGATATTTTGTTTTTAATCCTATATGACAATCTCTGATTTTTCATAGGAATTTTTAATTATTAATAATGAGCATAATTATTGACATTATTGTGTTCAAATCTTACATGTTAATATTTTTATAATCTGTCCCTTTTCCCTTTTTCCTACATTATTTCTTATTCTACTTATCTATTTTAGTGGCTTAGCAGGCACACACCTTTGCTTCATGTTTATCAATCTTTTTAGGTTCACCTACATATGTTTAAACTATGACAGAATAAATTCTATATTCCAGTGTATACATACATACAAATATCTTATGAAAGTATATTTCTATTCCTATGTTCTTTTTGTTATTGTTTTTTTACTCATATAAATGCTACATCTAATAATATTTTATTATTGTTCCTTTAAACAGTCAAATATATTTTTAAAATATTAAAAAAAAAGAAAAATGTTTTTCTACATTTTAACCATTTACTTCACTCTTCATTTCTTTGGTTAGATCCAGATTTTGTTGAGATTTGTCCTTGAAAAACTTAGATTTCTTATAACAATCTTCTGTTCATAAGTTCCTTCAACATAGGTTTGCCTGAAAAAGTTGTTATTTTGCCTTCAAACTTGAAAAATATTTTCACTTACAACAAAAATTCTCAGCTGTGTTTTAAAATCCTTTTACTTATGCAAAAATGTTTCCCATTGTCTTTTGGCTTGCATACTATCTGATAAGAAGTCTGTTTTCACTCTTGCTTTTTCTTTCTATATGTAATATGCTTTTCTATGTCTGGTTTTAAGATTTTTCTCTATGTTACTGATTTTAGCAATCTGATTATGATTTATCATGATGTAATTTTGTTTCTTCTCAGCAAAGCTTATTGGATTTTCTATATCTGCGTGCATGTAGTTTTTCCTAGTTTTGGAAAAATTCCTTAACATATTGATTCAGTTACTTCATCTTTCTCTTCTCCTCCTGGAAATCCAATTACAGGCTATATCTTTCTATATTGTATTATTGGTTGCTGGTATTACTTGTTTTTCAGTCTGCTTCATTCTTTCTAAATTTTGCACAATTTCTACTGCTATATTTTCAAGTTCACTAACCATTAATCTTTTGTTTTGCACTGTCTTTTAACCTTTTAACTTTATCCACCTGTATTTTTAATTTCTTAACTTGATTTTTTTGTCTCTAGAAATGCTATTTTTATATTTTTCACTTATTATCTTTTTCTTCTTATTATAATCTTTTCTACCACTATAACATATTTATAGTACCTATTTTCCCCCTCAGTTCAGTGAGATTACCATACTTTGTTTTGGTGCCCCTTACTCTGCTGTGCTGTGGATACTGCCTCCAAGTAGTGAGCTGATGCAATTAATGGCTCACACTCTTTATGTTCTCTCAGGTCATAGTCCTGCATTGCCTGCAATCTGATGTCTGAAATCACTATTTCCTACATTTGTTATTTAACTCAGAAGAGTTAGTCTGGTTCCATTTATTCCATATTGACTAGAGTCAGAAGTCTCACCCTATTTTATCAGAACTCATTTCTGCTACCACATTTTGTAATTTCTAGACATACTTTGTGTTTTCTCTTTCTTTATCCTTAAGTAGTTCAATATTGTGTATTTAATCTACTTTTTTTCCTTATAATGAATATTTATAATCAACCCATTCAGTCACATTACCCAAGGGATAGGGCACCTATAAAAACTTAATGGAGCAAAATATATACCACTTACAGTAACTTTTGGAATAAGTATTTTGTTTTTAGAGTTCTATACTTTTGAGAAAAGTAATAGGTGAATGATTAGAGCATTTGAAAAAATTATATGTACAAAAATATATATTATGTATCATATATGAATATACATAATCTCTAAATTATAATTTTCAACTGATTTTATTGCAATTGTATTGATTTCACTTCAATATTTATAGAATTGAAAACTTGAGACTTAGTGGACTAAATTATGGTCCATATATTCATTTATTTTACCCATATTTGTTTGTTAAATCTACCAATACATCTATGTTTACTTCACACTAGTTAATTACCCAGGCTAGATAATTACCCTAGCAAGTTATCTGTTTCCTCTGGTGTTTCCACCTACTTAGCCCTCTCTCCTAGGATTCTGTTTTTACCTAGAATTTCAGGTCTGGATCATTGTTTGCATATACTTTTAATCTTGTTTATGTAGATAGAGTAATATGGTGAGTATATTTCCTTGTCCTTGTATCAGATCATGCTCTTATTTGTTTCTCTCCTTACTGATGTACTTCCTCCAGCAATACTTTCAAACAGGATTGTTGTGTGGTGAAATTTCTGAAGCCTTGTATAACTGAACACATTATTTTTCTTTTGCTAGTAATCGATTTCTTTTCTGGATCTAAACTTATCTTCAAATTTCATTTATTTTATTACTGTGGACAAATTTAATCCTTTTTTTTTTAATCTAGTATTTTTTTGGCCAGTTAGTTTCTTATCATGTGGTCAGTGTTGGACTGTTACTATAAGACATTTATGGAAGTTTCTCCTTTTGTTTGGCATTTTTATATTGCCCAGGAATGACCTTTAAAAATTTGTTTGTTGCAGACTTCCATTAATCCTTCTTTTCTGCAGTTGAACATAATCATATAAAAACGTTAGTTACAATAATAATTATTTCTTTTGAATAAAATTACAAAAGTGGAAATACTGAGTCAAAAGGTATGTTCTGAAATGTTGATGAGAAAATAGCCACTAATATTGCTGTTACTATTTTATGGGGGATGAGGGAGAAGGACACAGCCTTGGTCCCACTCAAAGCTGTGCCTATGTGGGAAGCCTCCTATGAGACTTGTGCTGTTGAGTGTGTTTGGTGGACTTTTCTTCCAGCATTTTCCTGTGCATACTTCTGCAATCATGCCGAAGGGTTTTATCCTAACTTTTCATAAAGAAAAGAAATCCCATCTGTGATTTGGAAGCTTATTGACTAATATACTATTGCTCTTTAAACTTTTCTTTGGGAACTTTTTGTGAGTAATTTGCTAGGAATATGGGAAAGGGCACACAGGCACTCATACTATTTTTACCATAAAAGTCCAGAACACTTAAAATATCTTTACCTCAGACATGATTCATTCCATTCTGGATTCCTTTTGAGCCCTGTGCTGGACAACTGTTGTTTTTGCTTTTCCATCTTCCTTCAACCCTTTTCTTTGGGGAGGACTGTTTCCCCAGTCCCTGTGGGAGTGGTAGTCAATCAGTGTGACTCCCCCTGACTACAACTCACAATATCTCAGGCAGGGGTTGAACACTGTCTCTGACAACATTTAGGATAATGAGATTCTCCCCTGGGAAGCTGAATATGTACACACTGTTGAAATAATGGAAGGAGCTGAAGAACTGTAGAAAGACCCCTGTTTTGTCTTTTCCAAGCCCTGTTTGTAAATGTCTTTTGTCTATGAGCTACCTAATAAATTCCTTTTTCACCTTTATGCAAGCCAAAATTTATTATTGTTTTTTGTAGAGAAAGAATTGTAGCTGATAACGAGATTTGTAACAGAGCGTTGGCTGCAGGAAGCAAATCCTCTGAGACATGGCAATATTTGGAACTGGTTGTTGGATACAGATAAAATGAAAAACATTAGGACATTTTTCATTTTTATGGAAGTGAATTAGCATCCCTTGGTACCCAATTCAGAAACAGCTAATTATCTTATGGTCTGTAATCATTTGAAATCATGTATGTAGCTCTAGGATACCAGGTAGATAGATATGCCATAACACAATTTAATAGGGGATGATTAAGGGGAAAAAAAAAAAAAAAAACACCACCACCATGCTGAGAAATTATTTCTGACAGGATTGGGTAATTTAAAGCAATACAATGATAAGAAATGATGTCAAAATTTTTGCCTCAATGCAGAGGATGACATTCATATATGAAGTATCACATGTCCTTACATGTTCAGATCTGTAAGTTTGCAATTACAAAGTTACTTATCTGTTAGTTATTAACATAGAGCTGCTGAGTTATAAAGGTAGACTTTACAGCCTCATAAGATTCTTGAGTGAAAGATCAGACGTTGGTCAGGAACATATTGAACCCTACGGTTGGAATGAGGTTAGTAATTGCAATTTTCTGAAAAAGTTTAACTCTATTTTCCAAATCTGAGGATAAATACTGGAGCCAAATTTGTCCCCATTCTGTACTGTCAGTGGTTCTATTCTTTATACTAAAGCCTGCTTTCAGCATGCCCAGTACTTGGAATGAGAGTTTAGAGGGTGAAATACAGAGAAGGGATTCAGGGAGGTGAAAATGCTGTTACTTCTTATTTACATCACCAAAATCTAGATGTTACCATTTTAATAACAATACTATGGTTATATAAGATATTGACTTTAGGTGAAGCTGCGTACAGGTGCCAAGGCTGTCTTGACAAAATATCACAAACTCCATGACAGTTTTTGGATTCTGGAAGTTCTAGGCAAGGGGCAGGTTTGTTTTTTTCTGAGGCTTCTCACCTTAGGCTGAGAATGCCTGCATTTGTGCTTTGTCCTCATATGGCCTCTCTGTGTGTCCCTGGTGACTGTCCAAATTTCCCTTTCTTACAAGTTCACTACTCAAAGTGGACTGGGGCCTACCCTAATGGCCTCATGTTAACCTCATCATCTCATTAAAAATACCTATCTCCAAATACAGTCATGTTATGAGGTACCAGGGTTAGAGCTTCAACATAAAACTTTTGGGAGGACACAATTCAGCCCATAAAGTTATTTCTAAATAAAAAGCATTTAAAAATCTAGCTATTCTTTATGGGAGTAGATATTCAGGTTGTTCCACCAATAAAACAAATTGCCCCTGGGTAGATTTATTGATGTCAGTGAATTAGCCAAAGTCTGAATCCAAAGCTCCACCAGGGGCCACACACTATAGTTTAATGGTTTGCTGAATTGGCTGATGCCAATGTGGATCCAGCATTAACCTATTCCAAATGATTTTTGAAAGCCAGACACCATTTTTGGTATAATTATTAAAAAAGCATTTGAAAAAATTCCAGAGAAAGACATGCTTGTGATCTTTGTCCATCTACTATGAACCCCAAAATCTGTAATCTAGTTTACTCTAGTCTTAGCTTTGGCTCAAGACTAGATTGAGGAGAAAAGGGCAAGAATATTATCCACATGCTTTAGAGCCTATTCTCTAAATGCTTTAAACTCTGGTGCAAAGAAGTGTTACTGAGAGGACTTCCCACTGTCAGGTCCCTGGCAGACATGAGTGATGGGAGAGCCTAGGTCAAAACAGTCTCCTGCAGACTCGGAGAATGTAGTTTTTCACAATAAGCTGTCAGGCAGTATAGGCTGTGACCTGATGCCTATCTCTCATCCCTCTTTTCACATATGCTCTCTTTACTAATTTAGAAAAGTGCCAACACATTGAAGTTTCTCAATAAATGTTTGTTGAGTAAATGTGTCAACTATAATAATATCTATGTGCCAAACCTTTTCTAAATCTCTTACAAGTTCAACCTGTGTAATAATTAAAATATCTCTAACAGTGTTGGCACTGTTATTTACTCCATAGTCCAGATGAGGAAGTGCTATTTGCCCATTACACCTAGCTGATGATTGGCACAACTGGGATTTGGCCTTAGGTTAAGATGGACTCTAGGGGCCATTTTGATCTGATTAACATTACTTCTAGAATTTCAAAATCCATAAACTTTTATCTAGATGATCATATTCTGACCATTTGGTCTGCAAAGTGAGGTGGCTAAGGTCAGGAGCTATAATATTTCTTATTAGGTTAAGCTGGAAAATTTGGGATCTAGGCAGAAAAATATTGATAGACTAGTGATAGGGAAGAGTTTTGGAAAATATATGCTATGGACCTTTCAGAATGACTCCAAATCCAGAAAGTATCTATGCCCCATGTGGATGCTCAATCAGAAGTCTCCACTACAACAGAAACTACTAATAACCCAGTAGGTAAGAAAACTCATATTCTAATGAGATCTAACCTCTGCAGTCATCCCAGTATTTGCTTGATGCCCTTGTAAATGCTTTATTCAGAGTTGCAGCAATAAAAAGCAGCACAAGAATCTCAAGAAAAACTTTCAGGTACCAAGCTTAGCCTACTTAATTGCCACTATTAAACTCCTAAATTGTCAGAAACAGTGAACAGGCCTAAAGTTGTGGCATGGTATAATATACTTGAAAGGGACCAGCCCAGACCCCAGTGGAGGGTTCATGTCAAAGGATCCCCTTTATCACATAAAGGGCAATAGAGATTTTTCCTGATTGGAATACCCACTTTTCATTTGATTTTTTTCCTCTCTCTCATTTTTCTCTACTTAGATATTAATGCATCAATGTGAAAACCCATTCAGTATACCTTCTAGAAAACTCTTATCAAAGAGAAGTGATGTAAGGCGAAGAGAAGATGCCTCTGAGTTCCAGTACTCAGATCATATACACTATCATGCACCAACAGCTGGCTTATGCAATAGTGAAATGGTCCAGTAAGGCCTTAGTTCCAGTGCCAGCTGGGAAAGGTTCTCTGCCAAGTTACAGAGGTCATCTGTGCCCTGAAATAGCAAAAGAAAATACTTGGTGCTTTTTTTCCCCCCAAACCCCAAATACATAGATCTAGTAGTCAAGAATTGGAAATGGGGTAATGCCTTTTATATTTATGCAAAACAATTCATATTTTAAATGCATAATCCTGTTCTTAAGAGTCTGTGCCTGCTTAGAGATTTTAGTGATAGGCTGGAGCACTTCTGTCAAAAGGTACAACTCGAGTGACCATTAGATTGGAAGTTGAGACTGACATTTGGTTATTGTTTTTTTCTTTGGAAAGGGGGCTGTGACCTTGACAGTGGTGATTGACCTCTACTTTCAAGGGAAGCAGTTTCTTCTAAATACTGGTAATAAAAGAGTGTGGCTGGAACCCAGATATTCTATGTGCCTACAGATATGCTATGGTGGGTAGGATTCTCAGTGTCAGTGGATGTAATTCTCAGATGGTTTCTCCTGCCTTCCATAGACAGTATCACAGGCACTGTGTGCCTGTTGGACCTGAATGTCTGGGTCACATCTACATGGGAAAAATACCCCACCAACTAGGGAACTGGCTGAAGAATGGATAAATATGGACTATGCATCAATGAAAAAAAAATTAAAAATGCTAGCTACAGCCTATAAGCAGTTCACAAAATGAAGGCCATAATATTTATGGTGTTTTCTTACTTGCTCTATGGTTCCTTTCTCTTCTTCTTGGCAACTCTCTATCCCAAGTTTGTGGGTGGTGGTTACATTTATCATGTATTTAGATTGCAGAAGAACAAAAAGACAGAATAATATGGAAACTAGAAGAGGGACAGACATCAATCACAGGCTGAGTGTCAAAGTCAGTTATCCTCTGGCACTGGAAACGTGGTTACTCTCTTTTTCATGTTCGCCTTATAGTAGGAATGGAGTGGTTCTCACTGAGGCTTTAATTTGCATTTCTGGTAAAATTTACATTTATGTAGATAAATGGGCGTCCTCTTTTTGTAGTACACCTGTTCGTGTCTTTTTATATATGTATAAAATATAACTGTAGTAAATATCTTCTCCCAATTTATGTGTTAATTTCCCCCTTAGTTTAATACTTTCCCCACACTAAGAGAATAAAGATTTTTTTTTTCTGTTTTCATTCAATGCCACATTCCAACCATTTGGAACTGAATTTTTGTTTATGATATGAGATGAGGGTCAGATACATATTCCCACAGAACTGTGCACTGTATTACAGTGTTACCTTTGTAAATCATCAGTGTTACCTTTGCAGACCCTACTATGTATGGTTCTATTTGTGTGCCCTCTATTCTGTTTCTTGGATAAATCTGTGCATTCTTCCACCCATACCGCACTTTCTTAATTACTGTCTCTTTATAGGAGTTCTCAATATCTTGCAGCGTGTATTCTTTTAAATGTATCTTCAGAATTGTCTTGGACAGTTTTTATTAGCCAGTGTGACTCATGAGGAATGATAATGTACTATTTTCACTTTTATTTTTCTGAGTACTTTGATTTTGAGCCCTTTTTTATATTATGGAAACTCATTTAATCTGTTCCTTATGTGAATTTTAATTTTTCTTTTATTCAATATATTGACACAAACTAGTCCTGGATAATAACCCTTTGTCATTTTTTTGTGTTGTATATGCTTTTCCTAGTCTGTGCCTTGAATATTTTCAATCTTCAGTTTGTTGGACCTGTGGATGTAGGACCCATGGATATGGAAGACTGACTGCATCCAATTTTATCAGAATGACCCACTAATTGGAAAAACTCAGTCTCACACTAAATAACTAAGTGGTTTTGTCTCAGTTATATTGCAGAATTGATAAGATTTAGATTTGTATCTGAAAGAATAGATCCAACAGAACTAAAACATTTTTAGGGACAAAGAATCATTTTTAAACATTAATCTATACAAAATAATCATGATGACTTGTGAGTTGTAATCCAAAAACAACAGCAATAAGAGAACAGCTTTAGATATTTGAAAGACATCTTTCAGGTTTAGGAATTCTCTAGTTCATTTTAAAATTATACAACCAGGACTGCTGATGTTATACTAAAAGTGTTAAAATTCCAGGAAAAATGGTAAAGAAATCCACAGAAAACATGTGCACCAATATTGAATGCAAAGATATCTCCATGAGACTTTAAATATGAATGGATGAAGACAAATCTGTAATGGCTAAATAAGTACTATTATGTGAGGTGGGACAAAGAATGAGTATGATATCTGAAGAGTCTAAGAATAATATGATCCAAATAGCTAATAGGTATTCACTGGAAATTTTGAGGTGGCATTTGAATGTAGTAAAGTTAAAAGGCCATGAGAACAAGCAAAATGGTAATGGCAAGGTATGAAGGTCATCTATGCCCTCCCTATAAAGATGGAAACCAAGGAGCCAAAGCTGTCTGACCAGACAAGGACAAGCAGTGAGGAGAGACTACTGAGATTTTGATCTTATCTAACAGGAAAGGCCAGAGGAAGGAAAATACCCTGACAAGAGCAAGGAAGGGAACCAATGCCTAGAGATCTCTGCAAGTATGAGAACATATGTTTGACCATTTCACAAAAGCCAGAGAAGATGATCCCTTCGAACTGTGAAGCTCAGAAGTTCTCCTGACCCACCCCTCCCTGTTAACAGTCAGCAAAATTAAAATAACAAAAATTTAGGAATAAAAAAATATTGTGTTTGATTTGTATACATGGGTTTACAGGAAAGGGTTGGAGGAGAAGGAAGGAACTGTAGAACAAAACGATAGATGGTGTATTCATCACATATGTCATGGCAAACATGAAAATATAATGTACAATTTCAAAATGGCTCAGAAGAGACTACAAAAATAGAAGACATGAAAAAACAACTCAATTACAGTCAGAAAAAAAAATCCATAAATGAAATCACAGAGGTCAAGAAAAACTCATAATAAAAAAAGCATTTCAGAAATAAATATTACATTTGCAAAAGCAAAAAGGGAATTAAGACAGATCATTCTTCCATATAAATAAAAAATGGAAAGAAATAATATTGAAAGAAAGATATAACAAATGTAGAAAAGATAATTTGATTTGAAATGTAATAACAAATGTAGAAAATTTTCAAAGATCTAACATCTGTATAATAGGAATTCCCAGAGGGTAAAAAATCAAAGGAAACAAATATTAATAATAAAAACTTGGGAAACTCAAGTCATTAGAATGAGAAATAGCATAGGAACATGCACTAACGAAAGCAGTAGTAAAGTTATTTTAAAAATAAGTGAATAGGCAGAGTGTGTGAAAATGTACAGTAGCCATTATTATCTAGAGGTGGAATTGTGTTACTCTAAGTTATTTGCTGTGGTTCAGGTTGGAACAGGGGAAGAAAAGTTTACTAGCCGATTTCAATCTTGATCTTAATAAAGTACCAATAGAAAAGAATCTGTAAAAGGATATCATAAAATGGTACTAATATTAAACACAGGATAAAAAATGTAAAACTCCCTAAAACAAATCTTACATTAAAATGACATATTATCCTATATTTAAAGGGCAATATTATATAGATAATTTTACCAAGGTTGATGAGAGGATAAACCATGGAAAAAAAATCCATTACCATTTAAAACAGAGATATAATAGAGCAGAGACAATAGGAAACAGATGAGTTTACAATCCTTTAATAATGCCTCATTTTATAGATTGACACAGGACTAGGTCACATATGTGTAATATGGGAGACATTATACATGTTTAAAATTCATAAATGTTTTATGTAAAATTGAAACATGTAGTTTTAGAACTTCTAAAGTTAATGTTATAATGAAATAAATGAACTAAATTTGGCATGCATTTGGAAGTATAGGAAGGAGTTATTCTAAGTGGTTTTGAACATATTAATTTAATAATAATACCTAATGTATTATTGAATTATAAGAATTGCAAAACAAAAAATTTATATGTTTAATAATCATATTAGTGGTACTGTCAATAGTATAATTCTGTTTCTCTGTGCATAATGTGGGATAAAATTAATGAGTAATTATGCAATATTTTAATTCTAGTATTCCTAGTGTCTTTGACACCTGGAAAATGTAAGTTAGAAGTCATGTAAAAGTCACTAATACTGACTTGACTTTAAAATATTAACATGACCCCTAGTTTATTATATCACCAAAATTTTTCTTGATCAATGCAATAAAGAAGTCTAAAAGCAACAAATGACTCTGAAGCAAATGAGAATGTTCAATTTCTAGATTGTGGTCTTATTATAAAAATTAGAACCTTTGGAGAAATTTTTGATTTCTGATCTGGGGCAGTAAGTTAGTCTGGAATAGCTTTACAGATCTAACAGTAGGAACATTATCAAAGACCACGAGGGTTCAATTTAAAAAAAAAATCAAATGGCAAAATTGAAGAGGCTATCCATACAGAATTGGGACAATTTGCAAATCAATAAAAGTAATAACTACAAGAGGTTCAGAACTTCAAGTATGTTTAATCCATGAATTGAAAATCATTAAAAACTCTACCTCTCGATTGGAGAATGATAGTCAATCAACTCATTACTGCTAAGACTTTAATAAAGTGTAAAAATCATGCATTTATACTTCACATCCTATATAAACTGTACCACACAATAAGCAAATACTTGAAGATGGTGTCTCTTTAAAGAAGTATTTCAGCTAATTAATTATATGAAAGAACTAGAATATTGCAGTTTGGTAATGATATACCATTGTTTATGTGCATGCTGATGGATATGCACTTTACTTATTGTTGAAGGGCATTAATGAATTTGACCGAGGATCAACAGTTTCTCATATTGCGCAATGAGAGGCAAAAAGATGTACCTACTCATGAAAAAAGTCAAGATCATCTCTGAATTATTAATGCCAAAAAGCAAATATAAGCAAAAGCCAGCATGAATTTGATCAAGACTAAATCCAGTTACCAAGTTGTAGAATATGCAGAGGACCATGACCTCTGTGATCCTACAATATGTATAATCAGAAAAACGAGAGATTACACTTCATTTATGTATGATCTATCAAAATGGGTACCTGTATTCTACTGTCATGTACAACGAATTAGAACAAACAAAAAAAATTAAAAACAAAAACACCACGAAGATGCAGTCTGCAAAATCTGAACGGTGGCAATCTGAAGGGCTATCCAACAAATAAATTTGAGGTGGGAGGAGAGAAAGAGGGAGAGAGAAAGAAAGGAAGAGAAAAAAACCAGAATTTAAAATACCAAATAATTGTACCATTTGGACTTTATTTAGATCCTAGTTCAAAAAATAAAATATAAACCTGAAATATGCTTGACATTTATGAGGAACTGAAAATTCAGGTTGCGCAGTTATGATACTAAGATATTATTGTTAAATTTTTAGATGTTGTCATGATAATGTGACTGTGTTTAAAAGAGAGCTCTAATATTTTAAAGTTACATAAAAACTTTGACAGATGAAATTATATGATGTTTGAGACATCATTAAGAAAATAGGAGATGTGGAAAGAGTGGGTGGGGATCAGGATGAACCAAGTTTGTCCATGCATTGATAACATCTGTTAGGTAGTACAGAAAGGTTCATTTTATTATTCTGTCTACTTTGGTGAATGCATGAAATTGTTCCATAATAAAATGTTCAGATAATGAAAATGGAAAGTTCATATACTAATCTTGGGGATAGCAGCGGGTACAGATGAAGTAAGTGGAAAACAACCTATCTTGTCTTGCTCCCAGGGTTTTTGCCAGGATTTTTTTTTAATTTCTATTTCTTCAGGAAAATTCTTTCTTGTTTATATGCCATATTTGCTCTGAGCTGTTTAGTCTCTTCTCATGAGGCATCAGTCATACTATCTCATTTATTGCTTGTTATTTTTGTCTGTCATTCATAGAGCTTGTCAGCCATGCATGGTGTTTATTATAACAGTGCAAACCTTTTCCCTGGGACCATCTGGAGTTCTGTTTCTTAATAACATTTCTTTCAACACCTACTAGCTGGGAGGTGGATGTGAGCATGCTCAGAGGCTAAAATAGACATCTAGTTTATGGCCAAGTTCTGTCAAATTTCTTTATTTGAACATTCTGAGATCAATTTGTTATGGGCTCTTGGTTAGATCAGTGTATTTTAATTGGCACTAGACATGCATAGGCTTTAAATACACTCTTGACATCTCTAATTGCAATACCATTTTTTACCCTGTTCTGGTAAACACCTGCCCTGGAACAGTCATTCCTTCCAACTTCAGACAACGCTGCCAGGTGCTTCTAATAGATGGTACACATCACTAGGACATAGATGACTGACATTTTAGGCCCCTGGGAATCATGGAGGATCCAAGAAATAAAAAGAATATCATTACCCTAATGTACATGTATGATTTCGTGAATGGTATGAATCTGCTTCATGCACAACCATAGAAATGAAAAGTTGTACCCCATTTGTGTACAACGAATCAAAATGCAATCTGTAAAAAATTTTAAAAAAAGAAAAAGAATAGCCTGGAACCTGGTGCATGCCTTGTAATCCCAGCAGCTTGGGAGGCTGAGGCAGGAGGATGGCAAGTTTGAAGTCAGCATTGGCAACTTTGTGAGGCTCTAAGCAACTTAATGAGACCCTGTCACAAAATAAAAAAAAAAAAAAAATAGAAAGCAGTGGGGATATGACTTAGTAGTTAAGCACCCCTGGGTTCAATTTCTAGTACCAAAAAAAAAAAAAAAAAAAAAGGGTTTGGAACCATGAAGCAGTTTGTTCTCACTATTAGCTGAGTTCTTCTAGTTCTTCCAGGCTAGGTGGACTGGTGAGCAAAAAAAGAATTAACTTCTAGAAAATAGGGAAGACATTGCCATAGTTTATTAAGTTTATAAACAGTATTAGCAATATGTTTTCCCTTTGGCTTTTGAATCAGTTACAAAGTTAATGATAAGTTTTCCCTTTGGATTTTTTTTTAACCAATTTGATTAACAACAAGGATTGTATTCATTTTCACTATATTAAAAACATTTTAAATTTCAGGACCACCCCTTCCCCCAAAAGTCAGAAAATAAGATTCGTCTGAATCATATTACAAACTTAATCATTATCTTCTAACTTGAGAGATACATTTCCTTGCAATTGATCCCTTTAATAATTTTACTATAGATTCTTCCTCTCTGATGATCTTGATACTTTTGAATATTGCCAAAGTCATCAAAATTTTTACAGTAAGTTGCTAAGTCCAGGAGGCACCATTGTATTGCATCCTCCAAAATGCAAAGAATAGATTGGCACTCCTTGGGGTTGTGCAGGATACTGACATTGACATTGAAACTGTACAGCAGCAAATCATTTGTTGCAAGACCCACACACCTCTAGGAAACATTCTCCACAGGTTTATTCTTTGGTACTTTTCAAACTTCACAGTACATTTTCTCTCTGAAAACATGGATTTTTGCAACAAACTTAATTAAAAGAAAATGTTTCTGTAATCAAATAGGAGACTGTGATATTTAAACTACAAAGATTCCTATTTAAAAGTAATTGTTGGTTTGTGTCCAAGGCTATGAGGGGAATAAAGTGGAAATTTAAACGACAGACTTGAGGAAAGAGGTCAAACAGAGCCACAGGCAAATGGAATGTGAAGTTTTAGGGCTTCTGTGCTACACCGAACTCCAAAGCTGTTATTTTTAAGAGGGTTCTAAAGCTGGCAATCAAAATTCTCCCATTGCTAAATGAAAAGCAGTGAATTTAATGTAATGCTTTTAAAAATAAATATACTTGAGTGGACTGTTTTGGGTACTTTAGAGCTATATCATCTGATTGCAAATCCTGTGAATTAACAAGGAAAATGCCATTGAGAGATGTTCTTTGAATGTGAGATGGCTCTATTCATCCATATTTCATTGAGTTTCATCATAAGAAGTTACAGATATTGCAGGTATCTTCCCTCAAGTCACTGTTGGTCAATGAATTTTCCCATTTTCCACATGATTCTGTATGTCTGTGTGTCTTCTATTAATGGAAGTTCAACTTTGTGGTAGTTGTCTGAGCCTGTATAAAAGAAAAGTATTTTTGAAACATATCGAGTGTGATGATTGACAGCTCTACCATACAAATGACTAAAGAGAGATATGCAAATATATATGCAAGCATATATGTGAATATATATTATGCAATTATACATGCAAGTGTATAAGTGAAATAACATATAAATATATATGTATTTATATTTAGTGTCTCCTCATAATGATAACCAGAACTTCTGCTTGCTGGTCAAGTTCAGGGACAATTCATGTCTACTTAGTATTGTACTAAAGAGAGCCTGTATGTAAGGGAAGACAAAATCTCCCCAACATTTAACATATCAATCATTGTACTAAATAGCGACACTTCCATGTTTTCTAAAAAATTTGACTCTAAAAGTAAAACCAAAACAAGGATTTATTTCTCTGAAAGATAAAAAATGCTAATTATTGTCCTCAGGATTTATACAACTATTTCTTCCTTCCTCTTCTACAGTGTAAGTCAAAACCAATCCCTTGGATCTTAACATTCTAAAAATAAATAAATAAAGGAAAAGGCAGCTTTCTTGTCTCTCCTCTTATGCTCCGGTTCAAACACAACACAAACTTTTTGAAATAAAATAAAATGCTCTTTACAATTTAATTCCTTTTTGGGGGGGGGCCAGGTTTCTGAACCTATGGGAGAACAGATTTCAGCACAAAAAAACAAGGAAACTTTCGATAACATTATCCAAAGATGAGACTGACTCCCGTCATTGGTGGTGAGTTCACTCAGGGCATAACCACTGGACTGGGTTGTTGCAGATGTGAAGTGTGCAAATGGAAAAGTAACAAAGAAGGCAATGGCATTGTCAGATTTCAAGGTTCAAAGCGTAACTCCTCAACTTCATAGCTGTGTGCACTTAGGCAAGTAACGCTTCTGGGCTTATCATCGTCATACTTAAAATTATAGAACTGTATGAACATCAATCCAGATATTATAAATGGGCTGAGCACATCACTTATGCAAATCAGGTTACTTTTACAGTTGAAGAGGGATTTTAATAATGATGTCAAGGCAATAAGAATCCTATTAGAGGCATTTTCTATATAAAAATATAAAACATTTCCTGACATAAGTAAGGAATTGATGTTAACTCTATTATTGTTGGTGTTACTATTGTAGATTTAGTTGTCATGAAAGAGATGACCCTTAAGTTTTTTTACAACCTTGAGATTCTAACAGTTGCCAATAAATAGTTGTCATTGGCCAGTCCTTGGTGAATCCTTTACTGAACTATCCAGCTCAGGAGGGAGCTGAGAGAGGGGGAATAGATAGTAAGTGTGAAGGAGTATGTTTATTTCCACGATCAGTGTGCTTTATCCTTAGTGCCACCAACTAAGCATAAAAGGAAGAACACCTCTGTCACATCTGCAGAGGAGACCATTTAATCACATTAGCAACTTTCTGTCTTTCTATCAACTTTGTATCATAAACAACAAGTAAATTGTGTTGATGCTGTCTGTTATGACATACGCTGACATGATTGATATGAAGCAACTTTTATGTTGCATAAATGAAAGGAAAATAATAGCAAAATGTAGCCAGTGAAGAATGTCAGGCATAGAGGATTTCTCTGAGTCTCTGCAGGGACCGAGGAACATTTGTGTTCTTATAAATCCTCAAGAAGAAAGAAAGAGATGATGTCACATTTTTTTTTTACAAGATAGGATATAGTGGAGGGAGTAGGCTAATGCTTTTTACCATATCATAAAGGATGAGTTTTGGAGAAACATGATTCTCATACAACTACAAATTATATATTAAAGATTTTATTCAACTCATTAATTAAATAAGGGGAACAGCAGATGCCAGTTCAGTTCAAAGAGAACCCAAAGAACAGGCATATGTATAGATCAGAAATACTGAAATAAAGTAAAAATATAAGGCAAAACTGACTTGTTCCACAGTAGGGAAGAAATTCAACTTGATCTTCTCACAACCAATTTATATGTGTTTTACAGTGTCATTTGTAAATTTGTTCTCATAGAGTCAGAATCAGATAATACCCCGGTCGTGATGGTGCACACCTGTAATCTCAGCACTTGGGAGGCTGAGGCAGGAGGATCGGGAGTTCAAAGCCATCCTCAGCAACTGAGCGAGGCCCTAAGCAACTCAGTGAGACCCTGTCTCTAATAAAATACAAAATAGGGCTGGGGATGTGGCTCAGTGGTGAAGTGCCCCTGGGTTCAATCCCCAGTACCAAAAAAAAAAAAGAATCAGATAACGCAAAAAGATAAGGGATGTCACCTTTTTGTAAATAAAGTTTTATTGAAACACAGACATGTCCATTTGTTTATGTATTGCTTATCATGCCAAACAGCAAAGCTGAATAGATGCAACAAAACTTTATAGACTGAAAACTTTAAATATTTACTGTTGAGTGCTTTAAAGAAAATGTTGTTGAACCATGATATAGATGATGGAAATAGGTTTCCACTGAAGCACATTTTTTTTTCTATGTTGTATAGTGGTAAGAAAAGAATTTAGGAACTAGATGGTTTGTTTTTGTTTCTGTTTTTGTTTTGTTTTGTACTGGGGATTGAACCCAGGGGCCTCTATCACTGAGGTACATCCCCAGCCTTTAATTTTCTTTTTTTTTTCTAAAGTCTTGCTAAGTGGCTGAGGCTGGCTTCATACTTGCAATGCTTCTGTCTCCAGAGTTTCTGGGATTGCAGGCATGAACCACCTAGTTAAATCTAGATTCAAACCTTGATTTCTCTACTTAATTATTCCATAAGCTTCTTGGTATTCAGTTATTAAATAAGTATAATGCATTACTACTTATTAAGTAAGTATAATACTTCTCTTACATGGCAAAGTAAATTAAAATAGTGGATATAAAGAATGTAGTAAAATTTTTAGATAAAATGTGACAAGAGGTTTAAAATTTTTTTATTATTTTTATTTTTACAGACTTCATTTTGATTCATTGTACACATATGGGGTACAAATTTTCATTTCTATGGCTGTGCAAGGTGTTCATTCATATCATTACTATTAATCATACGCGTACATAGGGTAATGATATCTGTCTCATTCCAGCATTTTTCATCCCCCACCCCGTCCCCCTCTCATTTCCCTCTACATAATCTAAAGTTCCTCCATTCTTCTCTCACCCCCCACCCCTCCCAACCAGATTTTATATCATCATTCACTTATCAGGGAAAACATTCGACCTTTGTTTTTTTGGGATTGACTTATTTCACTTAAAATATATTCTCATTGACCATCTTTTACCAGAATGTGAGAATGTTCTATTAGCTTCTATCCTCAAGGCCAAAACTACCTGTAATTTAATAGCTTAAATTATTGGGCTTCTCATTGAAAGAGAGGAGCCATTTATGCTGGCTGCAATAAAATGTGGTCACCACTGCTATTCTTTGGGACAATAAAGAGCCACCATTGTATCACCCAGCACAATGAACAGGGGATTAGAAGATTGGAAATCCAGCCTGATTGAATTTGGAAAACTCTCAAATCTCTCTGGTTGTCCATTACTTTATCTCTAAACTCAGATTGTTGAGGAGAGATAGAACTGCTGAGATCCTTTAAGGTCTTGAAATGCTCTGAGATGAAACCACCATAGCCTCTCTTTCCTAGCACGACCTAGAAGTAAAGTTTTAGATAAAGAGAAAAGATGACAGAAAACTGTGGCCACATAGAGGGCAATTTTTTTTTTGGCATAATGCTATTACTTTCTTTTTCTATCTTCTAACAAGAATTCTCTTAGGTAGAAGATAATGTCTGATATATTCTTTGTTATCCATTCACTTTGCTTCTTATAGAGTTAATAGAGTTCTGCATACATGGCACTTAATTAATATCCAAAGAAGATGGAAATAATTCTTTAATGACTATTATCATTAAATGTTCCTTATAACATCTCTAGGAAGCAGTGTCAGGATAATTACCTTGGTTTCACAGGTGAAAAATCTGAAGCCTGGGAGAGCGTAGAGTCACACAGCTAAAGTCACACAGTTAGTAATTAGCATAACTGAAAAAAGAATTCAGCATCCCAAGTCCTGGGATTTTGTTTGAACAAAGTTAGAACCGTAGCCTGTCAAGAGACTCAGAGCTTTGGGGAAAAATATTCACCTGAGAGGACCAGAGGTATTTCATTACTAGCCAAAAGCATCAAGAAGAGTGGGATCCTGGAGAGCCATTTCTCACACATCAATCTATTTTCTCAATCCTTGTGGAGATTTATATATAAAAAGTGTCTTCCAGGTTCCAGACACCTTGTTAGCATGGCTTTCTGGTTCATGGATAAAAGGTCTCAGCATAAAGCCTTCCTTAGCAGCATTAGCAAGGTTAAAATATGAATAATTAAGAATTTAGATGACACAAATAGGATGAAGTATTTCATTCACTTATCCAGCAATATCTGTGGAATGCTTGGTACCTGCTCTGCTCTGATCTAGACACTAGTAATACAGCCACAAGCCCAAGTGCCTCTCCTGTGGGTTTCACAATCTAGTAAGAGACAGAAAGGAAGTAAAATAAGTAATATGATTAGTGGTAACTAACCTAACTTGCCACTTATTATTTATATTAACCCTGTAAGGAGCAGAGTGATGGGTAACACAGAGTTTATCAGATATCATATGTGGAGGAAAATTATAAAATGAGTTTAGGAGAAGAGAATAAACAGGTTTGAGGAAGTTTGCAATCTTTATATAAAGTTGTCAGGAAAAGTCTTTCTAGGGAGGTACTATTTGAGAAGAAACCTAAGTAAAATTGACCTGATGCTGGAAACAGAGGAGCTGTATAATTTAGTATGCTTGAAGGCCTGGAGATATCATGGCTTGGTGTGCTCACAAACAGCCAATTGAATAGTGAAGATGGATCACAGTGAAGGAGAGAGTCAGAAATCACTGTGAAGAGAACACTGAGAAGACTCATTGGCCATACTGGACTTGAAATTTTATCCTAAGTGAGTAGAGAAAGCATTGGATAGTTTGAAGCAGAGAAATAACCTGCTCTAACTTATATTTGACATTATCACTCCAATGGTATTGTAAAGAATGGACCCGAAAGGGTACAGAATAGCAGAAGAAAAAACCTGGGCAATGCGGCAGTCCCGAGACAGGAGATTAAGGTGTTGTGGGGGTTGTGGATGAAGTGTCAAGATGGGATACAATTTGAAGACAATAACCAACTTATTTTCTAATTGAAAGAATATGTCAAAGATGATTCCAAATTCGTTGAGCTCAACATCTAGTTAAATGATGATATAATTTGCCAAAATAGAGAACACAGATGAAGAAAGGTTGGGGATGATATAAGATTTCATTTGGGGACAAGTTAAATTTTAAGTGTTTATTTGAAATCTGAGTGAAGCTGTTCTGTAAGCAGTTGGCTTTGTGAGGTTGGAGTTGTCTGGAGGACAAGTTAGGATTAAACACACCTGTAGAATAATTAGCATGTAGATGGAATTTAAGGCCATAGAATTGGTCAAGATCACACCTAGATAAAAGTAAAGATTGAACCCTGGGGCACTGTAATGTTTAGATGCTGGGAAAAGAGGGGAAAGCCAAGGGGTTATGGGATCCCAAGGGACATACAAAAACTGTTTCCAAAGAAGGCATGATTACCAGTGTCAAATGCTACTGAAAACTGAATTAGGAGACTTGTAATTGACTATTGAATATGGTAATGTGGGCTTTGGTAACACAGTCCTTGGTAATTTGACAAAAAAATTGTTTTAGGTAAGAGAGTATGCAAGAAAGACTTGGAGGAAAGGTATTGGATAAAGAAAAATTTTCATTTAAAGGAAGGATTAAAGAAATGGGGCAGTCACTGGATTGTGAAATCATTCAATGAAATAATTTATATTTTAATGTAGGAGATAGTACATCATGTTTGATTGCTGGTGGTAATGATGTAATGAAGGACTTGCAAAGCAAAATTTGGACAATGGAGTGGTGAAGGTGATAGTGAAAATTTATAGTGTCAGTGGTTTAGAAATTCACGTGGTTTAAGAATGCATTGGATGCATGTTACTTGAAAGTTGGAAATATAAGGGATTAAGGAAGTAGGACCATTCAAATTGAGTTCTTGTTAGACAGGTCCAAGGGCATAATAGAATGAGGACACTGAATCCTCACTTGCTAATTCGCTAATCTCTACAGAGGACAAATGTTTGTTTTATTTTCATGATGAAGATTCAAAACATAAAATCTAAACGTAGCTAAAAATTTCTTGCTTTGAGATTGTTTATGCTTTTATAGCACTCTGCAGTGGGAATGGATAAAAGATGGAATTATTATTGGAGTAAAGGTTGTGATAGGCTGACTTGAGGATGATAGCCCATTCATCCACTCTAACAAAAAGGAAGAGGGAGTATATGGGGACACCCAGAGGCACTCTTGCAAACTTGGCAGGAAGCATGAGAAGGTGGAAGCCATCTTCTGATGGCAGTTTCTCAGTGAAGTGAAAACCAGAAGCTCCAAGGAGAAGAGTGATCTGAGTTGGAGATTGACTGGTAGGTAACCCTGAGAGCCAGCTTGAGGTTTGTAGCAGTCAATTTCAAGTGAGTTCTGCCAATGTGTTTATTTATAGTACATTATTAGGGTTCTCACTGAAATAAAAAGAATATTAAATTTCTAGTTCACCTTTTCTGTTTAATGACATCCAGTGTAATATCTTCAGGCAACAAATAAAGGATTTTGTTAACGTGAAAACTGGATGATAAAATTAGGCAGTTCACATGTACAGTCCTTTCTGAAAGTCAAAAAAGATTCTGTATTTAAACTAATTTCTTTGCTTTGGTTGAAGAGTTTTTCAGCTATAGTTTTTCTTTTATAGATACGTAGGTTAATAGACTTTCATTTTATGTTATGATGAGAAGTAACTTATATATTACATATATTATAATCTGCATTATGTAAAATATAGAGAAGTGAATTAAAATGCAACCTAATAAAAATTAACTGTAATCCTATCACCAGTGATAATCACTACTAATATTTTAGTATGTTTCTTTCTGAGTAGGTCTACACACATAGATTTGTCTCTCTCCTAGTAGGGGCCATACTTCAGAAAGTTTTATTATCTATTCTTTTTATGTAGTAATGTATATCTAAAATGTATTTCAATGCCATTCTTCTAGCATGTCATTTTAATCAGTCCTTTTGTGTGGTATTCCCAATCATATTGTGAACAGTTTTGTCAGAGAATTGATAAATTGATTTTAAAGTTCAAGTGGAAGAGGAAAAAGTGTAAGAATATCTAAGAATATTTTTGAAAATATTGAAATATTTGAAAATATGTTGAAAAACAAAAGCCTGCATACCTTTTAACCTAGCAATGCATGCTTTATAGATACATACTTTATAGAAATATTAGTACTTCTACAAATGACCATTTGTATGGGGAAACTTACTGAAGCATAACTTCCAATAGTTCAAGTTTAGAAGTCACCCAGATGTCTTTCAATAAGTTTCTAGGTAGATAAATGATGATATACTTGATTTAAAAGACAAGGTTTCTAAAACATATTATTCAGTGAAAAAAGTCATCGAATGCATGATATCATTAATGAAAATAAGAGAAGAGCAGAACTTTTTGTGTTTAAATGTATATAAAAGAAAGTTTATAAGGTCATGTGCCAAACTGATTGAAAGTAGGTTATTTCTGGAGCAAGAAATGGAATATGGGGAAAAATAACAAAACACTTATGTGGGAAATCTTTGTATTTTTGCTCTATGTATTTGGTATTTAATTAATTTTTAGGAGTATACGATTATTCATTGTTATCATGAATAATCATGATTATTCATTATTATGCATTTGTATTAAACACAATGAAGTACATTTTTAAAACACTAAATGTGTGAATAAAAGTGGATTTGTTGGCAACCTTTTGAAGCTTGTTATGGTTAAATTTACCTGGGATTTTGTAGAAAAGGGGTAGCTGAGGTCTCACTGAGCAAGTGAATTTTAAATTGAAGTGCAAAAGATTAGCAGATGTTAAGCAGCAACATCAGAGACATAGGAAACAGCATGTGTGAAGGCTCAGAGGTAAGAGAAAGCATATGGCATATGAAAAACAGAACTAAAGTATGGCTGAAATGGCAGCAAGATCAATGGAAAGAATAATGTAGAATAAGGATGATGAGACTACTAGAGTTCAGTTCATAAAGGACCTGATACTTTATGCTAAGATTTAGGGATCATCTTAGCAGTTACCAAAGGGCTTCTGAGTTCAGGTGATAATGTAATCAGATAATAATGAAAAATAAAAAAACCCTCAAATGTATTTCACAGTGAAAAATGGATGTGATGAGAGTGTGTTTTGGTAGAGAAGACCTATTCCTCACATTGTGATCCAGGTGAAATAAATCAGTAAAGTGGATGAGAATGGTGAAAACACCTGGTGTTGCCTTATTAGCATCAGGTAACATATTATACTTAAGAGAGAAAGCATTATAAGTGACAGAGAATTCCCTAAACTATGAAAAATGTTTATGTACTAGACAAAATTTTAATTTCTTATGCATTAGCTATCATATTTAATAATAGTAAAAGCAAAAGATTAAAAAAAAGTGTAAATTGCCATTTACCATCCAATTAATGGTAAATAAGCAAATACATCTAAAGAAGGAAAGCAACACAATAAATAAAAATGGTCTAATCTATCTGAGTTTTACACCTAGTAATTTTAAAATGCATTTTTTCCACATGTGAAACAGATCCAAATACATAATAACAATGTATTAGTCAAACACAGTAAGAAATATGGTATATATGTTAAATAACCAAAAAAATCCTCACAAAACAAAAAAATCATTGACAAATTATTTGTAAAGTGGAACCTCCCTACTACTAGAACCTCCAGTTGCCTTGGTTGGAGGGCAAACCATCTGAGACATTAACGAAAGTGAAGCCACAGTTTTAAATCTTATTCATTTAAACTAAATTCAGGTCATTTTATTATGAGTTCTTTAAAAATTAAATCTCCTTAACTTAATAAATGGTATTTTTCAAAATCTATAACAAACACATATGGTAAAAAAATGTTAAGAAATAATTCCTTCCAAACTAGAAATGCACATTGTTTAAAGAATAATTGTTTTTTTAAAGGCAAAATCATTACATCTATAATAAAAATAACACATTAAAGACTTTCACTCACGGATTAGTTGAGTGTTCCAATAAGATGTGACAAGTTGGTTAAAAAAAAAAATCCGAACAGACACAGAGGAATACTGAAATCAATTGGCTTAATAGAGTCATAATTGGTTGATACCCTTATGGCAATACTCAACTGAGTTTACAACAAACAATTTGCATGGCAGTGTTTCCCAATTTACAGAATTGTAAACCAGCTTAAAGACAGTGGAAAACACAGAGTTCACATACAATTATGTAACTCAGCCAATACTCAGTTTTTCCTTGAAGACATTCAGTAATGAACTTTTGGTCCATTTCAAAAACTTTCTGAATTTTTTCTTACATGTATCTTAAATTAAGATCATTAACATTTCATTTCTTCAGACACTTGGACCAAACATTCATGTTCCATTTACACCTTGGGTCACCTATGATATTATTGACCACACGCATGCAAAGACCCTAATGTGTTCAAGAAGCAACATCTGTTTCAAAGAGCAGCAATTGGATTAAGATAACGTGTGAATATAATGAAAGTGTAACTAAAAATATCTTTACATAGTATATGCACTTTTTTATTTTAAAACAAATCATTTTCCAATTCATTTTGCTCATTTTTAGTTCCAAATTTTCTTATATATGTAGAAAATATGAAATGGTAAAAGTTTGTGTTGGACCATTTAATCAGAAGAAGAATTTTGAAAACATTAAATGACATTAATTTTATATTATGAGATGATTAAAACATAAAAGGATCTAATTCAGCAATAATCAATTTATGTGCCAAATTAATGAAATCAAATAAAAGTTTGTTAAAATTTCATTTTCTCAATGAAGACTTAATTGACATTATTGTAAATATAATTTGAAGTCTGTAATAAATGTTAATGTTGAGATAGAATTGTAATGTTGTGATATAACAGTGAGCTTACTGCCAAGAGAAAAACAGAAACTGGCCCAAATATGCTGAATGGCTCAGTTTTTTTCTTATAAAATATTCCATTTAGAAAAGCCATTTCCTCCTCCTGATGATAAAAAATGAGGAAAATAGTGTAGTGAAGTAAGAAGTTTAGGGAAATTTTATTCACATAGAAACCAGAGATATGGGAATAAACATTACTTTCTAGTGAAAATATAGCCTTCAAGTCAGAAATTTCACTTCTTTGAATATATTCCAGAGAATTCTTGCACAGGCACATCAGTAGAAAATTATTAAAATGTTCATAACTTAGTGGTTTATAAATACAAAACAAGAAATTAGAAATGATCTAAATGTCTTGTTTTAGTCAGCTTTTCATCATTGTGACCAAAAGGCTTAACCAGAACAAGATAAGAGGAGGAAAAGTCAGGGCTCATGGTTTCAGAAGTCTCAGTTTATAGACTGCCAACTCTATTGCTCTGGGCCTGAGGTGAAGAAGAACATCATGGCAGGAGGAGAATGGAGGAGGGAAACAGCTCACGACGTGGTGTTTTAATCAGCTTTTTTGCTGCTATAACTAAATGATCCAACTGGCACAACTATAGAGAAGAAATAGTTTATTTGAGGGCTCACATTTTCAGAGGTCCTACTCTATAGAAGGCTGGGTCCATTCCTCAGGGCTCTAGGCGAGGCTGAACACTAACCATCATGAGGGAAGAGTGTGACAGAGGGAACCAGCTCACAGAGGGAACCAGCTCCCCATCAGGGATTAGTTCACTGATTGAGTTAAGACTCTTAGAATCCAATCCTTTCTTCTCTGAATCTTCCTGCATTGTCTCATGTGTAATCTTTTGGGGGACACTTCAGATCCAAACCATATCACATGTCCATCAGGAAGCAGAGAGAGAACTTCACTCTCTAGGAACAAAATATACCCCCAAGCTACCTACCTCTTCCAGTCACACCCTACCTGTCTGCAGTTACCTCCCAGTTAATCTCAATCAGTGAATTACTCCATTAATTAGGTTGTCACTCTGATAATGTGATTTCACCACTGAACATTTTTGCATTGTCTCACATATGAGCTTTTGGGGGGACACCACATGTGCAAACCATAATGTATCCACAGGCAAACTGAAAAGTAATTGGAAATGTGTTTATAAAATGCGATTTCACATAGCAGTATACATTTACATTTATGGCTAAACATAGCACATAGATGAATCTCCAGAACACACAACCGAGTGAATAAAGCAAGATATAGAATAATATATACTGTTGTATCATGTATACAAAATTAGAATCATGCACTATTCATATATTTCCTGGGGACACACACACATATGTAGTAAAAGTACTTAAAATCCAGGTAACAACCAAGACCAATTTTAGAGGAGTCAACAGGGAAAGCAACAGTGTTGACTTGCTTTGTCTATTCATCAGAGAGACAGGCATATGGATTTTCCATATTATTTCTTTATGTATTTCTAAAACAACATGGACAGGTTGCAAAGAATTCAAGGACTCAATGACATTGTTTAGTTTCTGAAATTTTACTTTTTATAACAGCATTATTTATTTGTTCTTATTAGTTATACATAACAGTGGAATGTATTTTGATGTATTATACATGTATGGAGCATAACTTCCCATTCTTCTGGTTGTACATGATATGGAATTATATTGGTTGTGTATTTATATATGCATATAGGAAAGTAATGACCATTTCACTCTACTGTCTTTCCTATTCCCATTTCTCCCCTTCATTCCCCTTTGTCTAATCCAAAGTACTTCTATTCTCTCCCTTACCTTAATTGTGAGTTAGCATGTCCATATCAGAGAGAACATTCAGCCTTTGGTTTTTTGGGATTGACTTATTTCGCTTAGCATGATATTCTCTAGTTCCATCCATTTACAAGTAAATGTCAGAATTTCATTCTTCTTTATGGTTGAATAATATTACACTGTGTATGTATGCCACAGTTTCTTTATCCATTCATCTGTTGAAGGGCATCTAGGTTGGTTCCATAGTTTAGCTATTGTGAATTGAGCTGCTACAAACATTGATGTGGCCATGTCACTGTAGTATGCTGATTCTAAGTCTTTGGGTATATGCTGAGGAGTGGGATAACCAGGTCAAATGGTGGTTCCTTTCCAAGTTTTCTGAGGAGTCTCCATACTGCTTTCCAAAGTGGTTGCACCAATTCGCAGTCCCACCAGCAATGTATGAGTGTACCTTTTTCCCTTCCTCACATCCTCACCAACAACTATATTTATGTGGTTTGTCTTATAACAGCATTATTGAGATGTAATTCACATACTAACAATTCACTCATTTAAACTGCATAATAATTTTTATTGTTTACAGAGCTGTGAATCCATCACCACTTTGAGAACATTTTCTGTGCCCATAAAGACACTCTGTATTCATTAGCCATCTCCCCCCATATTTCTACCAATTTCTACTCAGTGAAATTACTGAGGCACCCTGAGGACTAATGCGTATGAATTTTCAAAATTTTAGTTCAAAGAGTACTCTTCATCAAAAGGCACAACTAAAAGAATTGAAGAGAAGTCATAGACTAGAAGAGAGTTCTAACAAATGTATTCTATAATAGATTGGCATTCAAATATTTAAGAAGGTCTACGAAAAAATAGATGTTATACTAGGCAAATACAAGTAAATAAGTTTTTCCTATACTAAAACTAATTTGGATAGCCATCTCCCCCCATATTTCTACCAAATCCTCCCCAAAGAGCTAAGAAACCATGAACTAATTCTCCATTTCTATTGATTTGCCAATTGTGGATATTTTATATAAATGAAATTGTACAGTTCATGGTCTTTAGTGACATTTCTTTGCTAACATCTTTTCTTGGTCCATCCATGTTGTAGCATATACCAATAATCTGTTTCTTCTTATTCCTAAATAATGCATTGCATGAGTATACCACATTTTGTTTATTCATAAGTTGATGGACATTTGGGTTCCTTCCACATTTTGGCTAATATGAATTATATTAATATAAACAATGTATGTGAAAGTATTCTTGTGAATATATCTTTTCAAATCTCTGCAATTTTCCTTCAAAGTGAAATTACTGAGTCACCCTGAGGACTAATGTGTATGATTTTTCAAAATTTTAGTTCAAAGAGTACTCTTCATCAAAAGGCACAACTAAAAGAATTGAAGAGAAGTCATAGATCAGAAGAAGAGAGTTCTAACAAATGTATTCTATAATAGATTGGCATTCAAATATTTAAGAAGGTCTATGAAAAAATAGATGTTATACTAGGCAAATACAAGTAAATAAGTTTTTCCTATACTAAAACTAATTTGGATACTCATGACATGAAAATTTCTTAAGTCCACTGGGTTTAATATTGTTTGAGCCTACAACTTATCTTTTTAATAACCAGAGCTCCTACTGAATATTCCTGATGAGCTTGTGATTCCAGCTCCTGTTACTTGTAATAGGACTGTAGTGAAGTTGAATTTGTGTGTAATCCCCCTCAGTACTGCTTTTGTGTTAAGACTGCACCCAATCGACAGCCCTTCCGGAATGAAATACAGTACCCAGAACCCTCCTTGATGTGCCAAATCTTTTGAAAACTTTCTGGTGAGAGAGTGGAGTCATTAAGCTCCTGTTTTCAAAATACCTCAACTTTCATTTGAAAACCCAGCTCCAGTGTTTTCTATCTTTGGAAACTTCCCCAAGATACCTACCATGAAATAAACGAATAATTATGCTTCCATCTTGGGGAAGGGGGCAATTTAATAAGAAAGAGTATGACCCCCAAGCATAGTTTCTGACATACAATAAGCATTTAATGAATACAGGTGGCTTGTTATTGTTTTATCATCTCTATTTTTTTAATTTTTCTTCACCCTTGAATCCCAGTACATAGCACAGTGCTTGTCAGCTATCAATTGCCCTCCAAAAATATGTTTAATGAATGAGTGAATTCATAAGAATACTGTCAAGTCAGAAGGATGCTACCTTATATTTTTGTCTTTGTTAAACTCTGGATTTCACAATCAGAACTATACATCTTACGAGACTAATTTGAGGAAGCTACTGAAGGAAGATCTGCTCAATGACAAAAGTTACTACTGATGGGCCATGTGTCAAGTTCTGTCTGAATCTTTCATTGTTATATCAAGGAAGAGACATTTCTTGTTCCAATTCTGTTCCATAAACTGTGACATCACATCTTCTACCTTCCCTCTCCTGGTGAGATGGCAATATTCGAATCTATAGATCCCATACTTCCCCTAGAACCACCTGGCGTTGTTTTTATTTGATTTCTTCTTTATGAGGACTCAGCAAATTCACAAAGTGAAGGAAGCACTAATTCTCTGGCCAAGAAAACTGAAGGAAAGCCACACATTCTTTCTATACCTACTGGTTTAGCACAGAATCATTCTTTAAAAAATGCTGACCCTCTGCTGCTTGAAATTGCTACTTTCTGTGGAGTGGGAGTCTGAGGTTTGACCTCTGAGTTTCTAGTGGTTATGTGTGCATTCCACTTGATTTTTGAACTTGTAGACTGCTATGATTTAAGACAGGGTAAATTCAACCTTGTCTTTTAGGAATAAATTATGATTTTCTTGAAGCTTTACTTTTTCCCTTGCATATTTTTTTGGGGGTATACAATAAAATATAAAAGGGGACCTTTTCAAAAGCATAATATAGGAAAAATGACACAGGTCTGCCTTGTCCTCTGAACTTCTGAATCTAAGCAATTGAGGAGATTAGGTGGATATTTTTGGGGTGAGCATAGGAATGCAACCTCCAAGTTGTGTAAGAGAATGAATGAAGGTGAAAGACTGAAACTGTAGGAGGTAGAGTCTCAGCTGATCCCGACTGTCTCTGTTTCTCTGATGCGTGCCTTCCAGCAGCCCTCAGATCTCCTCCATGACTGATGCTGTCTCTACCTGCCAGTTCCTTGGACTCATTCAGGCCCTTGGGTAGAATGAGGATGAATCCCTCTTACATTCAGCCAAGATAAACTTATAATTTTCCAAAAAGAATGTTTTAAGGAAAAGAAGAGAGGAGACCTGAAACAAGAGAAAACTAAAGGAAATGAATCCTTCCCCTAAAAGAACAGAGAAAAAAGTAAAAATATGGAGGAGCTGGAGGTGATAGAGGTAGTACCATTATCCTCAGTGCCATCAGATTGACTAGGTGCCCAAGTCCTAACAGGGACAAACTCTTTCCTCTCTTACCTGGAACACGTGCACTTACTTCAAACCTCTGTTTGCCCAGGCTGTAAAAAAGTGTTCCCTCTGAGCTATTTCCTAGTCAATTTCCTTTTAAACTCACTGACCGGAATGGTAGGTGCAGTCACCCCTGGGGCTTCTCTTAGTTGGTCTTGCTTGAATCCTGCATTCACTTACTTCTAACTATGTGATTCTTCTAGGTGGAAATTCTATCAACTTGAATTGACTGAAACTCTGAAACCTATCCTGAAGGGTTGTTGTGAGTATTATTGATGTTATCTTCACAGTTATTTTTATGGGGTCTGGCACAATATAGGAATCAGGGTAATGATAGCTATTTTGATTACTATGGCTAATTGGAACCATCTATCTTCCTATGACTGGTCTTTGCACCTATTTGAGTGTTACAAGATTCCAGTTTTTAATTTTTAAAGCATAAGTATCTGAGTACATTGTTATGAATCATTTCCAAGTATCAGCACTTCCTGTTATTTTGTGGTACTCTGGGAGATAACATCCATGTAATTGCTTCTATAGAATGAGATGTGCAGTGGGCATTTAATTGTTTAAATGCTCACCATTCCCTCCATGGAGTTGCTAGAGCACCTGCAAATAGTAAAGTGAATGGCCCTTTGCTTTTCTGAGGACAGGGCTGCTTATCAGATTTGGAAGGACAAACAAATAAGTAGTCAAATTATACATAAATTCTACTTCTGTTTTCCAGTTTAATTGTCCAATAGTGAGTTGTCCAATCTACATCCAAATATTACTTTTCTACTGAATTCTGCAAATTCAATTGACATTGACTCTTAAATACCAAGTGATGTAATAAACCATGTATCACACTATATTATTTTTAGTGGAGTATCAACTACATTGGGCTTAAGCAGTAGTGAAAGGGCTAGAAGGCAAAACCTAGAAGATCTGAGTTTCCAAGAAGAAAGCATAAACTGAAGTCCAAATACTTAAGACTAAAAGAAGGTAACTGATAGAAGCCACTGTTAGCTAGACGGGATGTTAGGAGAGAAGATGCAGTCATCAGGGAAAAGAAGACATTAAAAGAGAAACAGGGTATGTTTAATATAGAAGGAAGTCTGTGAGGACTTCAGAGTTGGTGAGAAGAACATAAGTCTAGGGCTAGGGTCAGTCTTTAGTCTTTTCTATATCCTAAACATGTCATTTAACTCCTGTAAATTGCATTTATCTTACCTATAGAAAAGGGAATGTGTTTACCAACCTACCTCCCAAGACTCTAGTGATATAATAAAAAATAAAGCACTTGATAAACAATTAAGTACCATGTACTAAAGGTAGCTGTGACTTGGATGCATGTGCACATGTATCTTGTCCCATCCAAATAAGTCCTCCAACTCATGGGGCTCCAAAAAGAAACTGGATATCCTTGAGACATTGAAAGCTCAGGAGCATCTGGGCCAGCATTCCTGGATAATACCAATAGGCTGATCATTGGAGTTTATAACCTGTAATAAGAGATTCATATCTCTCCTCTGCTCAAGTTCCAGACCTGACAGCTCAGGATATGATTAATCAGGTCTCAGGGCTCAGGAAGCAGATCGCCACATGTGGCAGAGGCTGACAAAATCTTCGCAATCAGATTAACAAAGCAGTGAAATGATGTCCTGTCACCAGGGGCATGGGCATGTGGCATCATTATGCAGAACAGTTCATTAGCATACCTCACCCTGCATCCCTGTACAGAGATTTTAGCTGCATGTTGATGCAGCACAGCCTACTGAAGATGCATGGATACGTAATGTGGTGGAGGCGTTGTGAAGGTAATTGGTAGCAATTAGGAATCGAGCTCTTACCATCCCACACTCAGCATGAAGAGAAACAGTTCTGGTGACACCATTCATTTTGCCATTTGAGTCCTTTTGCCATTGCTTTAGCATGATTTATTAACCTTTCTCCTTCCATATTTTTTTCCATTTGGTGCTATGGAGATCACTGGGGTCAGACAGTGGTCAGAATGACAGTTTTGTTTGGTTTTGTTCTTAAAGGTATCAATGGTCCTTTTTGATATTGGTTCTCTTCTTTGAACAGTCCATTTTCTTCACTGGGCAGATGTCATCACAGATGGCACCATGAGGGACCACTTTTTTGCACCTCCATTGGGCTGTTGCCCTAAACATGAGTGTTTTTTTTTTTTTTTCATGATTGTTTATTAAAATACTCAGCAAGAGCTTTAAAATCAGTCGAAGTTCAAAGGTAGATCAGGCTGGGCGCAGTGGCACACGCCTGTAATCCCAGCACTTGGGAGGCTGAGGCAGGAGGATCGAGAGTTCAAATGCAGCCTCAGCAATTTAGCGAGGCCCTAAGCAACTCAGTGAGACCCTGTCTCTAAATAAAATACAAAATAGGGCTGGGGATGTGGCTCAGTGGCCGAGTGTCCCTGAGTTCAATCCCCAGTACCAAAAAAAAAAAAAAAAAAAAAAAAAGGTAGATCAGTCAAGATCTACCTTTGCTGTTAGTAAAAGGAAAGGCCTTGGTAATTTCTGAATTATTCTAAACTTTGGTTTCTTCTTCCTAAAAGTGGTACTTATGGGCAGAGACTGTGACTAGTTGTGTAACCTAAGTCTAAGTGTGTTTCACAGACTGATGGCATTAGACTTGAGAGGCAGAAGGACACAGTGGTCCTCCTGAGGCCTTTTGGAGCAAGCTGTGCTCTCCACTCTATATTTCCCAGAGAAAGCTCGCCTGCTTATTTATGGGATCACCATCCTTGAGTGCCTAGCTCCCTTAGAGGAATCAATGGCAACAGTGAAAGAAGAGCCACCAAGTTCACTCACACAGACTCACCTCCATCAGTGCTATGTCTATGTGAAACATACTCACAGTCTTCAAAGAAAGATGCCAGGGTCACAGGTCGGGTTTCCCAGGAAGGACATTCTGAGACAGAGGTTTGTGTATAGGAAAAATGCTCGTAAGATCAGTACTCATGGAACAAAAAGGAAGAGGTTAGAAGGAAAGCTTTGGCTATCATGCAATCTCAACAAAATTTTTGCTAATCTCAGAGCAAAAAAAAAGAAAGGAAGGAAGGAGGGAAGGAGGGAAGGAAGGAAGGAAAAGGAAAAGGAAAAGGAAAAGGAAAAGGAAAAGGAAAAGGGAAAGGGAAAGGGAAAGGGAAAGGGAAAGGGAAAGGAAAAGGAAAAAAAAAAAAGCTGAGCTAGCCTTGCAGAGTTACCCCACACATTGGGGGTAAGAGGCAGGCCTACTTCATGTGGACCAATCACTGGCTGTGGGCTGCCTCCAAGAAAGGGGAGTCAACTTCAAAGAGGAACCCTGTCTATCCCAGGGAAATTTTGGGGATAGGCAGAGAAACTGGATCAATGGTAGGTTCTTTGCCTTTTCATAGAACAGACATTTTCTCTTTTGAAGTCACCTAGATCTTTGTGTGTATCACTTTTGCACAATGCGACATCATCTCATACACCCCCTATAACACTGTATTCTGATATTATCTGAATTTTAAAGAAAAAGAAATGGAAATTTCCAAATTGTTTCTCTTCACTCCCTTCTTTAGTAGTCTTTAACAAATTACAATCTCTGTGGGAGTTAACTTTTTTAAAAAAGTATGGAAGTGTAAATAGCTTACCTACCTAATGCTTCAAACCCAACTTGAGGGTCCGTAATGGTGACCTTGCAGAGACTGATGTGTTTGCTGAGTGCAAAATCCAGCCTCAGCATCCATGTTCTGTGAACTATTGCTTCCTCACTCCACTGACTCACGCTGCCCTGATAGGACCAAGGCCAACAAAGGAACTCTGCTCTGAAATTGTAGAGAAGACAGTATTTGAAAGAACTAGGATGAAATCTGAGGAAATGTTCCCAGTTTATGGGGTCCTAGGAGTGTTTACAATGACTTGACTAACACTGAGTATTATTTCGTGTTACATGTGCCTTGAGGTATTTTTTTCCCTTTGAAATAGAATGATTTGTGTTCCTAAAGTGGAATCACACATAACAGACTTGACAGAATTCTATGCGGCACTCATGCCTGGATTTTTTTTTTTTTATGCCCAATTTTTTGCCTTAGAAATTTATGGGGATATGCATGCTGTTCTCTAAATTTAACATACTCTGTAAGTGAAAAACCAAAACCATTGACATCTAACTCAAGTGCTGGTTATTCTTAGATTTCATTCCTGTCCTCTGGATATTCCAGTTACTCTCTTCCCAACGGAGAAGGTTTGCAGGACCACTCTGTTCACACAGATACCATCCTTTTTCCCAATCCGTAGGGGTGACATTTAGCCTACCAATTTTCTTACAATTTCAGCCAGCATTTAGTGCCAAGCAGATTACCTGAAAATGAGGGGCTGGAGCTGACCCAAGTCAGACCTCATCAGCATTCAACAATATAGTACAAGGTGGGAGAGAAAAGAGGCAAGACTCATGGAAAAGGGTCTTAGTGAAAGAAGATTAGTGAAGCAGAAAATAAGGACATCACCAGGTGATTTGGCCCCAATTTCACACACTTAGAAACTGTTTATTGTAATAGTGTGGGGCCTCCTGATACACTAAAGTGTGCCATTTCGAGTTCTATGCTTCTGGTATTTTGGGAAACCTGGCTGTGTTGGATGTAAACTTTGATTTTAGACAAAGGAAGGGAAAATATGTTATATGACCATCAATTTAAAGGAGAGACTGCTTCTAGACCCCTAACATGAATGAAATGGTGTAAGGCAGGGAGGCAATGGAAGTACTTCCGCTCACCCCTCTGCCTCTGTCCCTGGCAACTTTCCTTGGAAGCTTGGACTGTGCGTTGTCCTCCTAGATTTGTGTGGACTTTATCCAGTGTACCAAATTACATTTTCATTCCTTGCTTAAAGGACTTCCTTCTCTCTTAAAATATTCATTTTGACTTTTAAAATTTCTTGGAGAAAAAGTTTAAAGCATACTATTGATTTAAGCTCCATTATTTTAACACATTAATTTTTACAGTAATGTGTAATCGAAATATTACTAAATGGTGCATTTCCCATCATGGAAGGAGCCCAAGTTTTCTAATCACAACTCAGGTTCAAAGCAAATATTGAGAGTCACTTGTGTCCCTTCTTAATGTGCTATAGTAAAAGGAGCTGAAAGGAAAACATCAGAGAAAGATGTAAAGTCTTTCAGTTTCATATTCTGTCACATGTTGTGAATATGGGGGGCTACAATTACTTCTCAAATTATAGCATTTGGAGATGAGATAAGGGAAATTATATGACAAACTAGAATACTGAGGTAATATGAGAGCCACCATGCACATGAGCTAGTAATAAGTGCCAGCTATGATACTCAGGATCTTTCTTTTGAATGAGAAAAGTACTCTGGAATTCCCCTGGAATGTGTTCACAGTCTGGTGCACATCAATCAAATGAAATTAAAGGTAACATTTCTGTCTAGAACCACCAACATGAGTTCTAAACATTCTAAGAAGTCCCCTTTCCTCAAATCTATCCTCACATTCTTTATGTCTTTGGAAGTACTGCAACCATCATTTAGTTATCAGGTCTGTCCTATCTAAAACCAACAGACAACAAAACAAGCAAAAGAAACCAAGAACTTTTAAGTAGCAAAATTCCTTTAACCTGTTTCCCCTCTAGCTTCTTAATCCACCTCTTTTCCTTTGAGAGTGAAATTTCATAAAAACTGCATAACTCTCATGTAAAATGATAACAAAATGAGAAATCGGGTGTGTGGAGGATATATGGGCACTTTCTGTGCTGTCTTTGTAATTTTGCTATAAATCTAGTACTCATATAAAATGAAAAGCTCATTTTTAAGAAATGACACATATTTTCTTTCACTCCATTTTCATCAACTCCCACTCACTCCTCATGTCTGATTCACTCAGCATTAGATTGAAATGACTGTCTCAAACATATCCGATAGCCTCTGTTGATAAATCTAATAGTCACTCATTACAGTTTCAATATAAAATATCCTCCAGAAGCTCATGTATTGAAGGCTTTGCTCCCAAGGCAGCACTGTTCAGAGGTGGGGTCTTTGGAAGGTAATTGTATCTTGAGGGCTCTAACCTTATCAATGTTGTGTGCTAAGTAGAAGAGAACTACATGTGAAATATGCAGTTTCCTGGACAATGAATAGGGTTTGAGAAGATATGAAGTGCAAAACCTAGCAGATTCCCAGACCTGGGAGTGTTCAGGGACAGGTTCAACTCTAGCTTCATAAAATTGGTTATTGGAATGAGGCTGCTGCTGATTGGCTGAATTTTAAATGTGTGGTTACTGAAACCAGGCATAGCCGTGCAAGTTATCACTGACCAATTGATGTGGATTTAACAGCAGTTCTGGAGATAATTGTTCCCATTTTGGACTGTAGCCAAAGAGCAATCAATCTTTGAATTACTGGAGTGAACCAATGTTTTAATTTCTCCCTTGGTCTCTGTTCTCCTAAATTTCCTCCTATGTCTTTAATTTCCTCCTTTCAAATTTCATTTGCCAGACTATATTCCCTTTTAAAATGTTAGACATTTAAATTTTGGCATTCCTTACATTCCATATACCTTAAGTTGATGATACCATCTGGCCCTTAGACTTCCTCTTTCATATCATTCCCTTGATGTTTCACCTTTTTTTTTTTTTTAGCTTTTAATTTGGTTTTCTTGCAAATATCTCCCAAAAGTAGATTTCTAGCCCAAACCTTACAATTACACTCCATATTTATAGGTCCAATTGCTAACAAATATCTTAACCTAGATGCCTAATGCACATTTCAAGTTTAGCATGACTGAAATGGATCTTTCTAAAATTTTACTCCATGCATAGACTTACTCAACTCAGTTAATAACAATTCAGTCTTCCCATTTGGAGTAATCCTTGACTCCTGTCATAACAGTTTATCAACCAATTCAATTTTCTCTAACTTCACAATAAATCTGTCACATGATCACTTCTTGGCAGTTCCATGGCTATCATCTTGGTCATAAGCACCATGATTGCTGGAGATGACTACCATAGCATCCTACCTGGTTTTCCTACTTTTCTGATCTTCTCCCATACTGTTAATGTGAACAAATATCTTATTTTTTTTTCTGGGACTTTCATCAGTTTAGCACTGAAGGTCTTGTGTCTCTGGAAGCTTGTCAGACCCAAGAAAATTAGGACATTTGGTCACCATATCTACTATGTACTTTCAAAACAATACCCAGAGTTATCTTTTAAGAATGTAAATCATTTAATGTCAATTTTCTAATCAAATATTTCAGTGATTCCTTACTTTACTCATAGTAAAAGCTAATATCCTTGCAATAGCCTGTGAGACCCTTTGCCCCATAGCCCACTACTCACCCTGCTTTTCTGACTCTCTTTTTCATTGACTTTGTAAAAGCCACAGTGACATGTTTTTTTGAGCACACCTGGTACCTTCCTTCCTTATGGTCTTTGCACTGTTTGTTCCCTTTGGGAAACTCACCCTCTAGATATAGATAGATAGATAGATAGATAGATAGATAGATAGAGAGAGCATACTCTCATTTATTTCAGGTCTTTCCCTATATTATTATTCTAAATTATCTTCAGTATGGCCATCTTATTTAATATTGCAACTCTGAATCCTAGTTTTCACACTTTGTTATTTCTGCATTGCATTTACTACCTTCTAATATGTTATGTAATCTACCTATCAATTATGTTTATTACTTGTCTATTAATAATAGGAGGTAAGCAACATGGGATAGGAATTTTTTACTTTGTTTACTTGTGTATCCCTAGTACTTAGAACAGTTTCTGGCACATAGTAGGTGTTTGATAAGTATTTTCAATAATGGGTTCATGTACACATGGAGTGTTTCCTCTCTCTCTCTCTCTCTCTCTCTCTCTCTGTGAGTATTCACTAAAGTCAGCTGTAGCCATGTATATTCAGAGAGATGAATATTGTTACAGCTTTCAGATTAAAATCAGTTCCCTTGTGAAAGACCACAGAAAGTTAGATAGCCCCATCTACCAGGTGAGGACCCAGCAAGAAGACACCATCTCTAAGAAAGGGGAACCTCATTAGGCACTGAATCTATCAGCACCTTCCCCTTGGACTTCCAAGTCTTTAGAGCTATCTTCAGAGCTCTGAGAAATAAAGTTCTGTTGTTTGTAAGTTACCCAGTCTATGGCATTTCATTCCAGCTATCTGAATGGACTGCCACATACACAAAAATGTACATGTACACATGAATATATTTGGAAAGAGAGAGGGACAGAGAATCTTCCTTGCACAGATGATAAATTAAATCATTTATATGTTCATTATATACATTATTTTTATATGCCTGCTATATATTATGTATTTATACATACAGAGAGAGAAAGAGAAGGAGGTGTGTGTGCATGCATGCATGTGTGTGTGTGTGTGTGTGTGTGTGCAGGCATGAGGCACATGATTGACATCCTGCCCACACTATCATTCGTGGTGGATAGATGCCTTTAACTGACTTAAAAAAAATGATCTCTCTCCTCTTTTCAATCTGTTTGCTTCCCTGCAGCCAAGCAGAAACACAAAAACAGTTTTTACCTCTTAAATACACATACCCCATCATGACCACAATAGCACCTTTAAATAGTCTGATTGTTCTTAGAATCACTACTGAACCCTTTTAAGGCCTCCAGGGCCAGACATGCTCCTTTTTCTACCTTCTTACCAGCTTCCTATAGTCTAACCTCCTGCTCTCCTAATTCTAGCCACACAAGTCAACCTGAGCTTCTTGAAAGCGTTATCCCTTTCTGGATGAGAGCTCTCAGCTCTCTGGTTTGAAGCGCTCTTCCTTCATTCCTTTTCCTAACAGTGATTGCTCCAATACCATTCCCTCTAGAGAGCCTTTGGTGACTCCCCTCACCTCCTCAGTGCTACTGATGGGCTCTAATACACCATGCACTTCTTCTTCAGAGTTCTTTTTGAAAAGAAATTTAGGTAATTATGTGATAGCTTTTAAAATATCTGTCTCCTTCACTAAAATATCACCTGCAAGAAGGAAGGCACTTAGTTTTTATTTTTTATTGCTATTTTCCAAGCATTTAAACAGCTTTTGGACATTTGAGACATTCAGTAATAATATGTTGAACGAATAGATGGATTGATGAATGAGGGAGGGAAGGGTAACTCACTGATTGACATTTACTTGATCCTGTCCTTCCTCTCTTCTCTGTATGGTATACTGATTACGTTTCTAGAAACTTCACAGTATTATATTTTAAACACGACATCAAAGGCAGTCTTTTCCCAATAGTGAAGTTACCTTCTTTCTTTTAGCAAACAGAGCAGAAAGTTAATCAATAATTTCATTTCAAATGTTTCTTTGTATGTAAATCAATAAAAAGCTTGCATTTAGTTTTCAGTGTGGTCTGCTGGTGTGAAATATGAAAGCAGGATCTCAAGAAGTTAAAAACCTGTCAGCCCTTGTCTGAGAGGCTTTAGGGGAGGGTAAGTGTTAAAGGATGAAATTAAGATAATTATAGAGTATTTTAGTTGAAACATCTTACTATTCATTGAGGTAGTTATCAGAATTAAAGTTTTAGATAAAAGCAAATACTAGTTGGGTAGATTAAACAACAGAAAATTTCTTCTCCAGAAGGAAACACTCATCAAACTGATCATATTTCTTGCCGCCCTGCAGACTCTCTTCTAAAAACTGAGGTCATATGTATGCTCATCTTGCCAGCTCATTAAGAGAAGTTCCTTATTCCTGGTCATTTACCCACTCCCTCAATTTGCACTCTTAACAGAAATTCACAAAACTGATTATCTAAAATTTCCCAAAGATTGGAAATAAATGCATTATAAGGAAAACATTATACTTGTTTTTGAAATGCAAAATTATTAGCAGTGTGGGAAGATTAAGATTAGCTCTCCTGACTGTCAATATCATGGCTTAAAAAATAAACATTTTTTTAATAGTGTGACAATATGAATATAAGCATTCCAGAGATACTTCAGTGTTGGGATCCAGATCTGGGTTCTTCAGTTCCACCGTTTGGGCCAACATCCTCCACCACCATGGAGAATTCCCCTCACCTCTGCTTACATCTCACTGGTTCAAACTCGGTGTCCACAGTTGGCTCCAAGGAAGGCATCTGTCATCACGAATGGCCATGGGCTTGCCTAAAATTGGGGTACTATTATTGTGAGAAACACAGAAGAGCATATTTGTGGGAAAACTCATAATTTCAATTATAGTAACTAAATCTAATCTTACTCATTTCTCACAAACTTGTCATCCAACTTTCTTTTCCTTGAGTTAATTTCCAAGGAAAATATGTTTCTGGAGTACTTCCAGCCTTTTGTTAAAGAAGTCAAAGTAAATAAAAATATAGGAAGTGGAGGTCAATATGAAAATTAAGGGGAAATTAAGTGGAAAAAATAATGAGCTAGAAACGGGTAGCAGAAATCAGCTGAGTTAATGTGTTTTTCTTGAGGCAAACAATATTTTCTGAACTCAGGCTTTGTGTGCTGTAGGCTTTGTACTATTTTTGATTTCTTTATGCATCTTATATTAGACATGAAAAATTGAGTGACTTGCATTTTTCCCAGTTAATTCTGACTCTGATGTGTGGCACCTACTTAATTAGGGAGAAAACCATCCTCTCTCCCACCATGGCACCTCACTTATACATTGCTGAAGTTCGGATGCAGAACAGAATTAATAGTTATTGATTTCTCCCTAAAAGATGACTCACAGAAAGCATTAATGTACATAGTAGCTTTTACAGAAGAGTTCTTTTTTTCCCTTCTTTTCTGTAATGGTGAGTATGTGTGTTCATGTTAAATGTCCAAATTCTTGACAACAAATATTATTACTGGTAGGTTGTTTCTTAAAGAGTCTCTGAAATTTCTCTGGACTTAGTCTCCAGCCTGCTTTTCTCTCTCTTCTCTTTTCTGCTCTCCATCCTTCTCTAACTACCCATTTATTTTCTATCTAGAATAATTTGCCTTTTTTTCTTATTTCTTTATTCATATGAAAGTATGTTTTAAAGCATAGATGATTCATAGCCAATTTTTGGTACCTGTCATTAAGTATTGATATTTTTTTCTTCTGCTTTGCTGTATATAATCTAGCAATATATGTTGTGCTAGGTCAGAACCATTCAATATAAATATTAGCCATGTTTATTTTTACAGTTTTTAATAGCCACATTAAGTCAGTAAAATGATACAGGTGCAATATTAATAATGTATTTTATTTAACCCAATGTGTCTAAAATATTATTTCAAGATGCAACCCATATAAAGATTATTGGGATATTTTATCTTCTTTTTCTTTGTACTAAATTTTTAAACTTGGAGCATTTCACAACTCTAGCACATTTCAACTTAGATTATAAATTTTTATTAGATATGCTTGGTCTAATTTAGATAGCATAAAACTTAGAGCTGAAAAATTGAATTTACATACTCAACTCATTCAAATATAAATTAGTTTCCAATAATTGAATTGAGTACCCCAAATAATTTTCATTTAGTATTCTTATCTATGTCAATGAAACTTGTTCATATTTTATTGAAAAATTGGTTTGACTTTGAAGCTTAAAACTTCATCTCTCCAAGTAAATTCACTGACTCTTGTGTCAACTTGGAATTATTAATACTAAATTCATACGAGAACTGCATAAATTGAAGGGCAGTTCCAAATCTGACCATATGAACACAGCTTTAAAAATGTTTTTTGTGTAGTTTTGCAGCAAATTTACATAGTATGGTACATTCTACATATTAATTCATGTTAAAAAATTATGTTTAAAGTTCTAATTTTAAAATAAATTCTAGTACTCTTCTAATAGGCCCACAAATAAACTCTTCCTTTCTTTGAAGTTTCAAATTTATCTGGTTTATATGTTGTTCAAAAACTTTCTGAAACATATTGCCATTTATTTTTGATTTTTAAATATTTGATAAGTACATCTCTTACCTTAACAAAATTTTGAATTGGATTTAACAGTACACTAAGTCTTTTTAGAAGTTTTCCATGGCTCAACCAGTGGCTTTGGCAAAAAGCCTAAGATCATTAAATACATTTCCTTTTATGTGTTTCAAAAGTTTCAAAATCTAGTAATGACATTTTTTGAGTCTACTTCAAAACTCAAAGCATAAATATTTTCAACATGTATCAATCAATGGAACAAAGTAATAGGAAAGCTATCACTTTTGTTTTAAAATTTTAGTATATCTGGGATTTTAACCTAAGTTCCGTTGGTTATGATTTTTAAGAACTTTGAATCTAATTAAAATCCTTTAAAAATGATAAAATATTCAAAAGTATCTATGATCTGAAGTTGATATTTTAGGCTGACAACTGAAAATATTGCCTCATAAATTTGAAGGCCCATTGAGACAAATATGCCCAAATATTTAATTGGGCAGTATGTTCTATGTTGTATAATTAATCTAAAACAAAATGAATATTTTCAATATAGATGCTCCTTGACATTCTATGTGATTGCATCTAATAAACCCATTTTAAGTCGAAAATGCTATAAATCAAAAATGCATTTAATACATCCATTCTCCCAAACATCATAACTTAGCAATGCCTAACCCCACAGAGGTCAAGTGCTTCCCCTAGTGATGCCATTCCTGAGTGGGAAACTGTGGTTGGCTGCTCCTGCCCAGCAGAGAGAATTCCACTGCTTAGTGTCAGCCTCAGAAAAGTTTCCAGTACATTATTCCAGTACAATTTCTACTCAATAAATGTGGCTTCTGCACTATCATCAAGTCAAAAAAACTGAATGTTAAACAAAGTAAGTTGGGGACTAGCTCAACTTCAAATTTCAATGAACTGATCTCTGATATTGTTGAAAGATGTACTCTGGCAATCATTCTGTGTCTTAACTGATATTTCAATTCTTAAAAATTAACTTTTAAAATCTTTTTTAAAAAATGACTTGCTAACTCAATTTTTGTAACTGAAATAATAGTTTCTTTAGTCATCACTTCATCTAAAATTGTTTTGTGTGTGTGTGCAGGAACACAAGCTGTTTTATAGCAAGTCAATGTTAGAAGCTCAGATCCTTTAAAAAGTATTTAAAATTTTTGGACATTTAATTTTTATTTTAGATTAATTCTTTCAATTCTTTTTTGGCTATGTAGATAAAATTTCTTACCAAATTTATTATGTCAACTTAACATTGTTCTCTTCATTATCCCCAAGATTGTTTTTGCAAATTGAGCAACTTTTTCATTTTGTTTGGTTGCTTCATTTTTTTTTTTTCTGCAGAGAAATCAGAATTTATTATAGAATAAATCATTTAAAACCAATTAAGTCTGCTTCCAAGGTCAAGTGGCAGACCACATAAGACAAGGGATTGGGAGAATTAATACCAGTAAATGTTTACCATGTGCCACTATTTGGACTTTAGCAATGTTTTGATATCATTACACTACATGTAATATCTTTCCCAAGAGACAAAATTATTAGATCATAGATTTAAATATAAATATAAATATATAAATAATCCTCTTACTCTAGTAGATTTTATTATTTTAGAATTTTTGCAGCTCCAGCTCAGACTTTCTTATTTTTTTTAAAACCGAGAGATGAAATTTGTATATGTTTATAGTATACAACAAATTGCTTTGAAATATGAATACATACTGAAATGGCTATATTAAGGAATTAACATGTTACGTCACAAACTTATTTGTTGTGAGAATATTTAAGATCCACTCTTAGCAATTTTCAAGTACATATACCTTATTTTTAACTACAGTTAATACCATAGATCTCTTGAAATTCTTGTCTAACAGAAATTTTGTATCCTTTGACCAATTTCTTTCCAATCCTTTTTCATCTCTACTTCCAGTCCCTGGTAACCACCATTTTGTGGTCTGTTTTATTAGTTCAAATTTTTGTTTCTACATAAAAGTGAGACAATGTAGTATTCATATTTCTGCTCCTGGCTTATTTCACTTAAGGTTCATCTATGTTGTTGCAAGATTTTCTTCTTTTTCAAGGCTAAATACTTTTCCATTGTGCATACATACATTTTTTTTTATCCATTCATCCATTGATGGGCACATAGGTTGATTCCATATCTTAACTGTTGTAAATACTGTACGGTGATTATGGGAGTGCAGACATCTCTTCAACATACTGATTTTCTCTCTTTTGGATTTATATGCAGTAATGAAATTTCTAGATCACATGATGGTTCTATCTAGTTTTCTGAGGAAACACTATACTGTTTTCCATAATGTCTATCCTAATTAATACTCAAACAATATATAAGGATTCCTTTTTCTGCATATCCTCATCAATACCTTTATTTCATCTTTTTTTAATATAAACATTCTAACACATGTAGAGTGACATCTCATTGTGGCATTAATTTGCACTTCCCACTTCCCAAATGATTAGTGAAGATGAGTTTCTTCCTCATCTGCTTATTGGCCATTTGTATGTCTTTTTAAAAGAAATGCCTATTCAGGTTCTTTGCCCATTTTTAAATCACGTTATTTCTTTATTTGCTCTTGAGTTGTTTATGTTCCATGTGTACTTTACATATTAATCCCTTATCAGATGCATAGTTTGCAAATATTTCCATCCATGCTATAGATTGTGTCTCTGTTGATTTGTCTCCTTTGCTGTGCAGAAGCTTCTTGTTTGATATAATCCCATTTGTCTATTTTTGCTTTTGTCACCTGTACTTTTGGGGTCATATTTAAAATATCATTGCCCAGACCAATGTTATAGAGATTTTACCCCATCTTTTTTTTTTCCTAATAGTCTTTACAGTTTAAGGTAAATACTAAATCCATATTGAGTTTATTTTTGTACATGGTATGAGACAAGGGTCCTGTTTCATTCTTCCTGTGGGTATTCAGTTTTACCACCATTGTTACTGAAAAGACTGTCCTTTCTGCACTGTGTGTTCTTGATATCTTTGTCACAAATCAATTGATGGTAAGTAGTGAATTTATTTCTGGGTTCTCTATTCTGTTCCATTCATGGGTTTCTGTGTCTGCCATTATGCCCGTACCATTCTGTCTCAGTTATGCTAATTGTGTCAAATATTTTGAAATCAGGTAGTGTGATGACTTCTCATCCTCCCTTTTTGTTCAAGATTGCCCTGGCTATTCAGGGTCTTTTGTAGGTCTATATGAATTTTACAGCTATTTTTTCTATTTCTATAAAAAATATCACTGGAACTTTTAAAGAGATTGCATTGAATCTGTAGATTTATTTAGGCAGAATGGACATTGTAATTATATTCTTCCAATGTACAGAGAATATCTTTCTATATTTTGTCTTCTTTAATTTCTTTCTTCCATGTTTTATAGTTTCAGTGGGCATATCTTTTACCTCATTGATTAAATTTATTCCTAAGTATTTTAAATACTTCATAGCTATTGTAAATGGCCTATTTTTCTTCATTTGCTTTCAGATAGTTTGTTGGCATAGAAAGCACTGCTGATTTTTGTATGTTGAATTTGTATCTTGCAATTTTACTGAACTTATTAGTTCTGATAGTTTTTTAGTGATTTAGAGTTCTATATATTAATATTCTGTTATCAGTAAAGAGAAACAATTTCTTTTTCTTTTCCTGACTCAGATGCCTTTATTTATTTTTGTTGAAGAACTGCTCTCTGACTAGAACTTCCAATACTATTTTGAATGCAGATGGTAAGATACCACAGCCTTGTCTTGTTCCTGATCTTAGAGAATAAGCTTTTAACTTATCACCATTGCCCATGTTGTTACCTGTGAGTTTATCATAAATGGTCTTTATTAGCGTGAGATGCATTTCTTCTATACTTAATTTCTTCAGACTTTATCATGAAAGTATATTCTGCTGCATTACATTATAATTTCCATATTTGCTCTTTTAAATTAGAAAAGCAATTAACATTATTAAAATAAACATTTTAATTTATTGGTTAATTACAATTTATATAGATACTGCTGTAATTCCTGCTATCCATATAAAATATTAAAGTAAATATATAGAATATATATTCTACCCTTACACCAATGCAGAAAAAATATCATTCAAGCTGGATCAATACATAAACACCAATTAGATTGTCGATAGGTTTATATATAATACTAGATGTCTATGATGAATGTTCTTCATGTGTACAGTGAAATACAACAATAATACTTCAGTGGTGCAACAGTTCAAGTAAAATATAATCCTACAAAAATATTAAAATTGTGCAATACAGAAGTGTTTTATACTGCTTAAATTTTTAAATGTAAACAAAATAAAATTAAATTAAGTGAAAATTTAAGTTCCTTGCTAGCCACTTTCAATAGCCAAATATAGATTGTGACTACCACTTTGGATATGACAGTTCTAGTTGCTGTATTGATATCTCTTATGTTTAGCACCAGTAATTTATTATGCAAACAGTACCTGAGTTATGATGGTGCAATTTTAAAATTTTCAACTCTATGATGGTGTGAAAGTGATATACATTCACTGGAAACTGCACTTCAGATTTTGAACCTTGTTCTTTTCCCAGGCTAGCAGCATATGTTATGATACTCTCTCTCAACACTAGAAAGTACAGTCAGCTGCAGCTCTCCGTGAGCCACATGGCCATATAGATAAATAACTGATAATTCACAGTGTACTATGTGGCTGAGTTATGATGTTAAGTAGGTTAGGTGTATGCAATGCAGTTTTATTCTCAATAATTTTTAAAATTTGTTCTAATTAGTTAATGTATGACAGTACAGTGCATTTTGACATGCTATACACATATGGAGTATAACTTCTCATTATTCTGGTTGTACATGGTGTAGAATTACACTGGTTGTGTAATCATATATGCAATTAGGGTGATGATGTCTGGTTCATTCTACTATCCTTCCTGTCCCCATATCCCCTCCTCTCCCTTCACTCCCCTCTGTCTAATCCAAAATACCTCTATTCTTCCTAACCACCCTGCCCCACTACTATGAATTAGTATCTGCATATCAGAGAAAACATTCAGCCTTTGATTTTTGGGAGATTGGCTTATTTCACTTAGCCTGATGGTCTCCAGCTCCATTCATTTATCAGTAAATACCAGAATTTCATTTTCTTTAAGGCTGAGTAATGTTCTATTGTATATATATATCTCATGTTTTCTTTATCCATTCATTTGTTGAAGGGCACTTAGGTTGGTTCCAAGGTTAGCTATTGTGAATTGAGCTACTATAAACATTGATGTGGCCATGTCACTGAAGTATGCTGATTTTAAGTCCTTTGAGTATTAAAGCAAGGAGTGGGATAGCTGGGTCAAATGGTGGTTCCATTCCAAGTTTTCTGAGGAATCTCCATACTGCTTTCCAGAGTGGTAGCACCAATTTGCAGTCCCACCAGAAATGTATGAGTGTACCTTTTCCTCCACATCCTCACCAGCATTTACTGTTGATTGTATTCTTGATCATTGCCATTCTGCCTGCAGTGTGATGAAATCTCAGCGTAGTTTTAATTTGCCTTTCTCTAATTGCTAGAGATGTTGAACATTTTTTTCATATATTTGTTCATTGATTATATTTCTTCTTCTTCAAAGTGCCTGTTCAGCTCCTTTGCCCTTTTATTGATTGGGTTATTTGCTTTTTTAGTGTTGAGTTTTTGAGTTCTTTATTTATCCTGGAGATTAATGCTCTATCTGAGGTGCCTGTGGTAAAGATTTTCTCCCATTCTGTATGCTCTCTCTTCATGTTATTGATTGTTTCCTTTGCTCAGAAGAAGCTTTTTAGTTTGAATCCATCCCATTTATCGATTCTTGATTTCTCTTGTGCTTTAGGAGTCTTGTTAAGGAAGTAAGGTCCTAAGCCAACATGATGGAGATTTGGGCCTACTTTTTTTTCTATTAGGTGTAGGGTCTCTGTTCTAGTGCCAAAGTCTTTGATCCTCTTTGAGTTGAGTTTTGTGCAGGGTGAGAGGTAGGGGTTTAATTTTATTTTGTTACATATGGATTTCCATTTTCCCAGCACCATGTGTTGAATAGGTTGTCTTTTCTCCATTGAATGTTTTTGGTGCCTTTGTCTAGTATGAGATAAGTGTATTTCACGTGGGTTTGTCTCTGAAGACACCACTTTCTTTACTCACCCATAAGAAGCAACCTCTCACCTATTGAAGTTTTATTGTGAGATTGTAGCAATATACTCATGTCTTCAGGATGCACTTCTGATTCGACTTCTCTTGCGGTTTTCACCACATCTGCAGTTACTTCTTCCATCTAAGACTTGAAACCCTGAAAGTCCTCCAAACTCTTATTAATGTTGACATTTTGATTTCCTCATTCAAATCACATATGTTCTGAATGGGATCTAGAATGGTGAATCCTTTCCAAAAGGTTTTAAATTTACTCTGCCCATCAGAGGAATCACTGTCTAGGGCAGCCATAGCCTAATGAAATGTGCGTTTTAAATAGCAAGACTTGAAAGTCAGAAACACTCCTTGATCCCTGGGCTGCAGCATGAAAGTTGTTAGCTGGCTTGGAAACAGCAGTCACTTCAATGTGGCTCATAGAGAGCTGCAGCTGGCTGTCCTTTCCAGCACTGAGCGTATCATACCATTAAGTGACCAGGTGCACTGTCAATGAGCTGTACTCTTTTGAAAGGCATCTTTTCTCCTGAGCAGTGGTTCTCAACAGTGGATTTCAAATACTCTGTAAACCATGTTGTAAACGGACGTATTTTCATCCAGACTTTGTTGTTCCATCATAGAGCACAGGCAGAGTAGAATTAGACTAATTTGTGAGGGTCCCAGGATTTTCAGAATGGTAAAAGGCATTGGCTTTGACTTATCACCAGCTATGTTAGCCCTCATGAAAGCCTGTCCTTTGAGGGTTTGAAACCAGGCACTATGAAAATCCTAGATGACATCTTCTTCCAATATAATGTTGTTTTATCCACATTGAAGGTCTGTTGCTTAGTGTAGCCAGATTCATCAGTCACCTTAGCTAGAGCTTCTGGATCATTGACTTTAGCTTCTACATTAGCACTTCAGGCTTCATTTTGTACTTTTATATTACGTGCATGGCTTCTTTATTTAAATCACATGAGCCAACCTCTGCTGGCTCCCAGCTTTTCTTTTGCAGCTGCTTCATCTCTCTGTCTTCACAAAATTAAAGAGAATCAGGACCTGGCTTTACATTAGGCTTTGGCTTAAGGGACTGTTAAAGCTAGGTTGATCTTCTATCCAGACTATTAAAACAGTCTCCATATCAGCAGTGAAGCTGATTCACTTTATCATCATCCATGTGTTCACTGAAGTAGCACTTTTAATTTCCTTCAATAACCTGTCTTGTGCATTTAGAACTTGGCTGTTTGGCACAAGAGGGATAGTTTTGGGTCTATCTTGGCTTTTAATGTGATTTTCTTACTAAGTTTAATAATTTCTAGCTCCTGATTTGAAGTGAGAGACATGCAATTCTTTCTTGCACTTGAATACCTAGAAGCCAGTATTGGGTTATTAATTGCCTCTTTTCAATATTATTCAGCCTTGGGAAATAAGGAAACCTGTTCGTGGTGTCCCCAAACAATTACAATAGTAACTCACAGGCCTTTGATTGTAGGTCACCATAACAGATGTACTAATACTGAAAAATTTGAAATATCGCCAGCATTACTAAAATATGACACAGAGACAAAAAGAGAGCATGTGCTATTGGAGAAATAACACTTGCTTGATGAAAGGTTGGCAAAAAATTTCAACATGTAAAAAAAATACAATATCCACAAAGTGCAGTGTATCAAACTGCAATAAAATGAAATAAGCCTTACTTAAGTATTTCATAAACTCATCTCACTCAGAAACACTTCAGCATGTTATTCGAAAAGATAAGCTCTTTTAAACATAGTATCGATTTCACATCCTCAAAATTAAAAATAGCATCATAAAATACCTAGTCGATTTTCAAATTTTCCAAAATATCCTCCCAGGGAGTTTTATAGTTGGTTTGTCCAAGTCTGGATCTGGACAAATCCCATATCTCTGTTAATTTTCTTTTAATCTGCAATAGTTTCTTCTATATCAGTTGTATTCTTTAGTATTTGTTTATTGAAGAATCAAGACCAATTTTCCTAGAGTTATTCATGTTGTTTACTTTTCTGTAGGTAACTCCCTGATGCTATTCAATATGTTTATCTATAACCTGAACTTTTGTGCTGAACCTAGAAATTAGGTCAGCTCTGTGGCCGCCTGTGCAACCAGCAGCTTTGGTTTGCACTTTCTCCAACCAGCTCAGTCATTACCACTCCTTGGAATGCTTCCTAGCCACCATTGGAGCTGTCCCTTCTCAATATTTGTCCCGTCTCTTTGGGTTCATGCCTGTTCAGAAATCTTTTAAAAATCAGATCAGGCAGGTACAGAAATAAATTCTTATGTCAAATAACCTTTTCTCGTTCAACTCAGGAACCTGTTTTTTTGCCTCCTTTTTATTCTAGTTACCCCCTCTAGAGTAACCTCCACATTTAGAAGTCATTACCACGATACTTTGTGAAAGGCTTTCATCCCTTCATATTCTAGACTGTTTTGTCCTGATTCTTCTTCTTCCATATTCTTTAGTTAACTTTCATTATATCATCTTCCTCTGGCTGTTTCTTAAGAATACTGGGAAATAATTTTGGCCAAATTACAGTATTATATTGTGTGTATGTACGAGTTTGTGATAACAGAAGACACACTATGTACAACTGTAAAAATATGGAGAAAAGGAACTGCTATTTTCTTGTCCAGACTTTTTATATTTTTATAGAAACTTTTTTTACTTTTCACTCAATCTTTGACTATTCAAACTTGATCTCAATATTTTCTTGCAGATCCATATTCCTTCTCTTATATAAATTCTCTATGAGCAGAAGATGTTTTTATGTATAAATTTATTCCTGGCTGTGGTTAGTCCTGGCATGCAGTGAGCATATATTAAATGTTGTATAATGACTTAATGAATGAAAAGTGAATTTGAATGCAAACTTAATTTTTTATGTATCTCTAACAAGAGATTTTCAGTTCCCTTATTTGGATTTTAAATGTTAATATTGAAAGCTTAATGTTGTTCTCCAGGTTTCCCTCTGGAGAATTATTTGTCTCGTTCCAAATTCCCTTTCTGTGTTTTCTCCTGGACACCAAAATGGCTGTGGCCACCATATTTATACTGGTGTCTTCTTATGTCTGAATTTCAAGTTCCAAATTTTACATGAAAGCTCCAGATTCATACTTTAAGCTTCCTAATTGCATACCAAGGTCTCATTCTGTCCCCTAAACCTTAACACAATATGTCCAACAATATGTTCCCTATAATCCTTCAGAATTCATTCTTCATGTCTTGGATCAGTGTCCACCAACCTGTCCAAAATAGACTTTATCTCCTTACATTGCTGTATCAGTTGCCAAACGCTGTATGATCTAATTCACAGATTTTCAAATCCATTTAATATTAATATTGCTACTGTCAGGGCAATGTCTCTGTTTTGCCTTACTTCATTGCAACCGTTTCCTAACCGATCTTTGCGTCACCATTGTTTAACATTTTAATCCATTCCCACATTGCCTAAACTCTTCTCTTTCTGAAAACCAAGCTTTAACTGTATATCTCTCCTGAATAAAACCTTTTTATTTTTCTTCCATTTCCTGCACACAGAAGGACTTGAAAACCTTTTTAGTCTTAACCTATAACCCCTTCTCCTTCACCCTTAACTTTTTTTTTGACCACAGTAGATAATGATGCACTTTCCATTATCAGTCCAGTGGAATTATTTCATCTCTTCCTGAGCCTGGAACTTCTTTTATTTTATTTCTGTATAAATTCTGCCTAGACTGGTGTTCTTTCTCTTCTTCACCTGAGGAATCATTCATTATCCCCAGCAAAGGAATATTCAGAATGTACCTGTGGGTTCTAAAATAGAAACACAAATGTTCATCTGTCACCATTTGAAAAACAATCTTTATTGAAGAAGGTTGCTCTCTAAGTTTGGGGATGTAAGTCAGTGGTAGGGCCTTTGCCTGGCATACACAAGGCCATGGGTTCCATCAGTAGTATCAGACGGAAATTCTTTTAAATAAGAAAGTCGTTCTCTCCTACTAAGCCTCCAGTTTCCATAGGGGAAATTTATGGGAGAAATGTGCCAACCATATCGATCAAGGAAGTCAATACTCATAATGAACAGAGCGGCAGATGGGGAGCCTGGCCACACTGACACCTGGATTAGAACCAGCTCAAATCCTGTCTTTGCTCTGATGCTTTATGTAGACAGTGAGCTGCTCTGTGTTTGTTGCCTTGCCTCTACATTCTTTTCATAGTTTCCTGAAAGTACATAGTCTTAACTTTCTAGTCATTCACTGACATGTCTATTAGAATGTGAATGCTTTATGGTCAGGTACAATTCATCTCTACGTATCTCTGATTCCCAGTTTATTCTAAGCCAATTTATTTTAAATGAATGAATTTGGGTGAAAATCCCAACAAATTTTGAGAGGCGTGTGAAAGACTTGTGAATGAAAGCCCATTCTTGATAGCTTTCAAGTTCTTGGATTATATATTTCTAGAGAGTAGATAATATCTGTCAATGCATGAATTTTTAATAGAGGGCTTCTTTTAGAGGAGATCTTTAAACTATCAGAGTAGTTATGTCTGAGCATTGAGAATTCAGTTTATCTGGAATAGAACTTCTTATTTCATAACCTTTGAATTGTTATGGAGACTAGCTCTTGATGGATTCTTCTGGGACATGAACAAAGCTATAACTCCCGAGATTCATGGTGTATAAAATTGCTAAATGGGAAGGAGGATTTTGTCTAAGAATCCAGGGTTTACCTGGAAGCAAATAGACAATTCTTTCCCCTTCTCTCATTTTAAATACAAGAATTGTTTTATTTAAAAATTCTTATCCTGGCAGATACTATACAAATACTGTTTTGATCAGCAGATCATGTGATTTGTTATTCTCTACCCTCTTGAAATATATAACCAAGAACTTGACAGTTCTCAAGAACAGGTTTATCATTTGAGCACTAGGGAGATTTGCTTGAAGAAACTACAGAGCTCCAACCAAGATGCATAGCAGGCAAATCTAATAAGATTCTTGGAATAGCATCACCTATGGGAGGCAGAATATCTAAGCTTGAGTAACCTGAGTTGCTAAGGGCAAGTACAGATTTAGCTATGACTGCAGCTAGTAGTGAGTGATTATAACTCCACATATCAGCAAGAGGTCTGTTTTGAGTAATGCATTCTGAGTACCTAAGTTTGAACTGAAAGAGTTGTCATTTGGAGCCAATGGTTGGCACCACATTAGGAGTCATGAAGGCATAGGGGCTGATATTATTATGTTTCTGAAGCACTACATGACTCTGCTTCAACAGTGACAGCAATAATCTGTCATTGAATTCTTCCATGCCTCATGTCAGGGGGAAGCTGATTGACCTTTGCAGTAGTTAATCCTCTAGAATTTCTGGACACTTAAAGGGCAGAAGGAAATAAACATGGGTGGGAACTTGTGAGATTCCTGCCAATAAGTCAGGGGAAATTTGATTAAAGAATTATTACCTAGATATAAATAAGTATTAATTAAAAATAAAGAGCAGACATATTTGTTCTTTGCATTTGTGGTGAGCCTCATGTAGTTACAGTACTTTGTAAAAGTTCTTTTGTGTACTTTGTACAAAGTCTGATATAATTAAGTGAGATACTGTAGTTATAAGTACTTAATAAGTGAAAAATGTTATGCATATGAAAGTTATTTTATAAATCATTGTTAGTATGAATTCATAATTTACATTATAAGAATACCCATGAAAACAACAGCAGCAATCATCTTAGTGAAGTTATTTTAAGTAATTAGAATTAAGTAATTCACCAAAAATATTTTCCTAACACTTTCCGATTAGGGAAGGAAAATGGATAATGGACCTATCCCAGGTGCACATCTATCATGAAACATTTATTCAAGACCAAGATGCAGTTGTGCTTAAGCCAAAAACTGAAGCAATTTCTACTTACAGGCAGAAATACATTCCAGCTAGGGCAAGAAAAGGTGAAACTTCTGTTGTCCTTTATGACCTGTTTAATCCTGTTGCTCTGCCTTCATTATGATGTCTCTGGATGGTGCCAAAAGAGACAGGTGAAAAGTGGAAGATTAAATCTTATTCAATCAGCCACTTGCTTTGTCCACACTGTGCCAAAAATAAATGTGCCATTTAAAAAATTTTCTTTACCAAGTTGATTGATTTTTTTTCTCACTCTAATGTTTGTTATGTCCTTTTTCTCATTTTGAATTTAGTTTTTCTTTTGCTAGTTTCTTAACATAGAAGTTTAGTTATTTATATGAGCTCTTTCTTCTTTTCCAATGTCAGTATTTGCAGCTATAGATTTTGCTAGAAGCACTACATTTGCTATAATCCATAGATTTTAGTTTTCATTCAGTTCCAGTAACTCCTAATTTCCTTTGTGATTTCTTGTTTTGGTCCATTAGTGATGATAAAACTTTGGAGTTAGGATCCCCCCATCTACCCCATCCATGGGATTGAAAGGCTAGGAGAGTTTGAGTGAGTTTAAATGCTGAAATCCATTTTTCTCTCTATAGTATTGACAACACAAGCAAATTTTTAAATATTCCTTTTAATTGGCATTTAATAATGGCTGTTATTTTCAGGACCATCACTGAGTTGTGGAATTACCAATGGGACTATAGCAAGTTAAAACACAAAGTTCCCTATTCCACAAGATAGCTTGCTTTACTTGACTAAATAACACTCAGGTTGCTGGAAGCCTTTGGTTATTTTCCAAAGTTTTGAGAAAATTGATTCTGATAACTTTCAACCATTTTAAAAATTGGTTTTATGGAGGGACAGATTTTCAGTAGTCTATTTTTACTGAATCACCAAAACTGATTTTTAAAAAAATTATAGTGATATATAGTTCAGATAGACATATATAATAGGACATGCTAATTAACACAGTTGTCAACTTAATTATGTTTTTGTTGAGTGCAAATGTGGCTGGCAGTATGCTATGCAGGGTCTTTTAATGTGTTATTTAATTAATCATTTTAATACCTGAAAGGGACTGGTAGCATGAATCACTCCCATCTTACAGATGAGGAGGCCGAGACAGAGTGAATTTCTTGGTCTAGGTGTCAAAGCAAGCTAACTGCCTCCAGAGGCTTTACTTTTGTTAAGTATGATGCTATCTTTCAAAAACTCAAGTCAGAGGTGGCTGAAGGTCCTCTGAGAGGTTAAATAACTGCATCATAGTAATTGCCAGGGACATTCTTATATTAAACAAGCAATTGGTTTAGATGATGTCTTGAACATTCCCAATGCTCCGGTATTCTGCAAAACACTTTACATGTAATGTCATTTTAGATCTTGAAATATCTTTAGGAGATATTATGATTATGATATTAATGATGGGAAAATGATACTTAGAAAATTTAAATAACTTGCCCAAAATCAGTGCTGTAGATAAAATTTAATGCAAGGCTGATTAAATCTTTGACTCAAAACTCTCATTCTCTTCAGCACTAATCAATGGTTTTAGTGACTGTTGAGAGCCAGAAAAATATGTCTGACTATTCTCTCACACAGTAACTCATTATTTCCTGGGAACAGTTGAGGAAAATGAATGGATAAAAGTTTTAATCTTTATATTAACTGTCATTCACTTAACACTGCATGCTGCATTCTTGCTATATATTATCATTAATCCTCATATTAGCTCAGCAAGATGAGTTTCCTGATTCCCTTTTTTATATAAGAGGAAACTAAAGGTCAGAAAATGTAGCTATTCCCTGATTCACACAGTTAGTGAATGACTGAGCTGAAAATCAATTGCAGGCTTATCTGATCCCAGAGCTCAGGCTTTGCCCATTGTGCACAGCTACTGTGCTTTTGGAAACAAAGTATGTAGAAGATATTCCAAGGGATAAGAGGGCACCGATGGTACACAATAGCAAGGTGTCAAATTCATGCTAAGACTTAATTGAACGGCCATCCAAATTTTAAGAATAACTGTTCTGTATTTTGGAAGTTCAACATGGAAAATTTCAAACAACACAAATGGGAAATTATATACAACTTAAAATATATCTTCTTACACACCAGAGGGGTCTCAGATATGGTCCAAAATGTATCCACAAATTCTTATCTTTTAGAAACTAAGGAAAAGAAGCATAAAAAAAAATTTCTGTCATGGACCCACCACTTCCCTGCTAAGGCAGTTGTTTTTGATACTATTTTATTATACTTGCCTTGCCCCTACCTAATATTGTGCTTGGTTCTTAGGATACACAAAACAAATTAAACCTCAGCCTCAAAGAGTTCATATTATTTCTCTGCATGCATAAAATAATGTGACGTGCCTATAAAATAATCACATATTCTGAACATGGAGGAAGAACAAGCTGGTAGTCATTTTCGCTTTTCTCCACTGTCTCACAACTCACGTCTTAAACCTCAGATATATCCATGAGACAGCAGAGAAATGAGAGGAATGGATCCATAGATCTATGGGGTATTAAAATAATGATGGTCATAATTTGATGAGTCAATATTGTCTCTAAGACTTTCTTTTAGTTTTACCTATTATGGAATTTTTAGCATTACTTACCCTTGCTTTTAAAATGAGAAAATTAAAGCCAGAATAAAGTCATATAGCAGTTGAACATAAGGAATGAGATTTGAAACCAAGTATTTTAGCACCAGAAGACCCTTAATACCACAACCTGGCAAACAAGTCAATGGGCAGGGTTGGGGATTTGCACTATCCAATTAGATAACCATGTGTTAAGGATCTGTGAAGAATACTTCCACTATGATGAAGGACAAGGTTTAAGGAAGTTACAAAGTAGAGATATACTTGAATCTATGTGACAGAAAAGCGTTCGAAATCTATGTGATGGAAAAGAGCTGACAACTTTAAAATCTAACAGTTACTTAAATCAAAAATAAATTAAATAGACAAGGAAAAAAGTGCTAAGTGTCCAATTAACTGACATAACAGATTTGAACTCTGGTGGTTAAATTAATGCAACTTAAAGTCTCAATAAAATATTATTTAACCTATATATTAAAAATTACTTTTAAATTATTTGAAGTTTTGAGAGCATAGGAGGAAATCATGTGTTCATATGTATATATGCTAGTTTTATTAAACTTATATGAAGAATGACATATGGAAACAAAAATATAAAAGGTAGAAATGCAGTGGTCTATCTTAAATGAAAATGTGAAATGACATTACTAAAGATATAGCTTTAAAAGGTTGCAGAAGTAGACATAATTGAAACCCAGAACTGAGGTAATCCTTGAAAATGAGTAAATAAAGACATTTTTCTATTTCCAAGGACAAAAGGGATGTATTTTATAAGACCTAAGAAAATATGTTTAATGATTGCATGACTCCCATTCAAAAATTCATGAGTGTTGGAATGTGTGTGTGTGTGTGTGTGCGCGCATGTGATTTTTTTCATGAAATGTCATACTGTGTTATGTAAAGTTTTAAAATATTAGGTCTAGCCTGGGCATGGTGGTGCGTGCCTGTAATCACAGTGGCTGGGGAGGCTGAGGCCGGAAGATCATAAGTTGGAGTCCGACCTCAGCATCTTAGTAAGACTGAAAATAAAAATTAAAAAGTGTTGGGAGTATGGCTCTGTGGTTAAGTGCCCCTGGGTTCAGCCCACAGCGCAAACAAACAAACAAACAAAAACAATTAAGTTTACATAAAATGTGAGTAACCTGGTTCCTGAGGCTCGTTCTTTATTGAGCTGCTTACTTACATGGAGTGAGTGTGAAGGGACAGAGAACAAATGGGAAACTGGAAAGTACACGAGGAAACATTTTAAAAAATGTTTTGTAGAATAAAAGCAGTAATTGCATTGCTATTATAAGATGGAAGTCTAATTAAGTCCTTAGTATGATTTAAAATGAAAAGAAACATTGTTTCCATTAATTCCCTCAAATATACTCATCTCTAGACTCCGACATTATTTAGAAAGAGCTATAATGTTCCAGTATCCAATCTCCTAATTTGCAGTTTTGTCCTTCCATATAGAAGCAGAGCACTTAAATGCATTCTTAAAGTGCTTTAATGCCTGCTTTTACATTTGTTAGTCATAATTATGGAAGGAAAGCAAATATAATCACCTGTATTTTAAACACTAGGAAACTGAGGCACAGAGATTTCAAATGTTGTTTGTGAAGTTAACAGATGCAGGGGATGGAATGTTACAAAGTGGTGTTTTATTTTGGGGATGTCTGTTCTGTTTGCTTTTCTTCAAGGGTCATTGAAGTGTAGGTTTGGTAAGGTACTGCATTCATTGGTACATTCAATTAATAAATAATGTGCTTTAAATTCCACTGAGCCAACTCAACCTCTTATTTCCTTTCATGTATTCTTGACAAAATTGCTTCTCTGGATAAGCATGTATTATCACATATCTGTCTCCCAGCCTTGACTTCAGAGGAAAAAAATGAAACACTGAATCTCTTAGCACAATTTTTTAAAAATTTTATTTTTACAGACTGCATTTTGATTGATTGTACACAAATGGGGTACAAATTTTCATTTCTATGGTTGTACACCATGTAGGTTCATACCATTCATGTAATCATAAATGTATATAGGGCAGTGATGTCTATCTCATTTCACTATTTTTGATATCCCCACCCCCTCCTCCCTCTCATTTCAAGAACACAAACAATAATAGATGTTGGTGTGGCTGTGGGGGAAAAGGCACACTTTTACATTGCTGGTGGAGTTGCAAATTGGTCCAGCCACTCTGGAAAGCAATGTGGAAATTCCTTAGAGAACTTGGAATGGACCCACCTTTTGACCCAGTTATCCCACTCCTTAGTTTATACCCAAAGGACTTAAAATTAGCATACTACAGTAACACGGCCACATTGATGTTTATAGCAGCCCAATTCACTATAGCTAGATTGTGGAACCAACCTAGATGCCCTTCAACAGATGAATGGATAAAGAAACTCTGGTATATATATATACAATGGAATATTATTCAGCCATAAAGAAGAATAAGATCATGTCATTTGCGGGTAAATGGATGGAACTTGAGAATATCATGCTAAGTGAAATAATTCCAATCCAAAGAACCAAAGGCCAAATGTTTTCCCTGATAAGTGAATGATGATATAATGGGGTTGGTGGGGGTGGAGGGTGAGAGAAGAATGGAGGAACTTTAGATTATGTTGCACAATGTAGCCAGGTGCAGTGCCGCATGCCTGAAATCCCAGCAGCTAAAGAGGCTGAGGCAGGAGGATTGGGAGTTCAAAGCCAGCCTCAGCAACTTAGTGAGGCCCTAAACAACTTAGCAAGACCCTGTCTCAAAATAGAAAATAAAGAGTTTGGGGTGGTTGAGTGCCCCGACATTCAATACTACCCCCCCAAATGTGTGTGTGTGTATATATACACACACACATGTATTATATATACATATATGTACATATATATATATATATAATATGAGAGAGCTATGTAATTTAAACTTTCTGACAGGCACATTTTATAAAGTGAAAGAAAGAGGTCAATATTTGATAAACTATATTTTATCAAATCCAATATGTCTAAAATAATGTAATTGTGACTTAAAATACTATAGAAATTATTGAGATACTTTATATTATTTTTCATGCTGTCTTTGATACCACATGTATACTTTATTCTTACAGCATATCTCAATCTGAACTAGTTCTATATAAAGTGCTCAATAGCTACATCAATGGACAGTAGATTCTGAGAGCAGTTGGGACCTCTTATTGTCTATTTTGAGTCTTAAAGAAAATTTGAAAAGTTTTCAACAAAAACTTTTTTGAAAAGTCCAAAGTTTAAGTGGACTCTTGAGACCATGACTGCCTGAGGAGTTACCATGGAAATTCTGCTAATTAATGTTTGTTCTCATGATCTCTGTATAACTTTTTTGTTAATTGAAATGTGAACTCCTTTTAGCTGAGTCTGTGATTTCTTTGCAGCTCATTTTCTCCCAGCTTCCTTCTTACCCTTTCAGTGATATCTCTCCTGGCTGCACCAGAACCAGCCTTGGGACAGTAGCAGTAAATGACATAATTTGAGAGCAAGTGGAGATTACTATTCCAGGAGAATTCCCTTTCCTTTACAGATAGTTGATATTCACCAAAGTCACCCAGTTCTTTTTATGCATTAATAAGACTGCTGACTTCTATAGCAGGCCAACTTCAAAATTTCAATGGTTAAAGTCTACACTTATTTCCTCTTAGATAATGAGCCAATTTCAGGTTCTTTTTCAGCAACGGCTCTGAAAAGTGGAGAGGGAAAGTGCTGCTATTCCACAGCCAGCAGACGTGCCTTCCTGAGTATAGTTTCCAAGACATTTCTTTCAAGCATAACCATTCAATAGACAAAAGTAGAATATACAAGGCATGTGGACTCCTTAAGCACTTCCTTATGGAAGAAGGGCACATCAGTTTTGCTTATGTTCACTGGCAAGAACTGGTTGCACACTCTCTAGGTGCAAAAGAAGATAGAAATATTTTTGTCTGCTCAGGAGGTTTCTGGAGCCACCTCTCCTAAGACAAAAGACATGAATCTTTGGTGGACACCAACCTTCTCTCTCACACATTCTAGTTTCTTTTGAACTCTAAATCTTGTAAAGAATACATCCAATCTGAGAAGGCAGCAATGATGTATTTAGAAACCTAGAGATCTGGATTCAATATCTGGTTCAACACTTGAACAAACAAAGCAGCTTCCTTGAATCTAGTTTTTTTGATCTCTGTCAAGATTGTTGGGAGCTGTGGCAGAGATGAAAATTTTGTCCCCATTACCATTATCCTTATTCTTTATAAAGGGAACTCCAATTTTCTTTGGGCAGGCAATTCATGTGGCTAACAGCTGTACTTCCCAGACAGAGTTGACTAATCAAGGATAAGACTGGATGTATTCTTCATAAGATTTAGAGTTCAAAAGAAATTAGATTGTGTGATCAGGTATCATGAGTCCTGCAGCATTGCTCTTTCTTCCTCACTATTGCTTTGGTTCTTCAGAGTCTTTTATTATTCCAAATGAATATTAAGTCAACTTTTTCTTGTTCTGTAAAGAATGTCATTGGCATCTTGATGGGAATTGCATTGAATCAGTATTTTGCTTTTGTATGATCATTGTAACAATATTAATTCTTCTTGTCTATGAACATGGGAGGTTTTTCCTTCTTCTAAGATCCTCTTCAATTTCTTTCTTCAGTGGTCCATAATTTCTATTGTAGAGATCTTTCACCTCCATGGTTAGATTAATTCTCATATTTTATTTATTTGAGGTTATTGTGAATGGAATAGTTTTCCTAATGTCTTTCTTAGCAGATTCATTATTGGAGTTTAGAAAAAATGGTTTCTTTATGTTTATTGTATATATCCTGATACTTTGCTCAATTTATCTATCAGCTTCAGATAGTCTTCTGGTGGAAAATTTTTATGTTGTGTTATCAGTAAATAGAGATAATTTGACTTCTTATTTCTCTTGTTTGGATCTCTTTAATTTTCTTCTCTTACCTGATTGCTTTGGCTGGAATTTCAAAAACTAAATTACATATAAGTGGTAAGAGTGGGCATCCTTGCCTTATTCCTGATTTTAAAGGAAATGCTTTAAGTTTTCCTCCATTTAGTAGAATGTTGACATTGATTTTATCATATATGGCCTTTGTAAGGTAAAGGTAATTTTCTTCTATCCCTAGTTTCTCCAACTTTTTTTTTTTTTAAACATGAATGGGTACTGGATTTTATTGAAGCCTTTTTCTGCATCTGTTAAGTTGATCATGTGATTCTAATCCTTAATTTTATTTATGTGGTGAAGTGTATTTATTGAGTTGCAAATATTGAACCAGCCTTGTATCCCTGGAATGTAACCCACTTGATCATAGTGTGTAATCTGTTCAATGTGTTTTTGCATGTAGTTTGTTAATATTTTATTAAGAATTTTTGTGTTTATGTTCATCAAGCATATCATTTTGTAGATTTCTTGCTGGATCTTTGTCTGTTTTTGGTATCACGGTGATACTAGATTCATAGAATGAGTTTGGGAATGTTCTTTTCCTTTCTATTTCATGGAATAATTTGAAGAAGATTGGAATTAGTCCTTCTTTAATGGTCTGGTATAACTCAGCTGAGAATTCATCTGGCACTAGACTTTTCTTTGTTGGAAAGCTTTTCATTACTGCTTTAGGCCCTTTGCCTGATATTGGTCAGTTTAGACTTTCTATATCCTCTTGGTTCAATTTGGGAGGTCATATGTGTCTCAAATTTGTCAATATCTTCAAGATTTTCCAGTTTAGTGGAATGTAAATTTTCAAAATAATCTCTAATAAGCAGATATGCCTGTGGCAATGTCTCCTTTTTCATCTCTAATTTTGTTGATTTGGGTCTTTTCTCTCTTTCTTTTGCTTACTTTGGCTACAGGTTAATCAATCCTGTTTATCTTTCCAAGGAACCACCTCATTTTTGCATTGATACTTTGTATTGTTGTTTTATTCTCAATTTCATTAATTTTGGTCCAGTTCTTAATTACTTCCTGTTTTCTACTGATTTTGAATTTAGATTGCTCTTGCTTTGCTAGGGCCTTGAGGTATAACATTAGATTATTTGGATCTTTCTCTTTTTTTCTCATATAGGCATTCAATGCTTTCAATCTTTCCTCTTAGAATTGTATTCATACTGTCCTAGAGATTTTGATATGTTTTATCTCTGTTCTTGTGTTTCTAAAGTTGTTTTATTTCCCTTTTGATTTACTCTGTGACCCATTTCTCATTCAAAAGCATATTATTCACTCTCCATGTGCTAAAATGTTTTCTATTTCTCTGGTTATTAATTTCCAATTTCAGCTCATTGTGGTCTTGTAGGATGCAAAGAATTATTGCCTTAGTTTGTATTTTCTAAGATTTGCTTCGTGACCTAAAGTGTTTTCTATTTTATAAAAGTTTCCATGTGCAATTGAGAAGAATGAATTTGATTATTAATGGATAAAACATTTCACAGATGTCTCATAGATCCATTTGATTATTAGTATTAATTAGTGCTGAAAAGACTTTAGTTTATCTCTGTACTACCTATCTGTTGGTGAGAGAAGTCTGTTTAAATTCCCCAGTATAATTGTAGAGGGATCTATTTGACTCTTTATATCAAGCAGGGTTTATTTTTGTATGTAGGTACACTAATGTTTGGGCTATGCACAGTAATATGGGCAACTATTATTTCTTGCTGTTGAATGATGCCCTTAACCAGTATGAAATGACCTTCTTTGTCTCTTTAATTTTGGCTAGAAATCTGTGTTGTTAGATATGAAAGTAACTGCTCCTGCTTACTTTCGGTCTCCATTTGCATAGCGTATATTTTCCTATTCTTTTACTATCACTCTATGAATGTCTTTGCTATACATCAAATCTCTTGTAAACCACATATTGCTGGATATTGTTTTTAATCCACTTTGACAAACCATGTCTTTTTTAAAAGTTTTTAAAATTTGTTCTAATTAGCTGTACATGACAGTGGAATGCATTTATACATTCTGATAGATCATACACAAATGAAGTGTAATCTCTCATTTTTACGATTTTGATTTGAAAGTTTAAACCATTTACATTCAGCGTCATAATGGAGAGATAATTTTTATTTTCTGTCATTTTATTTATTTCTAATGTTTAATTGAGAATTGATTCTCTTTAATTGACTATTATTGAAGAGAGATTTATCCATATGCTATCTCTGATATTTGTTTTTCATTTTCTCCATAAAAAATATTTCATTGCAAATGTTTTGTAGTGATGATTTAGTGGTTATGAATTCTTTCAGTTGCTGTTTATCATGGAAGATTTTTATTCCATTTTCAATTCTGAAGTGTGGTAGCACTCTTGGTTAGTACCCATTGAGTTTCAGGGCATGATATATGTTATTCCAAGCCCTCCTAGCTTTCAGAGTCTGGAATAAGAAATCAAAAGATCTATTTGGCTTACCTCCAAATGTGACCTGCTGTTTTAATCTTGCATCTTTTAAAATTTTATCTTTGTTTTGTATTTTAGATTGATTATAATGTACCTTGGAGAGGGTGTTTTTTGATCTCATCTATTTGGGGTTTTTAGTGCATCTTTTATTTGAATTTTCTTCACAATCTTAAAGTTTAGACATTTTTATGATATTATTTCATTGAAGGTTTTTTATATTTTTAGTTGTACTTGATGACTTCTACATCAATAACTCTTAAATTGTTCTCCTAATATTATTCCAGATTTCTTGAATATTCTGGTCATGTTCTCAGCATATTTTATTTATTGTTGACTTTGTTTTCAAGATTATATACTTTAAAATTATATACTGTGTCTTCTATTTGGTCTAATCAATTAGTGATGCTTTCAACTGAGTTTTAAATTTGTTTATTGAGGCTTTCTTTTCCAAGATTTCTGTTTGATTCTCTTTTGGAATCCTTGTATCTTTTATGAAATGTTCTTTTAATTCCTGTGTTTTCTCTCTCAGTTCATTTCTTATGTTTTCTTTTAGTTCATTGAATATTTTAACTATGAACTTTCTAAAGTTTTTATCTGACATTTATTCCACTGTGGTGTCAAGGGGATCAGTTGCTGAAATGTTGGGCTGACTGGATGGTTTGTTCCCTTGATTTTTAAACATTATTTGTACTTCTACCCCTCTGTGGGGATGATTATCTCTTCCTTTAAGTGAAGGACTATTTAGTGAGCTTCTTTCTCTTACTGCCTCAGGTTGGGTGAATAAATAAATATTGATATTCCCACTCAGTTGGTAGCCATTGCTATATCTGGTATCCAGCACCACTTTGAGAGAAGATCCTAAAACCTACTAACTGAAATCACTTCAGAATAAAGCCATGTACTAATAAACCTTAGGGGAAGAAACTTATTAAATATATTCGCTATAATTCCTCTAATCCAAATATAAATTTGGAATAGTATTATTGAGTAAGTCAAGAAATAAGTTATTAAAGGTATTAAAATGACCATTAAAATATAGGATTAAAAAGAGGAAAAGAGAAAACTCCACAAAAAATAAAAAATAAATAAAAATAAAAGAGAGAAAACATAATCTGAACTAAGATAAAAAGAAGGAAAACTGGTGGGGGAGGGGTGGGATTTGAGACAGGTGAAGGTAATGTAAAAGAGAAGAGAGACTAAGAGGAGCAAGCATAAACCTGAGTTTGGAAAACAAAGAAAAAATTATTCCAATTAATGTTTTAAAACAGAAGAACACAATTGGGTTGAGGATTGCAATTTCAAATATTCATATTTGATGAATATCTATCAATTGGGTATAAAAAGTAATCTCTGTAAGATCAAGCTGACATTAGAGCTATTTTTAATATTATAATCTGAGCTATTTGATGAAATGGAGAGATTTCTTACTGGGTCTTTCTGATTCAGATATCATCAGGATTTGGAACATTTAGAAGATGTCCACCCCTCCTCAGCTTTACCTCTAAGTTTCCCTGGGTATGGAGGTAGTGAGCACACCAGATCACCTTAAATGCAATTCTAGGAGTTCCCTTTGATCTTTGGTGTGTCCAGGTACTACTAGCCTTTTGGTGGGTCCAAAGAGATCATCCCTAATTATGACTTAGCAGCCAGGGTACACCCCGTTAGGGGTGCAGTGTTTTGTGCCCACCTGAAGAAAAAGCTCATTGGTTCCCCTGAGTATATTTCAGAGTGTGCAGGATGTGAAGGTCTAAGGTCAAGGTACTGTGGTCTAGTCAATGGGGGCACTGGGTGGCCATGGGAGGTATAAGACTGCTAACTTCTCTGGAGTGTGCAGGTCATGAGTCAGTGGACTTCTATCTAGCCACATGGCGGCTCCTCTTAAGCCCCTCGTGGGATGTACTGTGTTGAATTTGCATAATTTTTTCTGCTGGCTGCTTGAGGTTATCCTCAGGAAATACCTTCCATGGGTCTGTGCATCTGAAAGAATTGAGTTAACTGGCTACTCAGGACTTACAGTTGTGGACCCTCTGAGAGGTGCTGGGAGCTACTTTCCTGATTGCTGCTGTTCTCTTGCTAGCTGTTGGTCACCACAGAGGTTGTTTGAAGGATGCTGCATCTACTGGCTGTTTCTGTCAGGTGCAGGGTTTATTTCTGACTCACTCCCCTCTGCTGGAACTTGATTAAGGCAGCCCTATTCAAGTGCTTGGTGGATGTCTGTAACTGTGAAGCCTGTGGGTGCAGGGTCTTTGTGGGAAGAGGTAGTACAGAAGCCTCCATCTTGGCTGCTGCAGATCACTGGGGTTATACCTGTCACCATGATGAGGGTTAGGGTGTCAGTTGACCCCTCTTTGCCTGAACTCCTACAGAGTCTGTGGGGAGCACTGGATCAGGATAAGCACTCCCTGGGAGTGATTTACTTTCAGGAGAGCTCTACTGTCCTCCCCTTGTCCGGGGTGAGAGGTAGGGCTTTCAGTCACCTCAGCTAGCAGAGAGTTCTCTACATGTTCCTTCTAGATAGATAACTGAGACAATCCATTTCAGAGGCATTCCCTCTGAATTTTTTCCTTACTATCTGTAGGTGGGGAGAAGCCATGCTGAGTTTATTTTCTTCTAGGGAGGCTGGCTAGCAGGCTGTGGACTCTACAAAATGACTGCCCCACTCAGTTCAGCTTTCAGCCAACATTTCGGGCTAATCCTTGTGGTCTCCTTCAATGCCTTTGCTGCTCCTGCCCCATTTTAACTTGGTCTCCTTTTTTTCCAATAAGGAAGTAAGCTTTTCCTCTCCCTCTTCTCCTCTTACCCTTCCCCCAAACCCCACCTTTGTCATGGTCTGGGTAAAGGAATTCTGTTGTTATTTTCTGCTCCAATAACCAAATTCCAAGTCCCTCTGAGCCTCAAATTGTTCAATATTGAGTTTTAGAGTGTTTGCTCTGTCCCCCATCTGTATGGCCAGCTCTTCTTTCACTGCTTTGTTTCTGGGATGTGGAAGAGTCCAGGGCTGCTGCCTAGATCTGCTCTGCCATCTTCCAGTCCAAGTTGACGATCCCAAATTTCAATGACTTATCCCAACAAACCTTTCTTTATGATTCGCACAAATTCTGGGGGAGTCAAGATGGTTTTCTATGATGGCTCTTCTGTATGCAGTGGGTCAGCATCAAAAGCTGGAGATGGAGTTTCTCTTCTTTCAATGCAGAGTCTCAGGAGAGTATCAAAGACACCTGCAATAAAGTAGCCTGTGTCTAATGTATGCAGACACCAAAATCTTACTGAAAAGACAGTTAAGGACTTTCCATGTATAAATGTATCTCTAGTTTCCTCCACTTCTGTATTCTGCTTTCCAATTTCTTAATATGTGATGAGGTCCAAAAATTTCCTTTGAGAAACTTTTAATGATTATGAGTAAGTTTTTTGTTGTTGTTGTTGTTGTTAATGTTTTTGTTATTGTTTTAATAATGGGGATTGAGCCCAAGGGTGCTTTACCACTGAACTATGTACTCAGTTCTTTTTATTTATTTATTCATTTTAAATTTTGAGACAGGGTCTTTCTAAGTTGTTGAGGCTGATCTTGAACTTGTGATCCTCCTGCCTCAGCCTCCTAAGTCATGGGAATTAAGGGTATATGCCACCTTGCTTAGCAGTAGCATTCATTTTTTAAAAATACATTGAGTGAAGCTATTCATTCTCTTCACTACCATCCCTATTTTAGTTAACTAAAAATGATGGTCTTTTAAAAACCTCTCTTCAAAAGCTCTCTCCAAATTATTGTTTTCTGAAAAACACCTTTAAAGTCCTATATCTTGTCGAGGTAGGCTGATGGAAGTCAGATTCCATTGTAAAAACAGAACTGAAATTGTGTCTCATGTATATCTGGCAACATATCCATTTGTACATAAGAAAAGTGTGAATGAGATTATGTCTCAAATAAATTATCCACTGACTATGACAATTAACTGGCTGTCATAGGTATTCAATTATCTAATTATCTGCCAAAATTCTGTGCCAGGTGTTCCCTGTGTCCAGATTTCCATTATTTTACATTTTATTAACAAATCTGCTTCATTTTTAGTATTCTCTTTTAAAATACCTGGGCTTGAGCAAACTGTTTTCTTTCTTTTCTTTCATATTCAAAGACCCAAATTTACAAATGAAGCCATCTGAATAATGTATGAAGAGTGTGCAGAGATTCAAACTCATTCGTCTACATCAGCAAGGGTTTGTACAGGTCCAACTGCTTACTATGTGTGCAGATGTTAAATTGTGTGTTCTCGATCATCTGTTTATAATGCAAAATGACAGGTTGACTTGATTTGTCTAGCAGAAATAGCTCAGGCATCCACACTGGCAAGTTTGACCCAGAAGGTTTTATGAATGTTTTGCAATGAAACCTGTGGATAAATTAAAATGAATCTCTGCATCTCTGTGTCTCAGCATGTATGTATGTATTTGTTGCATAAGGATTTTTAAAAACTGGATTTTCCTTCTTAAGCCCCAAAGAGAAGCAATTTTGCCCATGAATAAGAGTAAAAATAATAGTTTTTCCTCCCACAATAAAATAGTTATGAGTGATATGCTCAGGACTATGGTATATATTTTAGCAAAAGTGAAGAAATAAATTATTTGAAGCAGCATTTTTTATACAGCATTCATAAAGTGTTTTACAAGGACTTATTGGTCTCTACCTTTTTTTTTTTTAAATGTAATCCCCACTGAAGAACAAACCTTGTTCTATAAAATGAGGGACTTTAAAACCTTTCGGTTTCCTTAACTAGTGTCATGTTGTAAAGCACCATACACAGAATCTGGTTGATGAACATAAAAATATCTAAATAGAAATGCCAATAACACAGGGAAAGAAAGCTTGAGACAAAAATCTGCAAGAATCTGTTTCACGAATATATGTTTCTTATTTTCAATAGAGCCCATGTTTACTCAATTCTTTCCACATTGTCTCTTTTCTACTTAAAATTCTAACTATATTACCTGAACATTTTCAATAAACTGGTCTTTCCATCTGTGCTATGTTCTCAACCCTTGCTCATCTTCTCTTCCTTAAAAATCTAAATCCAGCTGCTTGAGAATGAATATCTTTAACATTCTGAACTTAACCACCTTATTGTGCTATTTCCCTGTGGGGCTTGTGTAACTTTGAGGTTGAGGGTAATCTTTGTAAGGCTTAAATAGTGAACCAAATATAAATAATTCACTTAGCTATTGGGAATTCTCAATATAGAGCTGCTAATTGGCTTCGGGGCTTTATCTCCTACCACATTCTATTCTCTTCATTTTCCATACCCTTCCCCACTCAGTGCCATTCATTTTAACACTAGTCTCCCAAATAACATATTTTGCTTCATTTCCAATTACACACATACACACACATATGCGTATATATTCTTTCAAGAATGTCCTTTCTTGCAATCCTACTTGTTACATATAATCTTTTTAGAATACCCTTTTTTGCAATATCCACTTGTCAAAACACTTGGAGACATTTTTATAGATCAATCCATTCTACAAAGCTTGCCTACCTTTTTCCTCCCACTAATCTCTAGTTTGAAATATGTTTTTCTATAGCCATATTTTAAGCAATGTATAAAAATTTGCCTCATTTATGTATTTAAGTTTCATCTGCCTATCAGAGAGATTTATAGACAACTGTGATAAGAAATTATAAATCTTTTCATAGTAAAAACTGTCTTTACAGAGTCTTCACAATTTTTAAGATGTTGAACATAGAATAGGTAGATGGTCATAAAAATGATTAGATCCTTTATTCCACAAACATTTATTTACTATTTATTACATGCTTGATGTGGGGCTAAGAGTTTAGGATGCAAATATGAATTAGGCACAGAAACATAAAGCATGAAATATAGTTCACAGGGGAGTAATTAACTTTCTTGGCAGCTGAGTTGTTAAAGAATATTCTGTTCAAGCTAATTCTTAAAACCAGAATGTGAGAACACTGTAAAGAGGGAATTTTAAGAAAAAGAAACTATTTGAAGAAAGACGCAGATTCTGTAACACATGGTATAGTGTCTGAAGTGACCTGCAGTCACCTATAAAGATAGGCCAGGGACAACTTTGCTGTGGTCTCAGATGTGCAAGATAACGATAAATTTTCCCACCCCAACAGCCAGACCCTGTAATCTTTTCTCCATGCTTGCAAAGCCTGCTTTCAATTATCAACGTTGAAAGTATCAGAATTCTCCCTTCTCAGCCTTCCTTACAGCCACAACAAAGAATGAGACTCAATGCTGGCTATTTGTTTTTGTAGAGATTATGGGAAGGGATGTTTTTGTCTAATACAAAAGAAAAAATGAAGAAACACTCACTTCTGGCTTTGATTATAATTCTGTATGGTTGTGATGATTTGAGCAGTGAATCTGGTACTTATAACTTCCCCTTCCTTGTCCAAAGTAGGCCAACATAAAAAACAGACCCTTGCTGGTGTTCTCATTTTGTTGATTTAATAGTCTTAAAACTTACATCTATGACAACCTTAGATGAATATATGGACAAATAGATGTACCACACATATGTGTTCATCTATATCTATCTTTCTATCATCTTTCTATCCATTCTATCTGTCCATCTTGAGTTATTTCTCATCAAGATTCTGTTACTTCCAGCTAAAACATTCTTAATCAATTCAATCCTATAAATACCGAGGCCATTGGATGAGATAAAGCAGAAGAGTAACAATCAGGTTTTCATTTTCCTAATGTCATTCTGAATACAGTGAGAAAGACACATTAGAGGGGAGAAGAATGGACCTAAGATTATTTGGAAGGTTTTCAGATTAAGATTTCTAAATGGTGATAGGAACATTATCAGAAGGACATACTTTAGAGTTAGTGTGCTCAGTGGCATGATAAATTTGCAGGATGTTAATAGGTAGTAAATGGAAAAGTGTGAGGATCAAATAATAATTTGGAAAAACACTAGGATAAATCAAGTTAAATGAATTCTGACTTGCTAAAATACAGTGTAATCTCTTAACTAGGGGAATCAATAATAGTATTTACTGTGTTTTAAAGGAATTTTCTTTTCACTGAATTATTTGTAATCTGCTTCACAGAACAAATTATGGGAAATTATAGACTTGGTTTATATGTATTTGGTGTAATCCCCCAAACCTAGTGATTAAATTTGAGAAAAGTACCTCGGTTTCTGTGTTGGATGGCAGTGCCATCAATTGTGACAGAAACTTTTGGGGAAAGGAATTCATTTTTGTTCATTTTTGAACATTCTGAATTTTTAGTTGCCACACTGAAATGAAGCCAAGTAGCTAGGATAAAACTGAATAGAAAATAAGGAGTCAAATACAGATCATATGCAGAAGGATGAATAGGGTGCCCTTGCCTAGAGGAAAGTCAGAGTGCAATTTTTCCCCCTAAAATTGACTCAAGTTTAGTTCCATTTGGAACAATTACACTCAATGTCTAAAATAATATTAAATCTGACCAAAAAAGCAAAAACAATAACAAACCAACTTGGAGTAAGAAAACAGACTCATAATACACTTCAGAATTCTGAGGTCAAATGAAATTTAAAATTTTTTCATGATATTCAAAACAACTCAATTTCAATTCAGAACAGTATCAATTTCATGATATTCAAATCTCCAGGTATTAAAGATGACCATCAATTCTTTGCCACAGCTCCAGGGAGAAAGGAAGTGTTTGATGATGTTGTTGCTGCTGTTAGTTTCTGCCATGTGATTACTTAAGTAATAGAAGGTTGTAGAAATCATACTGTAGCAGTTCCAAGCTCAGCCTCCAAAATCTAGCAGTCTCTTGCTGCTCACTCTTGGAATAATCATTCTTGGGATGCTGCCTCTCAAAATTCATCTGCTTCTCAGAAGCTAAGGTCACATGGAGGGGACATGAGGGTGATTTCTGGTCAACAGCCTCAGTTGAGCTCCCAGCAAAAAGCATCATCTACCAGCCAGGTGAGGAAGCCATTTTGAATGTTCCCGCAAACAAGTCCTGAACGCTAGGACCTAGCTGACATGATCTGGAGTAGAACTACCCAGCTGATTTTAGTTAACCCTTAGGATCATGAGATTTCTTTTAGCTATGAAATGTTGAGGTGGTTTATTACTTATCCATTGATAATTAAAACAGATAACATTGCTTATTCTTGGGGACAAGTACATTCTTAATTCTTAGAGGCCAGTTAGTAACTCTGGAGAAAATATCTAGTAGGTGATACTAGTGGGATGATAAGATATGTTTCAGTATTCCACCAATAACATAAGTAGGGGATCCAAGATGGCGGATTAGAGGAAGGCTGCGTTCCTACTTGCTCCGTGGATTCCTACATGCTCGGGATTCAAACAGCAGGAATATGACTCTCAACGAGATTTAATATTCAAAGCACATATAAGGGGTCCCCAGGTGCCGCTCCAGAACCAACTCAGCCGGGCTGGGCTCGGCCCGCCACGGGAAGCGAGCGACGATCCGGGAGCCGGACAGCTACGATCCCAGAGCGCCTGAACCTGCAGCTGCTTCGGAGCCACCGACCTGGATCTGCGACAGCCAACAAGTGAGTGCGCGTCCCCAGTAGCGCTTCGGAGTCACTGGCCGGGGCTCCAGCACCAGCCAGCGGCCCCCAGGCAGAGACCGAGCATCTCAGGCTACCTGGGCATTCAGAGGCGTCCGGGAAACTCTGAGATCGCGGACTCTGGTGGGGAGATGGAGCTACCCCACGCCATTTTGGCGGCTTAACTGGCGGAGAAGGCTCATTACCAGCTTCCTGGGGCCTTCCGCTGCGCTGCGTCAGGGGAGCTTCAACCGGGAAACTCTGGGAACTCAGTCTCTGGCGGGAAGTGGGAACTATTCTGTGCCACTCCCCCCAGCTCACCTGGCAGAGAGCGCCCATCTTGGGCTTCCCAGGCCCTCAAGCCGCATCTGGAGAGGTGGGCCCGGAGCCCCTAGAATCACTGACTCCGGCAGGGGAGGTGGAACTGCTCTGAGTTTGGCGGATTCCCTGGCAGTGGGGGTCCATTTTCAGCTTCCTGGGGACGCCAGCGGCTTCAGGGGGAGCTCCAGCCGGGAAACTCTGAGAACGCAGTCTCTGGCAGGGAGTGGAAACTACTCTGCGCCACTCCCCCAGCTTCCCTGGGGCCGCCAGCAGTGTCAGCAGTGTCTGAAGTGATCTGGCAGGGAGCTTTGGGCCTTTGGCAATAGCTTACAGTGTCCCCAGGAGAGAGCAACCACCTGCCACTGCCTGAACCCCCAGCGAGGAGTTCAGGTCAGCCTGGGCTCTCAAGCCCAGTGTCTCCATCACTGAGCACAGTTCTGTGACACCACCCCAACTTGAACTAGTGCCCAGGCCCACACCCAGGCCCGGAGTCCACCACCTTGCTGTATCTAATTGTCTATCAACACTAGGCTGCCTCTGCCCAGAAGCATTGATCATTCCCAACCTGGAGGTAGTGGGACAGCACCTTTCTCGGGTCACCGCTTGATCAAACACCCCTCAAACAACAGAGGGGAAGATACACGAACACCATGAGAAAACACGGGAAGAAAGTGTCCCAATTAAACCTAGATGACATATCAAGAGAACCCAAAGACAGCATGGTAGAAGGAATGACAGAAATGGAGTTCAGAATGTTCATAATTAAAGTGATCCGAGAAGAGAATGATGTGACGAGAGAGCAGATTCAGGCTATGAATAATCAGTTAATAGAGCAATTGCAGGAAGCAAAAAATTACTTCAATAAAGAGATAGAAATTCTGAGGAAAAAACAAACAGAAATCCTTGAAGGAAACAAGGAAATGAAGGAAACAATAAACCAAGTTAAAAACTCAATAGAAAGCATAATTAACAGAATAGATCACCTGGAAGACAGAACCTCAGACAATGAAGACAAAATATTTAATCTTGAAAACAAAGTTGAACAAACAGAGAAGATGGTTAGGAATCATGAACGAACCCTCCAAGAAATATGGGACATCATGAAAAGACCAAATTTAAGAGTAATCGGGATTGAGGAAGGCGCAGAGATACAAACCAAGGGTATGAATAATCTATTCAAGGAAATATTATCAGAAAATTTCCCTAATATGATGAATGAGATGGAAAATCAATTACAAGAAGCTTACCGGACACCAAATGCACAGAATTACAACAGATCCACACCAAGGCACATTATAATGAAAATGCCTAACATACAAAACAAAGATAGAATTTTAAAGGCGGCGAGAGAAAAGAATCAGATTACCTACAGGGGGAAACCGATACGGATATCAGCAGATTTATCAGCCCAGACCCTAAAAGCAAGAAGGGCCTGGAACAACATATTTCAAGCTCTGAAAGAAAACGGATGCCAACCAAGAATCTTGTACCCAGCAAAACTTACCTTCAGATTTGATGATGAAATAAAATCCTTCCATGATAAACAAAAGCTTAAAGAATTCACAAAGAGAAAGCCTGCCCTACAGAACATTCTCAACAAGGTATTCGAAGAGGAAGAGACAAAAAATAACAATCTCAGTCATCATGGGGAGGAACTACCCTAAAGAAAGAGTCCATCAAAGGAGAAACAAAGTTAAGCTAAAAACCCTAAAAAAGCTAAAATGACAGGAAATACAAGTCATATCTCAATAATAACCCTGAATGTAAATGGCCTAAACTCATCAATCAAAAGACATAGACTGGCAGACTGGATTAAAAAGAAAGACCCAACAATATGCTGCCTTCAAGAGACTCATCTCATAGAAAAACATGCCCACAGACTAAAGGTGAAAGGTTGGGAAAAAGCATACCATGCACACGGACTGAG
>JAJEJO010050044.1:300883-558390 GCA_020662805.1 Glaucomys volans
AATAAGTAAATAAAAGAAAAAAAAAAAAAAAAAAAACATAAGTAGATTAGGTTCATGATTATCTGCATTAGGGGATCCCAAAACACCTATTGGTTTTAATTATAAAAGACAGGTAGAAAGCAACTATGTTCAATCAAAAGTCATGTAGAAGTCAACTCATGCAGCCACTTACTGAAATATCATGTAGCCATTTATAATTACATAATTAAACCTTATCATATCATGGTTAAGTAAGAAAGATATTGAAATATACCATTGTATATGGAGTATAATGATAACCACATAAAATAAATGAGGCTTAAACATGACTTGGGAGAAAAGCCTGGAAACAATGCTCTAGTGTATTAGCTTCCCTTAAAGTACCATCCTGACATGAGTAATTTTGGGGGTAAAAACAAAATAAAAAATATCTCATGGAGAAGCAAAGCGGAGAGTAACTAGATCTCTCCTAGTCATTCAGAGATGGTTTCATTGAGGAATTTTCACTTGGATAAGTTTTATGGCATGAATGAGAATTATCAGGTGGTCAAGTAGTGTATGCAAAGTCATAGACAGAGACAAACTAGCCCATAGGGGTAACTGGGGACCTGCAACTGTCCTGGTGCAGAATTGGTAGAAAGAGGAAGGGAAAGGCGGGAAGGTTATATGTTAATGTATTTGTTTCTTAAAATAACTCTGTGGAATCAGGCAGGAATGGTGATATTTATACCATATCCCCATATTACAAATAAGGAAAGGGAGAGTCAGGAGACTTCCCCAAATCACCTGGGTATGCCACATCTTGTCTTTCCATTCTATCATTATTAACTCTCTTATTCTCTTATTTGTTTCTGATTATATATTTTGTACACCAAAAAATCATTCATAAGGAATTTAAGACATGAATTGAAATCTGTGCTACTATGCCTAAATTCACATTAATAGAGCATGATACAGTGCCATGCATTTTATGAAAGAAAATATTGGAAATCTAAGAAGAAAACAACAAAGATAAAGAGAAACACAGACATTTGAGTTGCATTCAGTGATTTTTAAAAAAATTTCTTTGTTTTTTGAGGATCTTCCTTGTGTGTTTGTGTGTATGTGTTTCAGTCAGCTTTTTCATCACCAGAACTAAAACACCCAACAAAGAACACCTTAGAAGAGGAAAAGTTTATTTGGGGCTTGTGGTTTCAGAGGTTTGAATCCATAGACAGCTGACTCCATTGCTCTGGGCACAGGTGAGACAGCATTTCATGGGGGTAAGGGGCCCAGTGGAGGAAGACTGTTCAGTTCATGGTGGGAGTCAGGAAGCAGGGCTTGGGGGTCAGAGGAATCTGAGGAAAGATAAACCCTTCTAGGGCATGCCCCCACTGACCTGCCTCCTCCATCCACACCCCACCTGTCTATAGTTACCACCCAGTCAGTTCATTCAAATTAGGATGGACTGATTAGGTTATAGCTCTCACACTCCAACCACTTCACCTCTCAACATTTCTGTATTAATGCAGGATCTCTCGGGACATGCCTCACATCAAAACCATAACAGCCTGCACACATGTGTTTTGCTTAGGAACAAATCTACTGTGAACATTCTTGTTCAAGACTATTGATGCTCATGAACAAGATTTTTCCCAGCATACGTTATAGAGTTAAGAGTGAAAATGTGGAGAAAAGTTGAGTGAAAAAAATTACAAATAAATTTTGCAAATCATGCGCATATGGGAATTTCTTCATAATTAGCTCAAGGAAGATCCTCAAAAGGTCTATTACAGATATACAGTATGAGATAAATATATATACGTGTATATGTACGTAGTATAATACAGTTTTTATAAAGCTCAAAAGTAAGCTAACATAAATGGTGTACTATTTGGGAATATACATGGAATAAAACAGTTTAAATAAGTTATAGAATGACAAATATTTTAAGATAGAAGCTGCCTCTGGGGAAATGTGGATGGATAGAATTAGGTAGAGTAGCACAGGAGATTTTCACTGTTATTTGGTAATTTGGCAGCATTTTGGTTGTTAATTCGGGCAGTAGATTCCTGAGTGTTCAATTAATCACCTTAATTAACAATTAACATATAAACTATATAAGATTTCAAAACTACTAAATAAATATCTATTTCTTAAAAATTCAGAGATGAGTAATTACCTCTGAAGTTTAAATAGCCAATAGGCTATAATGTACTACAACGTTACCCATTGATTAAATAAATGTTTATGTATGTGTTAATTTCTTTTGAATTCCACTCCCCTCTGATCAAAAAGGAATCTTTCTGTGAGAGACCTAAAGTTGATCTCCCTAGTCATCCCCATTGGCTGGTACCCAGACTTACTTGTATAGCCCTCCTTGTCATGAGTGTGACTTGCTTCTAACCAATTGAGTACTGACATGTCACTTCCATATTAGTTTAGGATGCATAGCAAAAGTGATGGGAAACACTCCTATGATGATTTTCTGATATGTGAGAATGCCTTGTAGCAGATTAGAGATAGAGATTCTCCATGAAGGTTCGATGAGATAAAGCGCCATGTTGGAGAAGGCCATGTAGCTAAGAGTTGAGGGCAGCTGTTAGAAATTTCAGAAATATTCTAGACCTAACAGCAACCTGCAGCAGACAGGCAGCAGAAATATGGGACCCTCATACATGCAATTCAAGGAAGTGGATTCTTCCAGCAACCTGTATGAGCTTGGAAGTGGGCTCTTCAAAAGTGAAGCTTAGCCAATACTTTCGATTGCAGGCATGGAAGACCCTGAGCAGAGAACTCAGCTCTGCTCTATCAAGCCCTTTTGACTCATGGAAACTGTGTAATAATAACAGTGTGTTATTTTAGGTTGCTCAGTTTCCGATGATTTATTATGCAACAATAGAAAACTAATATACTTTCTCATAAAAACTAAAACTATGTGATTTATTTTTCTACATGACTTTGCTTTTAGAGGTCATTATAACATTATTTCTAACATTATACTTATGATAGTTTTTACAAAATTAGCCTGCAGAAGATATTTTCTTTTTGGTTACAGTTATTGACAGCTCACTTCACGAGATATAAAAAAGTGATAATCATTTCTACTTTAAGTGGCATAACACTAGCTACCTTCTCAAAGAGATATTTAATTAGTTTTTTGATACCATGTGGCATTGAATACTAAATTTAAACATGATTATCCATAGTATATTTAGTTTGTAATTTTGGATTTTTCTTTTATGCTTTGGTTTGTATTAAAATAATGTTTAATAAATTGAATTTTTCTTAATCTGGTTTGACTAAGTTAGGACTAAATGTAATCATAAGAAAAAAATTAGAGATGTAAAGACTTAATTTTATAGTGTGATGGTATCAAATAGATAAAGTTATAAAAAGAACAATTTGTGTAGTGAGCAGATAGAACTTATTAAATACTATCTAAAAAATTTTCCTGTTATCCAATATAGGATCACATGTTTTAGAGCTGTGTTTTACTTCCAATCCCAACCCCACTCCCTCGTCTGAAGCCACAGGGTTTGAATGGCGCGCTGCTCAGTGAAGTGGCTGGCAAAGCCTCAAACCAACAAGGACAAGGAAGAAGTTAAGAAAAAAAATGGAGAAAAAGCAAAATATTTCACCATATCCTGGAGGTATATTTTGTGCCTCTGATTCTATGTTAGGCCCTAAGCTTCATGGCTGTAACACAGCTCTGTATTTTGCATGTGACAGTTTTGGTTTCTAAATGAATTCTTGAAATAACAAGGTGGCCTTGACTAGTTAACAGGTCTCTCAATGATGCTCATTGTGACGGAACCAGTTCTTTAAGGTAGAATTTGAAGAACTGCATTGACTGAGGTATATATTGCACAAATGAAATTATATGAACATAGAACTCTGTTAGAAAATTGCCAGGTCTCTGAAGGAAAAGAACTATTGCCAATTTTTCCATTGTGGTCATGGAGGTGAGAAACACATACTTTATTTCAAAAGAGTATCTGCTGCAAGGCATGCAGTTAACGGAAGTCCTAGCACCTTCACAGTCTACCCCAACTTTAGGACTAGAACCACCCAGATAACTTCCAGCCAATAACCAAGATTGTGAGTATTCAAAGATTCACTGTTTCTGGCCAGTTTGGGTCCCTTCCATAGGCAGTTTTTACACTGGGACTCCATCTGTCGGCTGAAACTCCCTGAGCTGCACTACAGACTTGGGGGTCCTCCTTCTTTAGTCAAAAGGCTTCTCTTGCCTACTTCTGTTTTCTCCTTTCCATTTCCCTCTCCCCACTCCTCCTCCTCCTCCCCTCCCCCTCCCTCTCCCCCTCCTCCTCCTTCTCCTCTTTCTCCCTCTCCTCCTCCTCCCAGGAATTCACATAAATAAATCTTTCCTAATTCTACTTTTCTTTCACATCTGTTTCCCAAAGACCCTGAACTCTTATAACTCTATCTTAGAGCTGTCACTAATCATTATGAAATGGAAGACTTGTAGTTCTGTCCTTTATAGATAGGAGAAAGAGAGAGAGAGATCATGCACATGTGGGAATTTGATCATAATTAGCTGAAGGAAGAGTCTCAAAAATCCTAATATCTTTAATTCTAGTGTCCTAGAATTAAGTATGAAACCCAATTAGTGCACAGAAATAATTTTCTTGCTTGCTAAAAGTTAGTTGTAAATCAAAACTGTTCCATTTGGTCAAGTAGAGATACAAGGTTTACGAACTTAGAATGTATGATAGAACAATATGTACACTATCAAAAAAGTGTGTGTGGGGGTTATAACCTACGTCTATACTAAGAACTATGTGAGGGCATGTACTGCCAAGTTTATGTTTATGTTCCACTTCTGATAACACCTTCAACTCGTAGGTAATCATAAGACATTTCCTAAATTGAACTCAAATCCATTTTTCAGTTATTTTGTGCCAGTGAATCCAGACACAAAACAACTTCATAACATTAGGTTCCGCTGACACTGACAGCCAATATTTGCCATAAGAATTGGATCGGAGTATTTGGAGATGAATTTAAAGGTGTATTTGAAGGATCTTCCATTCTCTTCAGTTTGTCAGAAACTTAAGTGAGAATTTTGAATCCATGTGTAACTAAAATAGGAAAAAGCATTTATTGGTCTGGCTAGGACTGCAGATGTTTGGGATTACATCTAATTGCTTCACTGTTGCTATTTTTATCAGCCTGCTGAAAGGATTTTTGTAAATGCTGGAGGAAAGCCTGACTTAAAGGGGTTAAGCTTCTAAACTGCTGTGATCTATAGTCAGGTGGAAGTGACAAATTGTGAGCAAAAGATAATCTCTTCCATGTACAGAAATGCCAGCCCAAATATCATCTGTGGAAATCCTCTAGCAACTTTAATACATTCATGTTTGCAAAGCAGAATTTAAAAAGAGGCATTCATGAATCTTTCCAGTACCTGCTGCTTTATAGATTTTAACTATGTTGCTTAGCAGGTCTGTCTGGCTCTGGTCTGATGGCTCAGGTGGAGGGTCTGCTTTCATGGAGATTCATGGGAAGCCTACACTGTAGACACATGCTAACACCCAGCTTCCTAACTCACCATTTCTTCCACATGATGAAAACACAGTATGTGAGGTGAAGGACCCTGGATCCATTAGGAAAGGTTTCAGCTGCAGTCAAGGGAACAAAGAATGGCTTTAAAAGACAGTTTAAATCACATACAAATCGTGCCAATACAGAAAGGGAAGAAAGCAAGAAGAAAAGAGGTTTTCCTTTTGTTAAGGAGTAAAATTCTTTTTAGATTTCCCAAGTAGTCTCTTTGTATGTTCAGTTAGCTAAAATCAGACCATATGGTCATCTCTGGCAGCAAGGGAGGCTGGGAAGGTGAGGAGAAGGCAAAGATATGAGAGAGTTATAACTCGCTTAGATAAAACATATTTAATTCCATGGAATGGGGCACAGTTTTCCTTTGAAGAAATTCAGGAACCTATTAGCAAGGAAGACAGGGGAAAACCACAGGGTAGCTTTAAAACAATGTTTGCAAACTTCTAATCCTATCTTGGACAGTCCTAATTTGTAGTACAGCCAACTGATTTTTTTCACAGGTTTCTATGTATCCCAATGTTTTACTTATTTTAAAGAAGGATCAACCAAACCAAAGTTAAAGCTGATAGAAATTAGCAACAGTAAACACACTTAATATTTATCAACAACCTTAACACTAAAAAGGAAGTGTTCAAATTTTTACATTATTATTAACTTATTCATTTTCTTGTATGTAATTGTAATTTTAGAGTCCATATTCTTTTACATTCTACTATTTCTACTATTTTTGTTTGGCATAAACATTTCCCCCATCTACATTGCTTTAACAATGCTCAATTAATAGCTTTATAGCTTTTTAAACCTATTGTTGGGCCCAAGTATACACAACAATTATCCCATCATTGGAAGTCAGTGCGAATAAAGGAACACAGCAGAGCAGATCATGGGCTATAACACAATCCTACCTGGCCTCAACTCTCAGTTATACCACTTACAAGTTGTGAAGGTTCCTCAGAAAACTTGGAATGGACCCACCTTTTGACCAAGTTATCCCACTCCTTGGTTTATAACCAAAGGACTTAAAATTAGCATACTACAGTAACACGGCCACATCAATGTTTATAGAAGCTCAATTCACAATAGCTAGACTGTAGAACCAACCTAGATGCCCTCTAACAGATGAATGGATAAAGAAGCTGTGGTATATATACACAATGGAATACTACTCAGCCATAAGAAGAATAATTTTATGGCATTTGCAGATAAATGGATGGAATTGGAGATTATCATGCTAAGTGAAATAAGCCAATCCCCCAAAAAACAAAGGCTGAATGTTTTCCCTGATAAGTGGATGATGATATAGAATTGGGTTGGGGGGTGGGGGGTGAGAGAAGAATAGAGGAACTTCTATTTTTCCCTGTAAGTACAGGGAAATCAGAGGGGGAGGGGGTGGGGGTATGAAAAATGTAGAATGAGACAGACATCATTACCCTATGTACATGTATGATTAACAAGAATGGTATGAATGTACATCATGCACAACCATAAAAATGAAAATTTGTACCCAATATGTGTACAGTGAATCAAAATGTAGTCTGTAAAAATTAAAAAAAGAAAAAAAAAAGATTGGTGATCCTTGTAAGTCATTTACTTTCCCTGGGCTACAGTTTTCACACGTGTATAAAAATAGTAATACTAAAGAACTAATTATAACTGAACAAGATAAATCCTACAAATTGCTAAGCAATTATTTTTCAGTCCAAATCAGTAGTGACTAGACACATTATGGCTACTTAAATTTTATTTTTTAAAATAAAATTTAAAATTCAGTTCTTCAGTTGCACAATACATTTCAAATACTCGAGGGCCACAAGTGACTAGTGGCTACTGTATTATGCTATGCAGGTAGGGAATACTTACATTGCAGTAGAATGTTTTACTGGACAGCACTACCTAGAATGTGGTAACAATTCAATGAATAGTGGTGCATTTGCTTGTTGTATCTCCTGAATGTCTTTGGGAGAATATTCCTAGGATTATGTTTTATGAATCAAAGAGTATTGACCTTTTCATGAAATAGCCCAGAACATTGAAAATTATATTATATTGTTATGGTTTAGATATTAGGTGTCCCTTAAAAGCTCATGTGTAAGACAATGCAAGAAAATTTAAAGATGAAGTGGTTGGGTTATGAGAGTTTTAACTTAATCAATGCATTATTCCCCTGATAGAGGTTAACTGGGTGGTAACTACAGGCAGGTAGTGTGTGACTGGAGGATGGGGGCCACTGAGGTCTGTTTTGGGGGTATATATTTTGTCCTTGGTGAGAGAAAAGGTCTCCCTCTGGTTACTGAGCTGATTTTCTCCTCTGCACCTTTCCACCATGATGTTCTGCCTTACTTTGGGCCCAGAGTAACAGAGTTAGCCATCTATGGACTGAGGTCTCTGAAACCATAAATCCCAAATAAATTTTTCTCCTCTAAAATTGTTCTTGTCAGGTCTTTTGGTCACAGTGGCAGAAAAACTGACTAAAACATATAAAAGCAGAACAAAACACATCTAAAGTGCCTTCACCTAAGGACATACATTTAAATCCTCTTAAATTGGTCTTTTCTACTTTTAATTACTAATTAAATCACCAATTTAGAATAATGATGTCCCATAATATCTTCTCAACAAACATAGGTGTTATTCTGGATCTTTTCCCAAAAGAACTAAAATCAGCATGCTATAGCAATATAGCTACCTCAATGTTTATAATAGCACAATTCATAATAGTTAAATTATGGGATCAACCCAAGTGTCCATCAATAAATGAATGGGTTAAGAAATTGTGGTATATATACACAGTAGAGTTCTACTCAGTCACAAAGAAGAATGAAATTATGGCATTTTCTGGTAAATGATGGAAATAAAGAATATCACGCTAAATGAAATAAGCCAGATTAAGAAAATCAAAGGTCAAATGTTTTTATCTTATAAGTAGAAGCTAAAGTAAAATAAAGGAAATAGGAAAGGAAGGATAGAATAACATAAAGGTAAAGGGAATGCAGAGGAAGGAGATTGAGAGGCAGAGAGGAGGGGTGGAAAAGGGATGGCAATGTGGAATGAATTCTTAAAAAATAATGTTATGTGCATATATAAATATACCACATGGAATTTCACCTTTATGTATAAGTAAAAAGAACCAATCAAATATAAATAAATAGATGGGTGAAAGGAAGTCTAGCAAAGTAGAGTAAGGAGAATGGGGGAGGGCAGGGAGGACTAGAGGGAAAAGGGGGGATTGTAAATTCCATGCATGTATGAGCTTGTTGGGATGAATCCGGCTACTACATGTAACTATAAAGCACGAATAAAATTAAAAAAAATAAACATAGGTGTTAGGGAATGAAGAATTGATGAGTGTGGTATCTAAGCAAATATCCTTTCCATTTTACAGATGAAGAGTCATTCAGTGGGTTATCAACAAATTTCAAATCAGAGCCCAGTTGTCCAGGCCTAGATTTTATTCCATAATGTCCTTAACAAATGTTCCAAAATAGAACTATGGAGAAACAGAATTGTTACTAAAAATAAATGCAGAAATACTAATGTGGATGTGATAAATTTTTGCTCAATTTAGTGCATAGAGAAATAGATATACATATAATAGATGAATATACATAGATTACATTTTATATGTATAATACATATACATACATGTGAACACTAGACGCACATTTAATGTAAAGTCTAAAATAATGCTCAATAACATTCATGATATTATGATCAGGAGACCCAGGACTCTGCAAGGACACCTCCCTTGTCTTGTGTTTAAACTTTACCATCAGCGCTCCCAGAAACTGATTGATTACCAAGCTACAATACACTGAAAAACCAGAACATTTCAAGAAGGACTATCTAATTTATCTTTCTGATGTTTCATTTTGAACAGAAGAGCCAAAACGTAGCTCCAGATCTATTCCAAATTCCCATACAATGAGGTCCTAGAATAGCTTTCCTCCTTTGACATCCATGGGACCAGAAGAAGAAGAGAGAATCTAGAACTGATTGCATCCATGTCTGTGTGCATGACCTTTTAATACTCACTTGACTTTTCCACTACTAAAATAGTCTAATTAAAGTTCCCAAATAGAACCAAATAAAATGAGCTCTTTAGTCGAACGGACCATGGGGATGGCATGGAGGAGTGGGTCTTCCCCATTCATTCAAGACCGTTAGGGAACCAGCTGGCTCTTCTTGCCTCTTGGATAGATTTTGTATTTAATTCTCTTGTAGCATGTGGCCACGTCTACTTAAACAACAATATTTATCTAAAACTTTTCTGTGTTTTTCACTGATTAGAGGAAAAATGGTTTTTAAATGCCGTTTGACATGGACTGGAACAAAATTAAATAGAAACTGACAGAAATTCTTAAGACAGATGCTGAAATCTCAAATTTACTGAATGGCTGAAGCTTTGTGACATATAGGAGACTCAAAGAAAGAAAAAAATCCAATCATAATATGATCACTCAGTAAAATCGTGTGAGTGCTCAGTGAGCTGTGGATTTTGTATCTGAGGCTGTCCCAAGGGAAATCACTTATTTTTTTAGTTCCTAAACTATTTCTGGATAAAACAAAACAATGCAACCCTATTCCTAAAGGAGCCTCACATACCAAATAAAGTCATTTTATTCTTCCATTGGAAGATACATTTTTACTTTATTTTCAACGCTTTGCTTATTGCTGCATGGGTCAATTTAAACATACTCTGAGCTAACTTTTCCATATTATTGTAGGTTAACATTTATCTTACATACATAGTACTTTCGAATCGGGCAAAACAAGTGAAGATTCATTTGGTTTTGGTCATTTTCCTTTCAAATTTGTAGAAATGATGTAGTTAGATATTAATAAGAAATGATGGAAATTTGTCAAAATTCTCCAAAGAAGAGATTCTAATGAGGACTATGATCAGAAGTAGTATAGTATATATTCTGATTCTTTTATTGATGTAATTTTGTGTTAAGCTTGAGTAGGAACTATATCCAGGCTTTTCATTAAAAAAATATTTGGACAGTTGTCCCTATTATATATCATCACGGCCTAATTCCATGGTATTTACAATGTCACTGATATCGTACTTCTGTTTGATGATATCAAACAATGAGATATCACTTCAGTTGAACTAAATTGCTGTATTAAATACAAAATAAGGCAGTTTTGTACAGTAATTGTCAAGGGTAATGAAAGCCTCAAAAAACAAGGAAATTTTCCTATATGATGAATAAAAATACTGTTGTTTAAACATCTACTATCTTTTTAATGTAATATTTTAAATTAAATTTTATTGTTTATTATACTTTTAATTAAATATATTTTGGCGGTACAGTGATAATTTTATATATGTTAGTTAGCATTTCCATCTCCTTGAACATCTTATTTTTGTTTTATATGAACTCTAAAGAATTGTACATATTTATGGGGTATGGTTTGATATTTCAATATACATATACAATGTGTACCATTCAAATCAGGATAAATAGCATTTTCATCTCCTTACCATTACTATATAATTCTACATCTTCTAGCCACTCTTAGGATAGTCATTATTTCTTTTCTGCACACTTTACATTTATTATTTTAGAGGTTAATGAGCCATTCAAATATAACAGTATTTCAACATTAAAAGCATTCTAGTTTGGTTCCTTATTGGTATTAATAGTAATCCACACATCATCCCTTGGCAATGCCTTCACTTTTAGTATAAATGCTGCCTAACTAAAAACAAATCTTTTAGTCCCAGAAGGAGACCAGAATTAACATATATAGTAAGCATCTTTAAAGAAAAAAGAAAGCTATTTTTGTTTGTGGTTTTTCTAGATAAAATGTACCTGTGTATATACTTCCATAAATGTATGATCACAAATAATATATACAGAATATTAAAATAGATACCTCTGGTGATTTCAAATGCAGTTTGTAGAGGGGAAAACTTTGAAGCTCTACATAGGATGTCCAGGTGTATGTACCAAAGTGGGTACCAGACACTTGATTACTCTCTCTTCCAGGAAGGAAATTGTCAATTGTTTCCTGCCTCCTCTATCCTTTGTAGAGTGAATTTCTACCAGTGTTTGTCATCGGTCAGTCCAGCACTCTATTTACCTTGCTGAGGATGACATTATTCTCTATCAGGCAATTAATCAAATAAACTAGATGCTATGAAGAGTCTAATTGCTTGGAAACCAAAAGAATTTTTCTCCTGGTTCCAGGTTTCCTGATCATGGCTATCACAGTTTAGATTCTGAAGGCAGCCAATTCTGAGAATGAGGTTGACTTGAGGAGAGTTGACCAGGGAATACCCTTGTAACAGGGGGAAGCAGAATTCTGCAGAGGGAGAGGCTGGGTTGCTGCACAGTCTCAGTGGAGGCCTCGGCTAATGTCTCAAGGAGATCTGGAGCTAGGATGACCCTTCCATATCCTGCTGTTAGGTAGGATGAAGGGCCTTCAGGGTCCAGTGTCAGTCACTGTATACAGACCATTCAGATAAGGAAGTGCACAGCTTTCCTAAACTCAGCAGTCCCCAGAGGGGCTGCAAACTAGGGCTTTCTAGTGCTGACAGCACTCTGAGCAGCTGGGAAAATAAATCCTTCTTTTCCCCAAGGGGAATGCCCTTGCCATAGTATAACACCAACAAAATGCCCAAAATTAAAATTTGAGCTAATAACAGAAAAAGAATGTTCAGAATCAATTCATACTAGTTGCAAATGCCTAGATCTCACAGACATAATGTTTAGCAAAGAAGCCAGTCACAAGATCATAAATCTTATTCTCCATTTTTCTCAGATTAAACAAATACACAAATAAAAACAATAAGCAGAATTCATGAACGTGTGTTAGAGTCAGGATATTTACATTTGATATTTTTAACTTGATCTTATATTTGTCATTGATTTTTATTATTATTTGTAATTGTGAAGAGCTATTAAGCACAAAGAATCTATACTAATTCTTTCTTTTGAAACATAATAACAAATATAATTAAGTAAAAACTAAGAATACATGGATTATTTTCATTTAACAAGGATCCAACGGTTTCTTCAGCTTTTACAACACTATTTTATAGAAATTCAGTTGGGCAGAAGCCAAGCTTTGAGGAGACAGGTATGCACAGGTAGAAAAGTTAAATTACATAGACTGAAAGGGAAAATGTGGAATTAGAACTAAAGGACCTGCAACAAACATTGGCAAAGGCAGTTCTAAATACTATTGAGACACAGAGCTGACCTGTGAGGTTTGAGATGATTTGTCATGGGAGAAAAAATAACAATAACTACCATATATTGACTATATCTATAGTCACATCTGCTAGAAGGCATTTTGAAAATATTTCAATTTCAGGACAAAGAAGATAATATTTTTATCCGACATTTTCCTGAAGGAGGCATTAAAACTCAAAATGCTTAGATTGTATGCCCAAAGTCTAGGTCCTTCAGCCAAGTCCATCCAGCAAAGAAAGATGCTGCTCCTCTTATTAAGCAATAATGAACGGGGGAGTGATCTAAAATATGCATAAGCATGTGTATATATTATGAAAATGTGACAATAATAAATGTATGTAGCCTCGGCAGCTGTGACATAAACCATAAAGAATAGACAACCTCAAATCAGAGAGGATCTGAGAAACCATTCAGTTCTGAGACCGTTCCGCTCAGCATTATGCATACTTTGGTTTCCTTTTTCCTCATTTTAATCAGCAAAGGAATTTACTTAGAAGTACGATCCTTGGTTTCTTAACTATTATTGCCCACCTGAAGTCATCGTTTCTGTTTATTACATCATAATCATCTCTACTTGCCACCAATTGTACATTCCCAGAGAGGAAATTATGATTTCAAGTGAAGACGATGGAATAGGAACAGATGTGCTACTAAAAGAGAGACATCCTATTATCCTGAAAATGTACTCCATAATGAAGAACAGGGGGAAAGAGACCAGGAGACATTGTCATATATCAAAATAGAGTCTCTTCTAGCAGTCGGATTACATTTCGATAGAAAGATCTACCGAAGTTGCCACGTACCATTTATAGAACTTTATGCTTCACATTTTATATACCAGAGAAATTGAAAAAAAAAATTAGAAGAAAAACTCCCTCTGCAGCATTTTTGACACATATTTTACCTTTGCCTTTGCAGTTGCTTCTAGCCTCATTTGCTCTAGTCACACCACCTTGATCCTCCTTTCAGTTATTGGAACTTCTCTGCGGTTCTGTCTCCCTGTTCCCCCAGACTTCTCTTGGATCACACCACCTGCTTCCTTAGAAGACTTCACAAAATAGCTGTGTCTTTAAACTCCAGGAAAGGGTCACTGATTGGAATACTGCATAGTGATTCAAACTGCTTTGAAAAATTTATAGATACCAGGACTTGAAACAGGCATTTCACCCAATTCATTCATAAAAGCTAATCTAATTCACCTAATATGTGACAGACAATGTATGTTAAAGGTACAGAGGTGAAGGACACGTTGCCTTAACTCAAATGGCCATAGTAGAGTGAGGGAGATAGAGTAATAGATAATCACCAAACAATGTGATCAATGCTGTGACAGAGATATTCCCCCTGCCTGATAGAAGCTTCTTGTAAAAGCAGATTAAGAGACCAGTTCAGATGGTTTGAGCAATACAAAAAATGAACTAACTAAATAGTGTTTTCAAAGGTACAGAGGTCTCTCTCTCTCTCTCTCTCTCTCTCTCTCCTTCTCTGGACAGAACCAAGTACTAACATATAGGTGTCTTGGTTCTTGGCTATACAGGAGTCAGTTGAAGACAGCAAGGTGATCAAGGTGGGACCAAATGAAATTCTGAGCCAATATTAAATTTGTCACATTGTGACGGTTTGACATATTTGACTCCATGGAAATGTTATAGGCCAGGCTATATGGGCAATGACCAAACAGACACCATTTTACCGTGAGACTCCATGTTATATAGGAAATGCTTCTCCCATGGGAATAACCTGCCTCTGTACCCATCAACAGTTGCTTAGCATGACATGTTTGGCAACACAAAATGGCAATTCTTGTCTAATGAAAAATTGTTCTCTTTTCGATTCCTGTTTTCCTAAACAATGTACCATGTCAGTAGTGATGTCAACAGTGATTATCTAGATGTTAGTAACTGTTCTTTAATTTGTACCTAAGTAAGGTCATTTTGACTCACTTCCCCTTCTGCTAGTGATTTTACATCTCAGATATTAGTGTGTAATTTTAAATCATAGCAACAGATATTTATGATTGAGGTACTGACTTGTGGTATAAAAACCCTGCAACCCTATGGTCAGATCTGTTCTCCCAAAAGCCATTTTTGAGGCACTGTGTAAGACAGTCACCTGGCTGGCTAATAAAGACTCGCAAATCTGGACCTCTCAGTGGTGATTGGTCTGTTCTTAAGTTGCACCCCATAACAACATCTTCAGAGTCCCTCTGTGAAAAGACCTAAACTAGACCTGCTATTGATGATCCCAAAGCTCCATGGGGGATGAGGTGGTGAGATCCAGCCTGTCTGCTTCTCCATTAGCTATCTTTTTTCTCCCTTTGAATTTCCTAGGTTTGGAATACCTTGGGCTGTGCCTTCGCCAATAGAAGCATCCCTTCTGCCATCTCCTTTCCACTTCTCACTGGCCATCTACTACTTTCCTTTTAGCCCATTGAGTTAACTTTGATTAATTTTGATTAGTTAAAAGTCAACTTATTAGGATCATTTCACCTGCAGAATCCCTGAAGTGATTTAACAGCACATCCACATATTCTGCTTACAGTTAGGAAAAAGATTATGTGAGGATTCAAGATGGCGGGCTAGAGGAAGGCTGCATTCCTACTTGCTCCGTGGATTCCTACTTGCTCAGGATTCAAACAGCAGGAATATGGCTCTCAACGAGATTTTATATTCAAATCACATATAAGAGGTCCCCAGTCGCTGCTCTGGAAACAACTCTGCTGGGCTGGGCTCGGCCTGGCCACGGGCAGCTACCACCCGGGGGCGCTGGACCCTGCAGCTGCGGAGTCACCAAACTGGGCCTGCACCAGCCAGCAAGTGAGTGCGGGTCCCCAAGTGAGTGCAGGTCCCCAGAGTGGCTTCAGAGTCACTGACCAGGCTCCAGCATCAGCCAGCAAGTGAGTGAGGGTCCTCAAGTGAGTGCAGGTCCCCAGCAGCAGCTTCGGAGTCACTGACCAGGCTCGGGCTCCAGCCCGCAAGTAAGCACAAGGACTCCAGTAGCTGCTGGGAAATCACCATCCCTAGGCCAGGTTCAGGCCTGAACCCAGGGCAGCCTCAGCTGTGAGCACATACCCACCAAGCCATCGGGCCGCCATATCCAGCTCCAAACCCAGGCCTGCACCCGGTTCCTGGTCTAGTCTCAGGCAGCACCCATGCTGTCGCAGACCATCTAACAACAGCAGATTATCTTAGCCCACAAACATTGATTATCCCTGACTTGGAGGCAGTGAGAGAACATCCTTCTTGGGACACAGCATTACCAAGCGCCTGACAGGCATCAGACTACTGAACAACAGGAGGTTTGAATAGTACGATATAATTTTACGGCAGAACTTTCTTCCTCTTTTTTTTTTTTTTGTCTAAATAGTAATATTACGATTATTCCTAATATACTTACTACATTCCCACTTCTTTCCTATTAATACCCTTATCATTCTATCATGCTCTAATATAGCAGTGTCTTTGGAGATCCATTCTCTTTTCTCATGCTTAAAACTTATTTCCTCTAATTCTGCTCTCACTATTCCTATGACATAGTAACTCTGTAGACTCACTTCCTATCTCATTAACATTATATTCTATTGGTGTTCGTGGTGTAAAGATTTTTGAGTACTTGGTAGATTCTGGAGATTAGTGCTCTGTCCGAAGTGTGTGTGGCAAAGATTTTCTCCCACTCTGAAGGCTCTCTCTTCACATTGCTGATTGTTTCCTTTGCTGAGAAGAAGCTTTTCAGTTTCACTCTATCCCAATCATTGATTCGTGCTTTTATTTCTTGCGCTTTGGGAGTCATGTTAAGGAAATCTGGTCCTAGGCCAACATGATGAAGATTTGGACCTATTTTCTCTTCTATTAGGTGCAGAGTCTCTGGTCTGATTTCTAGGTCCTTGATCCACTTTGAGTTGAGTTTTGTACAGGGTGAGAGATATGGGTTTAGTTTCATTTTGCTGCATATGGATTTCCAGTTTTCCCAGCACCATTTGTTGAAGAGGCTGTCTTTTCTCCATTGCATGTTTTTGCCTCCTTTGTCAAGTATGAGATACCTGTACTTATTTGGGTTTGTCCTCTATTCTGTACCATTGATCTACCTGCCTATTTTGGTACCAATACCATGCTGTTTTTGTCACTATTGCTCTGTAGTATAGTTGGAGGTCTGGTATTGTGAAACCCCCTGCTTCGCTCTTCTTGCTAAGGATTGCTTTAGCAATTCTGGGTCTCTTATTCCTCCAAATGAATTTCATGATTGCTTGCTCTATTTCTATAAGGTCCATCATTGGGATTTTAATTGGAATTGCATTGAATTTGTATAGCATTTTTGGAAGTATGGCCATTTTGACAATATTAATTCTGCCTATCCAAGAACATGGGAGATCTTTCCATCTTCTCAGATGCTCTTTAACTTCTTTCTTTAGCGTTCTGTAGTTCTCAGTGTAGAGGTCTTTCACATCAATAAATGGGCCAAGGAAATGAACAGACACTTTACAGAGGAAGATCTACAAGCAATCAACAGATTTATGAAAAAATGTTCAACATCACTCGTTATAAGAGAAATGCAAATCAAAACCACCTTAAGATTTCATCTTACCCCAATTAGAATGTCTTTTATCAAGAACACAGGCAACAACAGGTGTTGGCGAGGATGTGGGGAAAAGGGTACACTCATACATTGCTGGTGGGATTGCAAGGTGATGCAGCCACTCTGGAAAGCAGTGTGGAGATTCCTTAGAAAACTTGGAATGGATCCACCATTTGACCCTGCTATCCCACTCCTTGGCTTATACCCAAAGGACTTAAAATCAGATTGCCTCAGTGATGCAGCCACATCAATGTTCATAGCTGCTCAATTCACAATAGCTAGATTATGGAATCAACCTAGATGCCCTTCAGTAGATGAATGGATAAAGAAACTGTGGTATATATACACAATGGAATATTACTCAGCCATAAAGAAGAATAAAATTATGGTATTTGTAGGTAAATGGATGATGTTGGAAACTCTTATGCTAAGTGAGATCAGCCAATCCCAAAAATCCAAAAGCCGAATGGTCTCTCTGATATATGAATGATGATGCATAATGTGGGGGGGAAAGATGGCAAGAATGGAGGAAAGATAGCTAGCATAGAGGGAAGGGAGGGGTGGGGGTGGGTGGGGGGTAAAATTAATAACAATGTGTGACAGATACCATTGCCCTGTGTACATGCATGAATGCACAGATGGTGTGACTCTACTTTGTGTACAACCAGAGAAACAATAGCTGTACTCCATTTGTGTTCAATGAATCAATAAGTAAATAAAAGAAAAAAAAATAGAACAAAAAAAAAAAACAAAAAACATTATATTCTAAACCACTCAGCATTTTCTTTTTCCACTATTTGAAATTGAGGTCCTTATTGTAAACCTATCGATTATGCAGTAGAGAATTTGCACTAATTTCTGTATACTATAATGCAGTTTATATCTAAATGGTTCCATATGGTTTAAGGACACATATTGTTTGTATGGGGTACTGCGAATAATAATCTCTTCAAAGTGAGGTACTGGAAATCTGCAGGGACTCTATAAGTCTTTACAGGGAAACTACAATCCCTCAGACTCGCACTTCTAGAGAGGAAGATACATAAGCAACATGAGAAAGCATGGAAAGAAAGTGTCCCAAACAAACCTAGATGATATATCAAGAGAACCCAAAATAGCATGGTAAAAGGAATGACAGAAAGAGAGTTCAGAATGTTCATAATTAAAATGATCCGAGAAGAGAATGATGTGGCAAGAGAGCAAATTCAGGCTATGAATAATCAGCTAATAGAGCAATTGCAGGAAGAAAAAATCATTTCAATAAAGAGATAGAAGTTCTGAGAAAAAACAAACAGAAATCTTTGAAGGAAACAAGGAAATGAAGGAAACAGTAAACCAAGTTAAAAACTCAATAGAAAGGATAATCAACAGAATAGATCACTTGGAAGACAGAACCTCAGACAATGAAGACAAAATATTTAATCTTGAAAACAAAGTCAAACAGACAGAGAAGATGGTTAGGAATCATGAACAAAACCTCCAAGAAATATGGGACATCATGAAAAGACCAAATTTAAGAGTTATTGGGATTGAGGAAGGCACAGAGATACAAACCAAGGGAATGAACAATCTGTTCAATGAAATAATATCAGAAAATTTCCCAAATATGATGAATGAGATGGAAAATCAATTATAAGAGGCTTACAGGACACCAAACACACAGAATTACAACAGATCCACACCAAGGCACATTATAATGAAAATACCTAACACACAAAACAAAGATAGAATTTTAAAGGCTGCGAGAGAAAAGCAGCAGATTACCTACAGGGGGAAACCAATACGGATATCAGCAGATTTCTCAGCCCAGACCCTAAAAGCAAGAAGAGCCTGGAACAACATATTTCAAGCTCTGAAAGAAAACGGATGCCAACCAAGAATCTTATACCTGGCAAAACTTACCTTCAGATTTGATGATGAAATAAAATCCTTCCATGATAAACAAAAGCTTAAAGAATTCACAAAGAGAAAGCCTGCCCTACAGAACATTCTCAGCAAAATATTCCAAGAGGAAGATATGAAAAATAACAATGTTAGTCAACATGGGGAGGAATTACCCTAAAGAAATAGCCAATCAAAGGAGAAACAAAGTTAAAAGCCCCCAAAAAGCTAAAATTACAGGAAATACAAATCATATCTCAATAATAACCCTGAATGTAAATGGCTTAAACTCATCGATCAAAAGACATAGACTGGCAGATTGGATTAAAAAGAAAGACCCAACAATATGCTGCCTTCAAGAGACTCATCTCATAGAAAAACATGCCCACAGACTAAAGATGAAAGGTTGGGAAAAAGCATACCATGCACATGGACTGAGTAAAAAAGCAGGGGTTTCCATCCTCATTTCAGATAAAGCAGACTTCAAGCCAAAGTTAGTCCAAAGGGATAAAGAAGGACATTTCATACTGCTTAAAGGAAGCATAAATCAGCAAGACATAACAATCATAAATATTTATGCACCAAACAATGGTGCATCCATGTCCATCAGTCAGATCCTTCTCAATTTCAGGAACCAAATAGACGAAAACACAATAATACTGGGGGACTTTAACACACCTCTCTCACCATTGGACAGATCTTCCAAGCAAAAACTGAACAAGGAAACCATAGGACTAAATGACACAATTGCTAATTTAGACTTAACAGACATATATAGAATATTTCATCCATCAAAAAGCGAATACACTTTCTTCTCAGCAGCTCATGGTTCCTTCTCTAAAATAGACCACATGTTATGCCACAAAGCTATTCTTAGCAAATACAAAAACATAGAGATACTACCTTGTATACTATCAGATCATAATGGAATAAAATTAGAAATCAATGATAAAGTTAAAAACAGAAACTACTCCAACACCTGGAGATTAAATAATTTGCTATTGAATGATACATGGATAACAGAAGACATTAAAAGATTCTTAGAGGTCAAGGAGAACAAAGATACAACACATCAAAATCTCTGGGGTACTATGAAAACAGTGCTAAGAGGAAAATTCATTGCATCGAGTGCATTCAACAAAAGAATGAAAAGTCAACAAATCAATCACCTTACATTACAGCTAAAAGCCCTAGAAAAAGAGGAACAGACGATCACCAAAAGTAGTAAAAGACAGGAAATAATTAAAATCAGAGCTGAAATCAATGAAATTGAAACAAAAGAAACAATTCAAAAAATTGACAAAACAAAAAGTTGGTTCTTTGAAAAAATAAACAAAATTGATAAACCCTTAGCCATGCTAATGAAGAGAAGGAGAGAGAAACTCCAAATTACTAAAATTCATGATGGAAATGGAAATATTACAACAGACACAATTGAAATACAAACATAATAAGAAGCTACTTTGAAAATTTATACTCCAACAAAATAGAAAACCTGGAAGACATCAACAGGTTCCTAGAGGCATATGAGCCACCCAAACTGAATCTGGAGGACATACACAACTTAAATAGATCAATTTCAAGCAATGAAGTAGAGGAAGTCATCAAAAGCCTACCAAAGAAAAGTCCAGGACCGGATGGATTCACAGCCGAGTTCTATAAGACCTTCAAAGAAGAGCTCATTGAATACTCCTCAAAGTATTTCATGAAATAGAGAAGGAGGGAACCCTTCCAAACTCATTCTATGAAGCTAATATCACTCTGATGCCAAAACCAGAGAAGGACACATCGAGGAAAGAAAATTTCAGACCAATATCCCTAATGAACATAGATGCAAAAAATTCTTAACAAAATTTACCGAATCGCATACAAAAGCATATTAAAAAGAGAGTGCACCATGATCAAGTGGGTTTCATCCTGGGGATGTGAGGTTGGTTCAACATCCAGAAATCAATAAATATAATTCACCACATCAATAGACTTAAAGTCAAGAACCACATGATTATTTCAATAGATGCAGAGAAAGCATTTGATAAAATACAGCACCCATTCATGCTCAAAACACTAGAAAAAATAGTGATAGCAGGAACGTTCCTTAACATTGTAAAGGCTATCTATGCTAAGCCCACAGCTAGTATCATTCTAAATGGAGAAAAATTGAAAGCATTCCCCCTGAGAACTGGAACAAGGCAGGGATGACCTCTTTTGCCACTACTATTCAACATTGTCCTTGAATCTCTAGCCAGAGCAATTAGACAGACCAAAGAAATTAGAGGAATATGAATAGGAAAAGAAGAGATCAAACTATCCCTATTTGCTGATGACATGATTCTCTATTAAGAAGACCCTAAGAATTCCACCAGAAAACTTCTGGAACTCATAAATGAATTCAGTAAAGTAGCAGGATATAAAATTAATGCTCATAAATCTAATGCATTTTTATTCGTAAGTGATGCATCCTCTGAGAGAGAAATTAGCAAAACTAACCCATTCACATTAACCTCAAAAAAAATAAAATACTTGGGAATCAATCTAACAAAAGAAGTGAAAGCCCTATACAATGAGAACTACAGAACACTAAAGAAAGAAATTAAGGAAAGTTTGAGAAGATGGAAGGATCTCCCATGTTCTTGGATAGGCAGAATTAATATAGTCAAAATGACCATACTACCAAAAGCACTATAGAAGTTCAATGCAATTTCAATTAAAATTCCAATGACGGACCTCATAGAAATAGAGCAAGCAATCATGAAATTCATTTGGAGGAATAAGAGACCCAGAATAGCTAAAACAGTTCTTAGCAAGAAGAGCGAAGCAGGGGGTATCACAATACCAGACCTTCAACTATACTACAGAGCAATAGTAACAAAAACAGCATGGTATTGGCACCAAAATAGACAGGTAGATCAATGGTACAGAATAGAGGACACAGAGACAAACCCACAGAAATACAGGTATCTCATACTTGACAAAGGAGCCAAAAACATACAATGGAGAAAAGATAGCCTCTTCAACAAATGGTGCTGGGAAAACTGGAAATCCATATGCAGCAAAATGAAACTAAACCCATATCTCTCACCCTGTACAAAACTCAACTCAAAGTGGATCAAGGACCTAGAAATTAGACCAGAGACCCTGCACATAATAGAAGAAAAAATAGGTCCAAATCTTCATCATGTTGGCCTAGGACCAGATTTCCTTAACATGACTCCCAAAGCATAAGAAATAAAAGCAGGAATCAATGATTGGGATAGAATCAAACTAAAAAGCTTTTTCTCAGCAAAGGAAACAATCAGCAATGTGAAGAGTGAGACTTCAGAGTGGGAGAAAATCTTTGCTACACACACTTCAGACAGAGCACTAATCTCCAGAATCTACAAAGTACTCAAAGATCTTTACACTAAGAACACTAATAACCCAATCAATAAATGGGCCAAGGAATTGAACAGACACTTTACAGAGGAAGATCTACAAGCAATCAACAGATTCATGAAAAAATGTTCAACATCCCTTGTTATAAGAGAAATGCAAATCAAAACCACCTTAAGATTTCATCTTACCCCAATTAGAATGTCTTTTATTAAGAATACAGGCAGCATCAGGTGTTGGCGAGGATGTGGGGAAAAGGGTACACTCATACATTGCTGGTGGGAGTGCAAGTTGGTGCAGCCACTCTGGAAAGCAGTGTGGAGATTCCTTAGAAAACTTGGAATGGATCCACCATTTGACCCAGCTATCCCACTCCTTGGCCTATACCCAAAGGACTTAAAATTAGATTATTACAGTGGTGCAGCCACATCAATGTTCATAGCTGCTCAATTCACAATAGCTAGATTGTGGAACCAACCTAGATGCCCTTCAATAGATGAATGGATAAAGAAACTGTGGTATATATACACAATGGAGTATTGTTCAGCCATAAAGAAGAATAAAATTATGGCATTTGTAGGTAAATGGATGATGTTGGAGACTGTTATGCTAAGTGAGGTCAGCCAATCCCAAAAATCCAAAGGCGGAATGGTCTCTCTGATAAGTGAATGATGATGAATTATGCGGGGGGAAGGGTGGCTAGAATGGAGGAAGGATAGATAGCATAGAGGGAAGGGAGGGGTGGGGTCGGGGTGGGGGGGTAAGAATAATAACAGAATGTGTGACAGACATCATTGCCCTGTGTACATGTATGAATGCACAGATGATGTGACTCTACTTTGTGTACAACCAGAGAAACAATAGCTGTACTCCATTTGTGTTCAATGAATCAATAAGTAAAAAAAAAAAAAAAAAAAAAAAAAAAACTAACAACAACAAAAAAAAAAGATTATGTGAGGCATTTACGCCAAGGACAGGAATCTTGAGGCCCATGTTAGGATTTTGCCTACCTCTTGGAAGATCCCACAATGCCTATCACATAGGCTTTTCTCAGTAGATGCTCATTATATATTTGTCCATTAATTGAAGATATGTATTACATTCTTCAAAATTTGTACCAATTTTAATTAATAAAATTATATAAGTAATATTAAAAATTATGTAAATATTTTAACATGAAGATGTGTTATCATTCCTCCCTGGGAAAATCTTATTAGGTCCTTTAGATCTCTGTGGTACTCTTTCCTTTGAATTCTCATCAATTATAATAGCTAATATTGTTTGGACTCTTCCATCATTCTCTCCAGCTTCTGTCAAATGTGAGAGTTCTCAATGGTGTTAATAGTTTTGAGTCCCTAGGTGATACCAGAAGAGGCCTGCTGATGTCTCACAGTGATTTTTTTCAGAATGTAGAGCATATCTGTTACACAAACAGCCTCATACCTACTTTCAAGGGAAGACAATATTGTCATTTCTTTAAATGTCTCTCTTAGGGGAAGAAATTAAAATTGCATAGTGATTTCTAATTGCAAACATTTCTTACTTTAGGAACTGACGGACATGTCATATTTTTTCCTTTTTTTATAGAAATAATTAACACGTTAATGAAAGGAAGAAGTGTGTTATATATGTTCAATTTGGATTATTTAACACTTTTTTTTTTTTTTTTGGAACCAGGGATTGAACTCAGGGATACTCAACCACTGAGCCACATCCCCAGCCCTATTTTGTATTTTATTTAGAGACAGGGTCTCACTGAGTTGCTTAGGGCCTTGCTAAGTTGCTGAGGCTGGCTTTGAACTCGTGATCCTCCTGACTCAGCCTCCCAAGTTATTTAACACTTCTTAATACAGGGTTCATGAGATTTTTTGACTTAAAAAAAATAAGAGTATGTGAATTTTAAGCAAAATGTTTTCTAACTCTTCCTATTCAGCTTCCTTACTGAAAACATACAATACATGCAGATTTGGGCTTGTTTTACTTAGAAACATGAAATAAAACTTGTGAACTGTTAGTATCTTTACTGATTCTTTAAGAAGTCCATATTGATACTTGGTAGTATCGGGTGTAAAATACTATGTCAGGATGTTTTAATAATGGTTTCTCATAATCAACATATGCACTAAAAACATAAGAAGAAAATGAAAGAAAGAAAGGAAATTTTAGGTTCTTTATCAAGTTTGCATTCAAAGCCTTCTGTAATCTGGCCCTGACATACTTTTCCAACTGGTGTCTTATATTGTCCTAAGATATACTCTTTGGATATCCATTTGAGTGTGTATTTAATAATACATGCATTCAATAAGGTATTCATTCAACAGACATATCCGTCCTCATTAAGTTTTTATTCTAATACTATATTGTCTAATATGGAACCCCTAATCACAGAGGGCTTTTCATTTTAAATTCAATAAACTTAAATACAACTAAAAAAAAGCATATATTTTAGTAAAATCCATGCAAAGACTGGAAAGGAAGCGATGTTTACTGTGCATCTATAATCAAAATACCCCTTTTTGTGTGTGGTCCTAGGGATTGAACCCCTAGGGATTCTGCCTGATAGCCAAGTGCTCTACCCCAAGCCCATTGACTGTACTTCTGTTGTGTGCAACCCTAGAAATGTGAATACAAGGGAAAAATCATGGTTCCTCTATTGCCACTTCTCACAATTTGGAATACAGAGCAGTTTCACATGTCCAGCTATTTCAGAGAGTGACGCTGACAAGAAGAGACAGGGAAAAGGATTTAAAAGTATAGCAGAGTCTTGTCAAGTATTTGAAAAAATACTTCAAAAAGGTAACAAACGATGTGGGTCATTACATCTCCATTAATCTCTACTTATTAACATCATAATGTTGACCTGAATTGCTTAGGATAGAAATTACAATATTTGCCAAATTCTTATTTTCGATTATGAATTAAAGATTAAAAAAATCACTGAAGAATCCTCCAAATATTTACCGCATAAAGAATCATAGAGAAAGATGTAGATGGGTTTATAAAATAAAGTAAGCCAAACCTATTTAATTGCTTCTGATGAGAGAATTAGCACATTAATGGAAGGAAGGAATGTGTTATATGTGTTCAATTTGAATTATGTTTCTTATTCTTATTTCACATCTTTCTATGATGTGAAAAAATTTATGCAAACTGAACCAGAAACTTTTTTCAGGGTTTCACTTGGGCAAACAACTCAAAACCCAGAGTCTTTCAAGAAACAAATGAGGTCGTATTTAACATGAGTCTCATTCCATTAGCAATGACCTGGCAGGAAAAATGAAGGAGATGTCCATGGAATGATAATGCATTGAAAGATGCTATACATTAGAGATAAAAACATACCAGAGACATGAGCAAGGACAGATAAATTGGAATTTGACTCAGTACATTATTATGACAGTGGAAAATTAGTTGGAATCAAGTATTCAAGTCTCAGAAAAGCAGTGTTCTAAAGATTATCAGAAAAACCATTTCTTCCTCCTTTTCTTACCTAGTTTGACCTTCTTCTCCACAATTGTCTTTTTTCCTATGACTTCTATTTAGCTTTTGAATTGATTTGTGCACGGAACTTTTATCCCCTCACTAGAGTCCAAATTAGGTAGTTCTTTTTAAGTGAAAGTACTGGATATTTTAACCAAGTATTTATAATAATTGTTCTATGCTAATATTGTTTTTTTTCCATGCAATTAGAGTCCTGGGAAACAAGAATGATTCATGATTCAGCCACTTTCATACACACACACACATGATCCCAAGCATGCTTTTTTTTTAACCTGAAAAATGAAAAAAGAAAGCTGTAATTGCAAACAATGGACAGTATTTTTGTAATTTTTGAATTCTTCTTAGGTAAATAGGTAGCAGATATCATTTCTTATACTAAATGCCAATAAATGAGAAGAGATGGAGGAGGCATTATTTTGGGGACATGCTTGGCTCTTCCTGTGAAGCATGATGCAGGATGGGAGGCAAGTGCAAGAGGACTGGATTTGTAAAGAAAAATTTGCATTGTTTGATTTTGATACAAACTCTGGAACTATATGTGGAAAGTATGCAATAAAATGAAATATATATTAAGGAGAGGCAGGAATCACTTTCTCTCTAAGGAACAAAGCCAAGATACATAAGCTAAAGTTAAGAGAAAGAATATACTCTGAAAATAGCAAAAATTGATCTGACCATAGTGATGACTTGTGAAGGGAAGAAACTGCAGATTACTTCAATATTTTCATCCCTAGTGGATTTTTAAACCAGAATAGATAACATACAACAAAATATATTAACATGAGCCATAACAAGTTTGGCAGAAAGACAGAGGGGAAAATCTCTTAGGTCGCTTTTATTATTATTCATTAGTTTTTAAAAATGCATTTGATATCTTTAAAGGTCTTAAAATTTATGAACACATTTTTCTGCAATCTTCCAAGCCAAAAATAAAAAATACAACAAAAAAAACCAACCCTACACCCTGAAAGCAATTTCAACCATTTTCTCAGCAAGTTAAACATTTATAAATGTCTTATGTTGCAAATTAATTTCGTATCCTAAGATTTATGTGGTGGTGAGAAATTCCTGGTTCCAGAATCATATATCTTACACTTAGAGCTTAAGGCTATTGAGGACTTGATTCCAAAATTAAGAGTTTTTTAACCCCTCACTCAGTGCTATTGAAAACAATAGCACACACCCTGGAGCACATGCCCTGGTCTCTCCTTCCTGGCTGATAAACCACACGTTTTCTGGGCTTCAAGCCTTTTCTCAGAGCCAGACTCAACCCCATTTACATCTCCAAGCATTCTCTGACAAACCTCTGATTGCTTCCCTGGGGCAGTTCACAAAAACATTTCTTCAAACCTCTTTACTAGCACGTTCAATCTTGTACACTTAATTGACTTCACTCATAACAGTGATTCCTAAGTCCTAAAACTCAGCCCCTTGAATAGGAAAGAAATTATTGAAGGGGATCCTAAATTACTTTCTCCTTTGTGGTTTTTTGATGAGTAGAGTAATGAAACAATAATCATTATTGTGTGAAAAAAATTATTTAGTTTAGAATAGGGTGAGTAAATTATAGTCTGTAGGCCAAAACCATCTTGCTACCCTGTACTTGTAAATAAAGTTTTATCAGAACACAGGAGCTCTCATTTATAGCTGTATTCATACAGCAACAGCAGAGTTGAGTGGTTGTGATAGAGACTACGTGGTCTACAAAACCTAAAATATTTCTTATGTGACCCACTACAGGATAATTTGAACTACCCCATCCAAGGATATAATCATCCTGAGGAAAATGGTAATATTTCAGACATATTTGCATCACCCCTTATGTTATCCACAAGTGATGCAGGCCTTTTAGGGGTAAAGTCTCACATTTATTCTGCCTTCAAAAAAAAGTTAATGCACCTTCAAAGTGCATTTTTTGTTTGTTTGTTTCAGCTAAAATTCTTTGGAGAAACCCATGAGGAACCAGCCAAGTCACTGAGTTATGCTGATGCATTCTTTTAGGCAACCTAGAGTGACCACTTTGTGTTCACTGTCTTTTCTTTTTAAACATATGATATAGAATCTACAACTGAGGAGGCTTGAACATGTGCCCACCCCTATGTGTGTTTTCATATATGAATAGTTACAGTTTCCCTAATAAAGTCCCTACACTTTATTTTTTATTTATTTATTTATTTATTTTTTTTATGGTAAGTCCCTACACTTTATTTGGGGAGAGGATGTCTTTACAATAACCTGAGTACTCTCCTTTCTCTTACTTTCTCTTCACTCTTTTATCTCCTGATTGTGCTTTTTGACTTTGTACTCTCCAGAGTGCACCCATTGCATTCAGTGACACCGATGTATACCTTATAGAAAATGTTCAAATTCTGGAGGTCAGAATGAGACATTATTTTATTTCCCCTAAGACTCTTCTTCTTTCTTTGAAATCACTCTTGCTTCGAGAGTTCCAACACATGCTTATTTGTTTGAATTTTTTAAAAAAATCAGCCTTATGAATTCTTTTATCCTCACTGCTAATATCCATTAATCAAATTTTTACTCCTTTTAGATTTACTTGATTAAATCTACCAGGGATTCCTTCTCCAATCTAAGTACCCCCTCTTTCTTCCAGATATGAGAATTAACTGAATGTGTATCCTTTCCTTACATGATTTCATATGATAAACACAGTCTGGCTTTCTGTGTTTCATTTATCTATGTTTAACTCTGGTCTGAAAACATTAAATAAAAAATTTCCAGAAATAAACAATGCATAAATTTTAATTTGCATGCTGTTCTGAGTAGCATGGTAAAATGTCACAGTCCTGCTCCATCATTTCTTGGACATATATCATTCCTTTGCCCAGTGTTTCCACACTGTATATGTTGCCCATTCATTAGTTACATAGCAGTCATCTCACAGTCAGATAGTCTGTGAAGGTGTCATACAGTCTTTATGTTCAAGTAACCCTTCTTTTACTTAATAATGTTAGCAAAGCACGAAAGTAGTGATGCCAGCCCTTCAGATATGCTAAAGAGAAGTTACAAAATGTTTTTTTTAAAGTGGAAAAATGAAAGTTTTACTTAATAAGAAAAAAGATATGCCTGCTGAGTTTGTTAATAATAATTATAAGTAATAATGAACATTCTGTGCTATTATTAAAAAGGAAAAAGAAATGTTTGCTAGCTTTCCTGTTGTACCTCAAACTGCAAAAGTTACAGGCATAGCGAGTGATTGGTGAGTGATACATACTTGAAATGAAAAACAGCATTAAAATATAGATTTTAGTGCACTTGCAATTTCAGACACACATTGGGCATCTTGGAATATATCTCCCACGGATGATAGGGGACTAGTAGATTGAAATGTGATGCAATGAGGTAAATAAGGAAAGAAATATGGCAATGATGGTGAAAAGAGCCACTGAAGAAACTAACAAAATCAAGATGGTATTGATTAGCATTACTATACATCCTAGAAAATAAATGTTTTTTTCAGTAATGTTGCCTAAGCATTTAGGTAATGCTAAAAATCAAAAGTTTATAAAAGAAGCAATTGATAAAGACAAGTGATAGTAGTAGATGAGGAGGTCTTTTTGCATCCTTTCCTCAAAACTGTAAGGTTTTATTTGCTTAAACCAAAACACTAAGATGTTTTCTGTAGAGTAGCATGTGTCTTTCTTTATGCAGTATATAAAATGTTGGAAATAATTTAATTAAATGATTTTACATTAAAGCCTGAGATATATATTTGGCTTTTGTATATGCATGTGTATATGTGCATGTTGCTCCATCCGTGCTTTCTTAAATTGTGGCATCAGTATTCCAAATGATTGTGCTTTTATTTATTTATAAAGCACACACACACACACACACACACACCCCACACACAGTCATTGCTCCAGCACCTCCATTGCTCTCTGCACTACTGAAAAAGTGGTTGAGGAAAAAGAAAGTCCTACGTAGTGACACTAGTTTTCTAATTACCTGTGTAATAACCAAAAACTTAGTAGCACAAAATTTGTTGTCATACAATTTTTGAAGTCAGAAGTCTGAAATGGGTCTCCCTGAGCTAAATTCAGGTGTGAGTAGGTCTGTATTCTTACTGGGGAGATTTCCTGACTCCTTCCAGCTTTTAAACTTCATCCATATTCCTTGGCTTGCAGACCCATCCCTTGATCTTCAAAGCCAGCAATGCCAGTGCTGATTCCTCACACTGCCATCTCTCTGTTCCTCTGTTTAAAATTTTCCTATCTTAAGGTCAGCTTGACTCAAATTTAGTTTAATCTGTCACTTTAATTTCCCTTTGCCATGCTGCACTAGCTAAGACTGAGACTATCTCTGCCCTAATGAGAATTGTATTTAAATGGGTGATAGAAAGTCATTAAACTTAGAATCATATCTTAGATTTTCAAGAATAGAAAAATACTTGAATAGAGCAGAGTAGGTAGAAGAGGAAGAAAAAGTTGAATGCATTATATCTGTTTCACAAATGAGGGATTTAGACCAAGAAGGATTAGGCATCTTTCTCATTATTAATCTGATAGCTGCATCTCTCTTCCTCTCCAGAATTCATGCTCTAGTTGTGATGCAGCTCTCCTTCAGATCTCTTTAGTCCTTGGGTTAAATTAGGAACGAGTTTCCCTGTGTTACCCACAATCAAGTCCCTTGTGTCTGACACTATCATCACACAAATAACAAGGTCTCAATAATTATTTGTTGGTGTGTTTTCATTCTTCTAAGCCACTCTTATTTCTTATTTTTCCTTAAAGCACTGGTCCAAGTATTAAAAGAATCTATCTTTAGCTATATACCCAGAAGTTTCCTTTGTAAAAATTTCCAAGAGCCAAACCAATAGAAATACCCCTAAGATATTCACCATGACTCTCCACATATGTCTTGAATTTTCTCTGCAGGTGGGTCAGGGTCATAGATAAAGTATCAGTAGGCAATGAAAGCAATATACTTCCCAAGTAAACAAACAAAGTGAAGGTATTCAAAACTTGTGGACAAATGGCCCACATAATCCTAAAAGGTCATTTTTCACAATGGCATTTCTTTGAAATTGAAAGTAGTATTACTCAAGGACTAGGTAACTTAGTTTTCTTTGGAGGAAGTCATTTTCTTTACTTTGTTGATATGCTATTTGAGTCATTCTACTGCTTTCAAGTAAAATCCAATGATTCTTGGTCACCTAAAGTAGCCCAGAATCTCTGTCCTCACATTCAAGGTCCTTCATGACCTGGTCCCACTCTATCTTTCAAGCTTCATTTCCTACCACTCTTTATTCTGTGGTAGGCTGCATTGTGGTGTATCATAATAATTATTTCCAACTTCAAAGTAAATACTGTGAATTCACACTCTCCTGGGAGTGAGAGGCACAGAAGCAGGAGATGTGGTATGCATTTTTGTAGTGTTGTTTGTTAGAATCCAGTCCAGCGCATAATAGGGACACAACAAATAAAGTATCCCTGACAGATTGAGAGTAAATGAATGAATAAACACCTGATATTTTATCAGAACATTTTGACTGATCAATAATTCTCTTCTTGCTTCTTAGATTTGTAATTGCATGATCTTTTTTACTTCCTTTACTTTCAGTGCTAAATAGAAACTTCCTGTTTTTTAGATTTCAGGCTCTAGTTTGCCTATCTCTCACAGTGGATGACTAAAAAACTGTGAGCTCTATGGACCAATCTCCTGATCCCTCGTTTACCTTTGCTTTTATACTTTAGGACTTCAATACATATTACTCAATGTGCAGGTATAATCAGAAAACAAATATATAGATCCTTACTCAGTGTTATCAGTTGAACCAAGTGGCAAAATGTCAGTCACTGAGAAATGGGCATGATTTATGCCATTTTGCAGCATGCAGTAAGTCTGAGAACTGTATGTGGCCAAGGGGTCCCAGAGCCCACTTTAGAAAGAGCAAATCTCTTCCCTCTAAAGTCAACCTGATGCCACCAACTCTGAGCTCTAGAAAAGGGCTATAAAGACTATATTTCTGCATGATCTATAATTCTCCAACCCTGTCCAACATGTATGTATGGTAACATATGTGACTTTAAACTTGTCACTTATATTTTTTTAAACCTCACTTACCTATAATATAAAACAAAAGGGGTATGGATGATACCTATTCTACCTACTTAGTATGATTATTTTTTATGTAAATAAAGTATGCCAGAAGAAATGAATACCAGACCTTATCACTACCCCATCCAGAGATTTTTCCTAAGGGAAGATAATCCAACTTCATCTCAGAAATCTGTTTTTCAAACTCAGTAATGATCTCTGGTTCATGGATACAACTGAGACAACGAAAGGAACAGTAGCGAATGTTATATCCCTATTTGTTAGAAGGCAAGGCCAACATCATACTGAACAGAGAAAAGCATTTCCCTCCAAAAGCATTTCCCCCAAATAAGGAAATAAGGAACAAGACAAGGATTTCCACCTTCACCACTCCTATTCAATACTGTTTTTAACTGTTTTTAACTTTTTCACTGCTCTGACTGAAAGACCTGACCAGAACAATTTTAAAGGAGAAAAAGTTTATTTGGGGGCTCATGGTTTCAGAGGTTTTGGTTTACAGATAGATGGCTCCATTCCTTGGGGCTCAAGGTGAAGCTGAACATTATGGTGGAAGAATGTGGCAGAGGAAAGCAGCTCACATGATGATCAGGAAGAAGAGACTTCCTTCACCAAATACAAAATATATGCCCCAAAAGGCACCCCCAGGACCCACTTCCATCAGCCACACCCTACCCACCTTCAGTTATCACTCAGCTAATTCTACCAGGGGATTAAATCACCAATTGGGTTAGGACTCTCATAACCCAGTCATTTCTCTTCTACATTGTTTCACAGATGAGCTTTTGGGGGACAGTTCACATTCAAACCATAACAAATACAGTTCTTGAAATTCTAGCTAGAGCAATCAAGCAAAAGAAGGAAATTAGTGATACAAATAGGGAAAGAAGTCAGATTATCTGTTTGCTGATGATATGATCCTATATCCGCAAGACCCCAAAAATCTCTACCAGAAGCTTCTAGAACTGACAAATTCAGGAAAGTAAATAGGATACAAGATCAACATTCATAAATCTCTAGCCTATTTTTCTGCCACTTTTAGCAGATTGCTTTTCAATGTTGTCCTAGAAGAACAATTTGAGAAATAATAAATAATGATAGTAGTGGATTATCATCCAGAGAGTAATCCAATAAGTCATGAGCCCATATTGATTAAAACATTGAAAAAAATGAATAAATGATAGAACAAGATGATTCTTCCTTAAAATTCCAACAGATAAATTTAGAAGGCAAGAAAGAAATATTACAATTGTTTTAACTAAAAAAAAAAAAAAAGCATAGTTTTAAAGTACTTTCCTGTATGTTATTTACTAATCTTGAAGAGAAAAATAGTAACTGGGTAAAGTGGGACAACTCCAGAGGACACCACCTTAACTTCACCAGTAATAGGACACAAGGACTCGAGCCAGAGACAGACACCTTGTGCTGGGAAGGTGCAGATTCGCTGCTGTGATAGTCTTAGAAAAATGCAAAATGATGAGAAAACATCAGACTAAGTCACAGCAAGAAACATTCTACAAATTAACTCTCCAATATGCTTCAAACATGTGAAGATCAGGAAAGACATAGATCAGTGGAGCAACCTTTCTGAAGGCTTAAGGGAAAGTAATAAATCATGACAACAGGACACATCTTCTGATCTTTTGTTGGATCCTGCATCACCACAAAGATGTTTGTTGATCCACTGGGAAAAATGGTCTAAGTTTAGTAATATTGCATCAGTGTCGATTTCCTGATTTTTGATTACTGAACTATAATTACATCAGATGTTAGTATTTGGAGAATTTGGGTGAATGATATAAGGAATTCTTTGTACTATTTAAAAATTCTTTTGAAGTCTAAAGTTATTTCAGAACCATAATTTAAAAAATAAATTCATCAGAAATAATTTAACTGTAATTCTCAATAAGGACCAAAATTTAGAAATTGCACCATGTTTAACAGACACTGTTTCATAAAAATATAGTTATGTTGCCATTGAATTCTTCAAAAAATTATAAAAATAAATAATAACTTAAAAAACATTTTAAGGAAATCAAGATTGATAAGGACTCACAAAACTGGTGTTGCTCTCTACCTTTTCCACTTGGGTATCTATCTTCAAAGTCTGCATTTCTAAATCCATTTCAAAAAACAAAGAACAATCATCTTCACCCTGAGATCTTTTAAGTTACAGAGAACAGGAACAATGAAAACATTATAAAATCCTCTAAAGGAGCCCTTGCTATCCCCTGATTACTTAGGTTCAATAGTCCATTCTGAATGTACTAAAACATCTAGTATTTTTCTTTAAAGATGAATTATTTTGAAATATGTTTACACTTTTCAGCATGTTTCTTTTTCTTGAAACTGTTTGTTGGTTTTTCTTTTTAATTCTAAAACTTCCTCCATCCTCAAGAGGCTGCCTTTTAATTATGTCCTTCCTTGATTCTAAGGTCTTTCTTATTATTTGTTCAAATGTTATTGTTTGGACTTGAATTGATCGCTCCTGTTCAATTTCAGGGTTAGCATTTGCTGAGACCTAGAGTGAATTTTTTCTCCTGTTGCCTTAAGGACATTCATCAGAAACATCATGTTGCACTTGATGGAGATTCTCCTGATGAAAAGGTTCACAACAAAGAACAAATTAATTTTTGGTAACAATCAATGGCACCATCCAATGCATTTTCTTACTGCCTTTACGTTTCTATTCTTCTTCTTTTTTAGCTCCCTAGCTTCCTGATTGTCTTCATGTAGAAAATGGACTGTAATTTATTGGTAAAGAAATGCTATTATTTTCTCCTGGTCTTAATTAAAACAGGGACCATAGTTCATCTAGAAGCCTCATCTGTCTATGCATGCTCAATGAAGAGCCTCAGACACAGTTCAAAGAGAAAATACAGAGGGAAATTCAAAGGAACCAATTTGCCCTGTAGCTAAGACAAGAGGGCTCTCCTGGCTCTGAGAGAGATCCCTATCTCAGTCAACTCCTTTTATTTTCTCTTCTTTTGTATATTTTTACATACATACATGCATACATACATGTTTATATATTTTCTTTTATATAGGCTTACATTTCATATGCTTATTTGAGATTTGTTTTATTATCGTGTTATTTCCACAATCAAGGATATATTATGAATCTACATTGAATGACTAAATTATTTGTGAGTTTATTATACACTAACTTTTTCATTGTTATTAATCCTTTTTAGCACTTAGGAGACTTCCTTTATAGGGCACATAGGGCATAGAAATAAAATGCAGCATTACTATGATATTGTTATTAATTCAATACAACATCAAGGGCAGCCAAGCTGGCCCGAAATGGCCGATTTACCCAGCTCAATTTGTCAGAGTGATTTTGCATGTTGAAAATGATCTATTCAACTCAGAGTATTTTCCCTCGCAAATACGTATTTGCATAATGTGTAATGCAAATATTATGATTATTAACTATGTACCTAGTGATATTCTCCCTCAATTGTTACAAGAAAGTTGAATGATCCAAGTTTCTGATGAATTTTATATAAAAGGAACCAGTTATGAATGCAGAACAAAAAGTCTCTTAACTTTAACAAAGGGCATGAGGTTCTATCTCTGCCCAGTTCTCTCCAGAAGTTGTTATAATTGTAATACTGAAAAGAAGGTGTTGGTATTCTATACACATTAGTTAATGCCCACACACCATTGGTATATATTATATTTACATTGGTATATGTCAGGACAGCACAGTAGAGTAGTACTTGTTGCCTTTAAATGCAGTTTATAAGTTTCCTGTTTTTTTCCAAAGAGCTAATGTCATTCTCAAAAAATCATAAAGGCCTTTCCCACAAACATATTTCTAGATATAAACTCATCTTTCTTCCTGGAGCCTGTCATGTAATGGTCTTAGATGAGGTATGACAGGGGCGGGGTGGTGAAGATTACAAGAAAAGGAAGATGACTGACATGGAGATTCCAAAAATATGCTCATTTGAGCCCACAGCAAACCTCTAAGTTCACCTTGAGCCAAGGTTTTCTTACTTTGTTTCATTTCTTAAGTGGGGAAATAGAAATTCTTTTTTCCTTTTTTGTAAGTATTCTGAGAGTATAGGTCATCTGTGTAATGGTTTCCATTAAGATCCTTTCAGTATTTTTTCTTTGCTTGATTTTCACATAAGTGTGCTAACATTATCGTAGAAAGTGCCACTAAATTAAAACATGGTTAGAGCTGAATATTACAGGTGTTACACCATAATGCATGATGAAAGGTCAGTTCTTAGTTCAAGGGTCTATTAGCAGGATCTTTTAGCCTTCATGATTAAGAAATAACGATGCTTTTGTGTCAAAGTGTTCACTTTTTTAAATGTTAGCTCTGAAAAAAAATGTGATGATATTTCTCATTTCCTACTCAAGGATAAGAAGGAAGATAAAATAGTGTATCCAGTTTCAAAAACTGGGTTTGAGGTCTGGCTTCTGTGCCCATATTAGAAAAGTGATTTCTTATTTCTGAACCTACTTATCAGCTGTAAAATAGGGATGATAGCAACTGAAACCATCCTTTAAGGATGTTGATGTTACAAGACTCAAATGTGGTTGTGATATGATCATACACATGTATGTTTTGAAGTGTAAGGTATTATTTCTATTATCTCCTCAAATATTCAAGCATTTATAACATTTTCTCCCATTCCGCCAAAAAAAAAAAAGCACCAACTTAGGTTTTATTTGGTTATTTTTAAAATTTTTTGTTATTTTTAGATATACATGACAGTAGAGTATATTTTGACATATTATGCATACTTGGAGTATAACATTCTAATTAGGATCCCATTCTTGTGGTTGTCGGTGGTGTGGAGTTTCACTGAGGTATATTCATATATGAACAAAGGAAAGTTACGTCCTATTCATTCCTTTGACTTTCCTATTTCCAACCCCACTGCCTTCCTTCATTCCCTTTTTTCAAATCCACTGAACTTCTATTCTTCCTTATATGGTTCTTTAAAAATTCACACGCAGTTCAGGATGCAACATTAATATTTAAATAATCACAGATTATATTGATACTGAAAATCATTCCAAAGAAGGAAAACGCTACAACATAGACATTGAATAGCGTGGGATATTGAAACTCAGGGAAACCCCTGTAGCACTTTGGTGGATGCCTGTGTACTCACTCTGCCTGCCTTCAGACATCCTTGTGTTGCTTGGATCATCTGGCCTCTAATTAAATACTCAGGCTGACCGTTGTGTAAGGTTTCTGAAGATGATGAAGCTCCTTTTCTCCTAAGACAGAAGTGTTTTTTTTTTTTTAAGGGAACATCCAAAGATGAGGGACCCAGGAACTTAAAAGAGGGAATTGTGGGGTGGAAATGGGAGCCACGCGGACAGTGAAATCTGGAGAGAGGAACAGTTCCAGAACATTCTCATTTTGACAATCAAGTCTGGTGCATCTCCTGCATCATGTGTGCCATCGCACTGCAGAGGTTCTTCTATACCCACTGCAGACCTGATCGTTTCATGAAAGGTGGTAAGAGGTCAAAGGTGGCCCGAGAAAGTATGGCCCTTCTCTATCTCCAACCTTCTCCACAGGAGCAGTGACCAGGGGTTTTATAACAGTGGTCCACTCCACTCTTCTTTTTTGTTCTTGCTGGAATTAAATGAGATCAACAGTAGACCCACAAATACATAAACGCAACGTGATATAAAATAAAGCTGATGACAAAACTGGAGAAAGTACTATTACATAAATGGTACTAGGATATTAGCTAAAAATTTAAAGAAAATATTTTTGAAAGCATTAGAAAATAAATGAAAGTCTGTTTTAAATTTATACAGTGAAATTTCTTAAATCAATTGCAAATCAGAAGAATAATTCTATCAAAATTATTTTATAAGTATCTAAAAAATTTTTTAAAGCACATAAAGTTCAAATGTAAGTAACAGACTTGGAAAAAACACATCTGCTATGTTAATGTAGAATATCATGTCCTTCAAGGGAATGATGTCCTATGAGCAAGATGACCTTAATATTCCTCTCCATTAAACTTTAGAGAATTCTTTTCCTGAATCTAGGCACTGGCCCTTCTTTTTATTTATTATTATTTTTAGAGTATTTTCTTTAGAAAATTATTAAACTGTAAGTTCTTCTCTGCCCTTTTTGAGATATTTGTAAATCTTTTAAAAATTCCTTTGCCAGTTTTATAATCCACAAATGTCTTTCTTAAGGACCTGGGAATCTTTTTTTTTTTTTTTTTTTTGGAACCAGGGATTGAACTCAGGGACACTTGGCCACTGAGCCACATCCCCAGCCCTATTTTGTATTTTATTTAGAGACAGGGTCTCACTGAGTTGCTTAGGGCCTCGCTAAGTTGCTAAAGCTGGCTTTGAACTCGCGATCCTCCTGACTCAGCCTCCCACGTTGCTTGGATTACTGACGTGCGCCACCACGCCCGGCCTGGACCTGGGAATCTTTAAGAAATACAATTCTAAAATGAGGTAGAGCCCCTGTCTCCCAGTTTCCGTGAGTGGGGAGATGCCTGACTTCAGACAGGGAAGGGTGCCTGGATCCAAGAAATGAAGTTACCTGCCACTATTAAAATATGCGAAAAATTCCTCCTTGGGTAAAACTAATTAGTAAACACAGATGGCCTGTCCTGCTCATGGTCCACAGTGGTCACAAATTCCCAGCCCTTTGTTGTAGCAGAGTTAAAAATGAGCTCTAACCTCACTCCTCCCTATTGTAATAGCCTTGAATAAAATCTTTCCAAGTCCTTTAACTTTGCTGCAATTTTTGCTTTCATATCAGAAAATATAAAGAGCTAACATAGAGGAGGGAGGAAAAGAGCCCAATTTTAAGGGAAGAAATAAATACTAAATTCACTAAATGAGAATCTAAAGTATCCAAAAACCTATGAAGGGATTTCTGAACTAAACATTTTACCAGGGAATTATAAATTATAACAAAACTAGAATGTCAAATTTTAGCCATAAAACTAATTAAAAATTTGTTATTTGACAAGGCCATGAATATATAAAATTTATATACTGTTTTAGGGAGTAGATTGTGTGATGTGTGTGTGTGTGTGTGTGATTTAAGAATTGGTTAATAACCATAAAAATTTTAAATGGGCATGATGTATTGTTCAATACAATTCTGGTTGTCTATCATTAAAAATTCTTATTAACTGTGAAGAATAATGTTAACAATCACTTGCATTTTATTGATGAAAAGAAAATTAAAATTTTCAGAAGAGACACTTTTCTAAATGGGGAAAAACTGAGAGAAAATATAATACACAAAATGTGAAACATGGAGGATTTAAAGATGTAGCTTTTATTATATGTATATTCTTTGCACATTTTTATACTTTTGATCATTTCTCCAAAGGAAGCCTATTAGTTTGCAATCAAAAACACTAATGAATTATTACATTTAAAATTGCTGATAATGGCTCACATCAAAATATGTATCTTTTCTTCAAAACAGACTGTTTGTATTATTGCACAGTAACCTCTCAGAAATGATTGAGCTTTTAGAGAGACTACATCTTTAATAAGATGTAGCACTTGAAAAATAAGACATCCATCTACTTTCTCCACACTACCCACCTCTAGGGGGACAAATGAGAGAAAGAAAATGTATTCCCTCAAAATTGTGATCAACCTTATTTTGGTATCTGGGTTGTTGCTTTAAAAGATTCTTAAACTTCATCTTTACTTTTCCTTTTGAAGGCCTGTAATTTAGGTGGGGAGTTTCCCACCAGCATGCACAATCTCAAGTCTAAGGAATAAGCAGGATCTTCCTTAATATTGCATGACCATTTGATTGAGCCTGGGTGTGTGCTTCATCTTCCGCATGTGCTGACTTTCATCTTCCGCATGTGCTGACTTATATCTGCTTTTGTCTTCATAGTGATGCTCACAGGCTGTAAACCACCCAGCGCAATGTGGAAACCCTGATAAATATTAAATGGTGATGACGGCATTGACGGAGCAGAGTGCTGTCTTTGCAGCTGTATAATTCCTCCCTTCTATTGCATGCCTCCTCAGACAGCTGTCACATCCTTGCTTTAAGAGGCAGAGATTCCTTGCCAAATTAAAGCTTGAGAGGAGCACATTACATCCTCATGTCAATGTGGGAGTGTGAGATGTGATGCCTACAGCCATAGACGTCACTCAGAGACACATCTATTTGATAAATACTGTCTCAAGAGCCAATTCAGATTGACTACCTGGCCAATTCAATCAACAACCATGCAGAAATCTGTCCCAGAGAGTTTATAGTATGCCCAAACTATTGGTCAGTTCCAGGGGGAAAAGTCCATTCTATATGAAGTCCTTTAGTCAGCACATTTTAGCTGAGTTGTTTTAAAAATCATGTTTTTAAAGTTATATTTTTAAGCATGCATTTTAATGGATTCATTCATTAAGGGACTGGATATATATTATCAATAACAACATCGATTTTTAAGGAATTGGTAATACTACATGACTTAAATGGGCTAGGCACTGTACGAAGTACTTTTCCTACATTTTCTTGTTTAATATTTTTTTAAAAGCTCAAAAGGTAGATGCTTATATGTTAGTATCTTTAGAAAAACTGAGGGCAAGACAAAGTAAACAGTTGGTCACCAACCACAAAGTAAAGAGGAAGAAGTCCATGTGACCAACTTGGTTCCATTTGACTCCACAGGTTTTTGGAAATAGTCCTGTCATGGATGGAAAAACCACCTCAACAATAGTGCATCCACTTCAGCATGTTCACTAAGTATCTTTTGTTTAAGGTCTAATGAGAAAGAGGCCTAACAGAAAATTAAGAAACATTTCAAGGGCATGTGTTCTGAGCTACTAATTATACTACTTTTAACTCTTTCAAAAATGGTAACTCTGCTGGAAGTTCAACAAAACCTACAGATAAGAAAAGTTCCATGTCCAATGATAAAGAAACAGTTTAAAACCACAGGATGGAATCTTTTTCAACCATTAAAGTAGAATAGGATGAAAACTAATAAACTCAAAATGCTGACTATGCCACAGAAAATAAGAAAAACATCTATGTATAAACTGGATGCATGTGTTCTTTTCCTTTTTTAAAAAAATGCTGAACAGGAAAAAAAAAAAAGACAAAAATTTTAAGAACAAAATGCTATGAACAATTATGTCAGGCTGTTGAGATTATGGGTGTTTTTATTTCATGTTTAGGTAATCATTAAAACTAGTTATATTAATTCATTACAACAAAAACATTACAATGTATTAATCAAAAACACAACTAAAAAATCCATGAGAATGAGAATCAAAATAAGTAAATAAGTAAGATTGATGATCAACCAGATCTGATCAGTTTCTTTCCTTATTGTAAGTGGTGGTCATATGAAACCAGAATAACTGAAGTTAAAAATTAACTGTATTTTTTCTTTCTCAAATAGCTAACAGAAGAGTTGTGATTTACCAAAAGTTTTTAAAAAATATTTTGCTATATTGTTGGCCTGATTCATTTGTATAATACCCTACTTTTATCACTTATTTCCAAATGTATATTTGGTAAAAAAAAAAAAATTATTTTCTAAAAAGGACGAGAACTTGAGAAATGTGATTATGATTTATGGAATTTTTCATTTATAAAGTTTACCCGTGCTTTATGTTTTAATTAACTATCACCAGCACGTTGAAATTATATTTTACTGCAATAATTGGAAAAAAACATTGTCAATTTCTGCACTTAGTCACACAACTATAAACTTCATTGTCTCCTCTGTGAAACTGTGAGTGTACAATTAAGACCATGACTTTAATCCATGAATTCATGAGGCATTTCCCAAGCTCTCCTTGGTTTCTACTTATCTGCATAATAAACTGGATTGTAAAGACAAGCTACATCATGAAGAAAACTAATTATCACCTTGTCTTGGGAAAGGAAACAAATTCATAAGGAAGCTCCTCAGGATGAGAAGGTGGGAGGGAATGCTGTGAGTCCTTGATCTTCAGACTCAGGCCTCCAATACGGTGGAAGTTCTTGGGGTGGGCAGTAGCAGGTGCAAGCCCTTTGTGATGCCTGGAGTCAGACAAAGCTCCATCTCTGTAGTACATTATTATTAAATATTTTATTCTATCCTTAAACATTGTCAATTTCTGACACCTCTGTGAAATGGTATCAGAAATAAAGCTTTTAAACTTGAAATGCTTATTTAAATTAAGTATTTAGGCTATGCAAGAATGTGTTTTAGTTTTTCAACTGAAAGCATCAATACCACTCCTGACTTCTCAGGATTAGGCGACCTTCATCTATCTGTTTATTCACTCCTCCATCCATTTACCAATCAATTTATCATCTATCACCTATCTATCCATCCATCCACCCATCCACCTATCCATCCACCTAGTTACTGTTTTCTCCTAAGTGCTCTGATATTCTTCCCATGTATGTATTCAAAATGTACATATTACTTCTTTAAGATCCAAAGAGCTGTGACAGTTTTTGATAGAAATTGTTTATCTTTTCTTCAGTCTTCAAGCTATTAATTTGCTAAACATTGCTTTAAAAATATTTATAGTGACTCATTTGCTCAATTGCAATAATCAAACAATGACTCCAAATTTATTTCAATGATTTCTTCAAATAATCCTTAGAATATCCCCCAAAAGGGACATTGCCTTTTAAGCATAGTTTTGTGGGTAACAGAAGCTTGCTTTGATATTCTTAGGTTTGACTATTAGCATCATATTACGTAGATAATTAATGGAGCCTGAATGGGTCTACAAACGTAGTAGACAGATTTTTCATTCTATTCAGACATGATAATTTATACTACCCCATTGCTGATTTAAAATGCAATGGTTGAGATGGAGACAAAGACAAAATTGAGTTACATCAAGGTGTTGCGTGTCACTGTGCCAGCCAGGTACCTAATGTGATTTGTCTGTTATAGTGTTTATGAAATGTTCCATCTGGCACAATGTGCCTCTAAGACAGAAGGTGCTGGCATATTAAAGATGCAAGCATCTCACATATGACTATTTGCCCATTTATTATTTCAGCAGAAGACATTCTTTGGAAAACAGTGAAGAGATAAGCAAACTCAGACATTTGGATTCAGATACAAATTTAGGGACCCCAGTGCTTATTACCTGGGATGTTTTAATCAGAAGTGAGACTTTGTTTTGAAGCTAAAAAATAGAATAGATCCCAGAGATGTTTCTCTTTTCTGTTTATGGAAACTGTACCTTTTACTTTGCTTGGCTGGTTTTCATTTTAAGAGAAAATGATTTATAAAACAAGAATTGCAATGTCACAACAAGGTATCTTAACTGAATAAATTTTCAGCCAGAGTCCTAGAAAGAAAACCACTCCATTATAAACCCAGCTCTCCCATTAAAAACAAAAGAATCACTAGATATTTGCTGATTTCATTTCATGGACCTTTTATCAAAGTGCAGTGTTTGCTACCTTACCATGTACTCCCACTTTTGTTTAACTTGGCATTGTTTATTAATTAATTTATTTATTTTTATTTAATTAACTAATTAATTTATTTTTATTGCCTTTTCCTTATAGGCACCTTCACCCTGTTCACCTATCACCTTCAATCACCCAGTTACCCATAACACAAAAAATTTCACCCAGTAAAAACAATAGTAAAAATGTCTTAAACACATTTCTTATCTCAATGACCTTAATCTATTTCCCTGAAATAAGCCTCACCTTACTTCTAACATTAAACGAAAATCCCATGTCATAGATTTTCAGTTTCTTCACAAATTAAAAAATTACCCCCATAGATATCACCGCCACTAATTGGAAGCCTTCATATCTCCATGCATCGGCTGTTTGATCTTCTACAAGATAAATTCAACTTATCTGCTTAAACTCTATACATACATATTACACAACATACACACACACACACACAAACACCATGTATGGATACATGAATACATTATAATACATAATGTGGTACATATAGTCATTTACAAATTAAATTTCTTTTAACTAATATAGAAAAACAAAAGTTGCACATATTAATGGCATAAGGTGGTTTTTTGATGTGTATACATTGTGTAATATTTAAACCAGGTTAAACATATCTATCTCCTCCAATAGATCTCACTTCTTTATGCTGAAAACTTTTAAAATACTTTTCTTTTGGCTTTTTGAAATGCACAGTTCCTTATTGCTATCTATGTCAATTTTCTGTGCAACCGCACACCAGAAATTCTTGCCGCTGTCTAACTGTAACTTAGTCCCCATTGATCAACATTTCCCCACTTGTCTCTCCTTCCTATTCTCGCCAACCTCTGGTAACCACTCTCCTCTCAACTTTCTTGGGATCAACTGTGTCAGATTTTGTATGAGTTTAATCTTGTGATACTTGTCTTTTTGTACCTGACCTATTTCACTTGACATAATGATCTCAAGTGCCAATCATGTCACAAATAACAAGATTTCATACTGTTTTATGACTAATGATATACAATTGTGTGTATATCACATTTTCTTTATCCATTTATTAGTTTATAGACTCAGATTATTTCCATTTTTTGACTATTATGAATAGTGCTGCAATGAATTTGGGAGTGCAGATGTTTCTTTGACAGACTGATTTCACTTCCTTCAGATAGGTACTCAGGATCTTCTATTGCAGGCATTTACAGTGTTGAAATCTTTATCACCATTAGCATCAATGATGTTATTATCTAATAATTGTTAAAGTCACAGTATATCAGCTTCACCTAAACATTGCACCATGTGATCATTAAAACCACCCTTTTAGGAAGAAATTACTGTTAAAAAAAAAGGTATGACATTGCATAACTAGAAAGGAAAGCAACAGGTCTCTGGATTAGTTGCTTGTGGTGCTTTCCAATATTTATAAAATAGGTTCAAACCAGGCGTGTGGTGGTGCATGCCTGTAATCCCAGTGCCTGGGGAGGCTGAGGTAGTAAGATCACAAGTTTGAGGTCAGCTTCAGCAACTTAGTAAGGCCATAAGCAACTTAGAAAGACCCTGTCTCAAAATAAAAAATGAAAAACAGGGGGGATGTGATTCAGTGGTTAAGTGCCCCTGGGTTCAGTACCCAGTACTAAAAAAAAAAAAAACCCCAAAAACCAAAAACAGAAACACCCAAAAAAACAGCTTCAGGAAAATCTACCATTACATCCAAATTCTGAAGCAAACCTGGCAATACCTGACAAGTCTTAGCCACACACTTATTCTCATTTATTGAGATAAAATATATGTGTAACAAAATACACAAACCTTAAATGAATTTTAGTACACGTAAACTCAATTAGCCATCACCCTGCTCAAGATAGTTTTCCGTGATCCTAGAGGTTCCCACATGCTCCTTCCAATCTCTCTCAATCTGAGTGAACAGTTTTCTAATTTCTGATGCTATAAATTAGTTTTATCTTTTCTAAAATTTTTAATAAATGGAATCATACAAGGAACACTGTTTATATTGGGGTATTTTCTGTCAACATGAAATTCACCCATGTTTTATAAATATCATTTGTATGTTGTTTTTATTGTTGAAGAATGCTCCATTGTATGAATATGTTATAATTTGTTTAGTCATTTATTTGCTGATGGATACTTGGATTGCATCCACTTATTTTTTATATTATTAAAATTTTTGTAGGCATAGTTTTTTCTCATCAAATTTTTAAAAAATGACTTGGAAATGTTATTTTACTCTTTTACATTCCTCTTACCAAGAATGCATTTTTCTTTCCTCTCTGCTAGCTCCCACCATTTTTGGCAAATGTCATGAGAGGTAGAATTATACTTTCTATTCATCTTTCTCTGTTGCCCAACACCTGACATGTGAGATTTCTTTCTTTTTTTTTTATTATTCATTTAATTTTGATCCATTGAACACAAATGGAGTACAGTTATTGTTTCTCTGGTTGTACACAAAGTAGAGTCACACCATCTGTGCATTCATACATGTACACAGGGCAATGATGTCTGTCACACATTCTGTTATTATTACCCCCCCACCCCGACCCCACCCCTCCCTTCCCTCTATGCTATCTATCCTTCCTCCATTCTTGCCTCCCTTCCACCCTGCATTATGCATCATCATTCACTTATCAGAGAGATCATTCGGCCTTTGGATTTTTGGGATTGGCTGATCTCACTTAGCATGACAGTTTCCAACATCATCCATTTACCTACAAATGCCATAATTTTATTCTTCTTTATGGCTGAACAATACTCCATTGTGTATATATACCACTGTTTCTTTATCCATTCATCTATTGAAGGGCATCTAGGTTGGTTCCACAATCTAGCTATTGTGAATTGGGCAGCTGTGAACATTGATGTGGCTGCATCACTGGAGTAATCTGATTTTAAGTCCTTTGGGTATAGGCCAAGGAGTGGGATAGCTGGGTCAAATGGTGGATCCATCCAAGTTTCCTAAGGAATCTCCACACTGCTTTCCAGAGTGACTGCACAAACTTGCAATCCCACCAGCAATGTATGAGTGTACCCTTTTCCCCACATTCTTGCCAACACCTGTTGTTGCCTGTATTCTTAATAAGAGACATTCTAATTGGGGTAAGATGAAATCTTAAGGTGGTTTTGATTTGCATTTCTCTTATAACTAGGGATGTTGAGCATTTTTTCATTAATCTGTTGAATGCTTGTAGATCTTCTTCTGTGAAGTGTCTGTTCATTTCCTTGGCCCATTTATTGATTGGGTTATTAGTATTCTTAGTATAAAGACATTTGAGCACTTTGTAGATTCTGGAGATTAGTGTTCTATCTGAAGTGTGTATGGCAAAGATTTTCTCCCACTCCGAAGGCTCTCTCTTCACATTGCTGATTGTTTCCTTTGCTGAGAAAAAGCTTTTTAGTTTGACTCTATCCCAATCATTGATTCCAGCTTTTATTTCTTGCGCTTTGGGAGTTATGTTAAGGAAATCTGGTCCTAGGCCAACATGATGGAGATTTGGACCTATTTTTCTTCTATTAGGTGCAGGGTCTCTGGTCTAATTCCTAGGTCCTTGATCCATTTTGAGTTGAGATTTGATCCATTTTTGAGTTGAGATTTGTACAGGGTGAGGGATATGGGTTTAGTTTCATTTTGCTGCATATGGTTTTCCAGTTTTCCCAGCACCATTTGTTGAAGAGGCTATCTTTTCTCCATTGTATGTTTTTGCCTCCTTTGTCAAGTATGAGATACCTGTATTTCTGTGGGTTTGCCTCTGTGTCCTCTATTCTGTACCATTGATATACCTGTCTATTTTGGTGCCAATATCATGCTGTTTTTGTTATTTTGCTCTGTAATATAGTTGAAAGTCTGGTATTGTGATACCCCCTGCTTCGCTCTTCTTGCTAAGAATTGTTTTAGCTATTCTGGGTCTCTTATTACTCCAAATGAATTTCATGATTGCTTGCTCTATTTTTATGAGGTTCGTCGTTGGGATTTAAATTGGAATTGCATTGAATTTGTATAGCGTTTTTGGTAGTATGACCATTTTGACAATATTAATTCTGCCTATCCAAGAACATGGGAGATCTTTCCATCTTCTCAGGTTTTCTTTAATTTCTTTATTTAGTGTTCTGTAGTTCTCATTGTAGAGGTCTTTCACTTCTTTTATTAGATTGATTCCCAAGTATTTTATTTTTCTTGAGGATATTGTGAATGGTACAGTTTTCCTAATTTCTCTCTCAGAGGATGCATCACTTATGAATAAAAATGCATTAGATTTATGAGCATTAATTTTACATCCTGCTACTTTACTGAATTCATTTGTGAGTTCCAGAAGTTTTCTGGTGGAATTCTTAGGGTCTTCTAAATAGAGAAGCATGTCATCAGCAAATAGGGATAGTTTGAGCCCTTTTTTTTCCTATTCGTATTCCTCTAATTTCTTTGGTCTGTCTAATTGCTCTAATGTTGAATAGAAGTGGAGAAAGAGGGTATCCCTGCCTTGTTCCAGTTCTCAGGGGGAATGTTTCAATTTTTCTCCATTTAGAATGATGTTGGCTGTAGGTTTAGCATAGATAGCCTTTATAATGTTTAGGAATGTTCCTCCTATCCCTATTTTCTTTAGTGTATTGAGCATGAAGGAGTATGTATTTTATCAAATACTTTCTCTGCATCTATTGAAATAATCATGTGGTTCTTGACTTTAAGTCTGTTGATATGGTGAATTACATTTATTGATTTCCAGATATTGAACCAACCTCGCATCCCTGGGATGAAACCCACTTGATCATGGTGCACTTTATCTTTTTAATATGTGTTTGTATGGGATTTGCTAAAATTTTAAGAATTTTTGCATCTATGTTCATTAGGGATATTGGTCTGAAATTTTCTTTCCTCAATGTGTCCTCTGGTTTTGGTATCAGGGTGATATTAGCTTCATAGAATGAGTTTGGAAGGGTTCCCTCCTCCTCTATTTCATGAAAAACTTTGAGGAGTATTGGAATGAGCTCTTCTTTGAAGGTCTTGTAGAACTGGGCTGTGAATCCATCTGGTCCTGGACTTTTCTTTGTTGGTAGGCTTTTGATGACTTCCTCTATTTCATTGCTTGAAACTGATCTATTTAAGTTGTGTATGTCCTCCAGATTCAGTTTGGGTGGCTCACATGCCTCTCGGAACCTGTTGATGTCTTCCAGGTTTTCTATTTTGTTGGAGTATAAATTTTCAAAATAGCTTCTAATTATGTTTTCTATTTCAATTTTGTCTGTTGTAATATTTCCATTTCCATCACGAATTTTCTCTTTCCTTCTCTTCGTTAGCGTGGCTAAGCGTTTATCAATTTTGTTTATCTTTTCAAAGAACCAACTTTTTGTTTTGTCAATTTTTTGAATTGTTTCTTTTGTTTCAATTTCATTGATTTCCGCTCTGATTTTAATTATTTCCTGTCTTCTACTACTTTTGGTGATGATCTGTTCCTCTTTTTCTAGGGCTTTGAGCTATAATGTGAGGTCATTGATTTAACTTTTCATTCTTTTATTGAATGCACTCCATGCAATGAATTTTCCTCTTAGCACTGCTTTCATAGTATCCCAGAGATTTTGATATGTTGGAAGATCTATCGAATGGTGAGAGAGGAGTGTTAAAGTCCCCCAGTATTATTGTGTTTTGGTCTATTTGGTTCCTGGAATTGAGAAGGATCTGATTGACATACATGGATGCACCTTTGTTTGGTGCATAAATATTTATGATTGTTATGTCTTGGTGATTTATGCTTCCCTTAAGTAGTATGAAATGTCCTTCTTTATCCTTTCTGACTAACTTTGACTTGAAGTCTGCTTTATCTTAAATAAGGATGGAAACTCCTGCTTTTTTACTAAGTCCACTGACATGTGAGATTTCTATCAGTAAACATTAGCTGAATTAAGCTTTATCAAATCACTACTTAAGGTAGTTCCTTTAGAAACCCTACTCTGATACACAAAACCAACTTCTTGGCACTCTCAAACAGTCATCTGTATACTATTTCTGTCCTGTTCCTGAGTTTTATTTAAGGGTCTCTGAAAGCATATTCTCTCTTTGCCTTCCTTACATATCCTGATTTACATATCCACTGTGATATTCATGGAACTTCCACAGAATCATTTCTTACTAAATATTAGTGGCTGTTTCATCAGTCTAATCTTAAAACATTATTCACACATTAGCTGGGTGCAGTGGTATACACCTGTAATCCCAGCTACTCAGGAGGTTGAGGCAGGAGGATCTCAAGTTTGAGGTCAGCCTCAACAAATTAGCAAGGCCCCGTCTCAAAATAAAATAAAATGGGCTGTGGATGTAGCTCAGTGGTAAAGCACCCCTGAGTTCAATCCCTGATTCCAAACAAGCAAACCAAACTCCATGTTTCTATACACACTCACATACACATACCCACCATAAATGCTCCAGTTTTTACCTTAGAAAGGAGACTGGAATAAGTCCTTTGATTCAGAGCCATCTCTTCACAGAATTATTCTTCTGAAGGAAAAGGATAAAAATACAAAGAACAGGGAGAAATCCAGCAGCCTTTCTGTTCACACTGAGCAAAAGCAGCATAAACTGATGACCCTGCAGCACCAAGCAGCTGTACCTTTGCATCTCAGAATCTCATTACAAAAGAATCACAAGCCTGAAAACAAAATCTTCCAACAAATTAAAATACAAAACTTCTATGAGGACACAAGGTAACATTTTTATTCCCTTATGACAGAAATGATTGAGCTTGAGACCATGGAAATAATTCAATAATAATATTGTGTAAAAGAACCCATAGATCATATGAAAAATTTAGATTCCCAAGCCTCATGTTCAAGTATTCTAATTCAGTAAAACACAGTAGTTGAATTTTAAATAAATATACCAGGCAACTCTGACTTAGGTGTTTAAGATTTTGCTACTTAAAGTGTGGATCCTGGATCAATAGCATCAGCATCATCACAAGCCTTGTGAGAAATGGAGTATCTGGGACCTTGGAAAAGGGAAGCTGTCAGGCTATAGAAGAAAGCATGCCTTCAGGCAATGAGTAGGTCGCAGATTGAATCCATTTTATTTTCTAACCTGGTAAGAACATCACCTTGGGTTTGCATGGTAATGTCTTTGCTATCCATATTGCCCTTTTGGAAATCATGCTTCCTTTGCAAAATTGGTAGGAAGTAACAAAAAGAATGCCCATGAAGTGACTTGGCATATTGTTATCTTTGTCCTCTGTTTTAGTTAGCTTTTTCACCTCTGTGACCATAAGAACTGACAAGAACAATTTTAGAGGAGGAAGAGTTTCTTTGGTGCTTTTAGTTTCTGAAGTCTCAGTCCATGGATGGCCAACTCCATTGTTCTGGGCATGGAGTGAGACAGAACATGAAAGAGTCAGGGATCGATGGAGGAAAACAGCTCAGGACATGGCACCAGGAAGCAGACAAAGATCATTCTACTCACCAAGGACAAATATACAAACTCCAGAGGCCTACCTCATCTATCCACACCCTACCTGCCTACAGTTACCACCTAGTTAATCCATATCAGGATTAGGTTTAGTCTCTCATAATTCAATAATTTCACCTCTGAATTTTCTTATATTGTCTCACACATGAGCTTTGGGGGGACTTCATATCCAAACCATAGTATCCTCCTCCCAATTCTGTATCCAAATAAAACACTGGTAATGATCCATTTACCCTGCCCTCCATGAAATGCTGATTTTCTAATAATTCTTTTCATTACTTTAATGCTTTACTTTAAATATAAATATGCTCCTTTTCATGATAGTGCATTTTCCCACATATTCTCAGTACTGTATTCTTTTCTCGTACAATTCATCAAACCACATTCTCCCCTTCTGTCATGAATTGAGTCTTTTCTGCAGCATATGTCTCCTCTTTCTTTTTATGTGATCTCTCAAACTGCTCTGAATCTGTAATGATTGACAAAAGCTGTGCAAATGGTAGTGGATACCTGATCCAAATAACTGAGGGAAGCACCTAATACTGGATATGAAACTGCTAGTTTTCTGATGAAGGGAACCGGCTGCAAGTCGGTTTGTTCAGGAGACAAACAATAAAGATCAGTCAGAACTTCAGATTATGTGGATATCTTTTGACATTATGAAAGCATCATACATGATTTTAGTCTTAAAGAGAACACAAGATAACTTGATGAAATAATTCTGAGAACAGAGCTCCACTGTGACTGGGCTTATAATAGGGTTACAAAGCACTAATTCGGTTGTATTTTCAGAAATGCATCTTGCAAAGCAGAAAGGGCTAGGTACAGAATCGTTTTCCTTGGTCCACTTGCTCCTGGAAATGAAGTGCTATGCAGAAAAAATAGCAGAAGAATTGCACTCTACCTTCAGGATACAAATGCCCTTAAGAACTTCAGCAGGAATCAGTGCATGCAGAGTTGTACAAAATAATGAAGTTATTTCCCAGTGTGGCTATGGAAATTGTGTAACCACCTGCTCTCACAGGAACCTGGTTATCTTTTCTCATAATCTGAGGCATTGTTCATATTCCCATTGTTGAAACTATTTCAATTAAGGCTGGGACTGAAACTTATTCACATGTTTTTCTGCAGCAAGAAGCTCAATTCCTGCTACAGAAAAGATTTTCAAGAAGTATTTGTTGACTTAGACTCAACATGGAAAGATAGGCTATAGAAACAGCGTTTTCTGACCCAGAGAAGAATGTGATGTAAAATATATAATTCCTTTCTGTCCCAATTGTATAGCATATGGAAATATTCGACTATGAGCATTAAAGGGTTATTCTTCAATTCTACTTTTTTTCTGGAAGTAAATTATTTACTATCATATTAAGAGGATTTTCATATACTGTGTAAGCATTTCCTGACCAGAACTCATAAGGCAATAGGTTACATTCATTGAAGGGGTTGGAAAATTTTGTTTGGGGGTGTTTAAAAAATACACACACACACATACATACACACATATACATATTAGTGATTTAGATTCAGTGTATTTTAATGGAGAAAAATGCAATGACTGAATGACTTCTCTTTAAGGTAGCATACTACTTAAATTATTTGGAAGATTATATGAGATATATAAATACATGTGTCCCCGGCAGTCACACCAGTAAAGACAACCACAGGGCCAAGTTCTAGCTTCATACTTATCAGTTGCAATGTCAAGTTTCCAATTTTTTAGGCCCCAATTCTTTCTTTTCCTTGTTGCTATCTTGTCTAATTCATGGAATAAGATATTGGTTTATCTTCAGTTGGAAAGTCTGTGATTCTTGTGTTAGGCTCAAATGATACATGGATTCTGCTTGGAATACAGATATTTTTAAACATCAGAAAATTATTAAATGCCTCAGTCAATTTGTATAAGTTTTACTTAAAAATTATACCTAATTTTATGTCTTTTGTCTTAGTTTCAGTGACAACTTCAGTACAGGAAATGGTTTAGCTTTTTAACTTAGCATTTCCTATACAATCGTTTAATTCATTTACAAATTTAAAAATAGCTATGTACTTCTTACCATCGGTAAAATATTGTGTGAGGTGGTAGACATATAGCATACAAATCATAGACTCTGCTTTTCTGGAGCATATATTCTGAAAGATACAGTTGTTAATTCCTGAAATACCCAATTTCCTTTATTATTTCTAATAACTGCTCTAAGGAAGAAAGAGAGAATAATGTAATCATGTAACAGGAAACTGACCTTGTTTTTGATTAGGTTTAGGAGAGGAAGCCAAGAAGTCCTTTAAAATAATGCTGAATTGAACTGTGACAAGTAAGTAGAGGATATCTAAATCATTAAGAGAGAGAAGAATCACATTGAGGGATATTAAGCCAAAGACCTGAGCAGGAAAAAGTCAGTCACTGTCAAAAATCCAAGAGAAGATCGTGATGGCTGGAAGAAGGAACTCAGGATCTGTGATCTAAAGTAAGATGGTAAGAAAATGGGATTACTCAAGAGCTGGGATAGAATGAAGAATGTGAAGACACTCAGAGATTTTAAGCTGGGGACTCACACACCATATCTGATTTTCATCTTCACAGACTCACTCTGGCTGCTTTGAGTGGGAGAATTTCATGTCCAGTAACATAACAAGCTAGTTAACTGAAGAAAACCTCTCCTGGTTCAGAAAACAAATTGCTTGATAACCATATTGGAGCTTATGGGAAAGTAAGATAATTTTTCTAATGCTGGAAACAAGGAATAAAAATTCACAATAGAAAATGGAATCAAGAACTTCGTCTGGTCTAAATGCATAGGCCAGTCTCTAGGGGTCCTGAAATTGAGTCTTAGAGATCCATGTACAGGTCAATTTATCCAAGTAGGATAGGGAGTCATTGGAATCTCCTACGTAAAGTCAGGATCCATGACAGGTGAACTAAAATAAAAACCTACTATCCAGGGTTCCATTTGGGTCTACTCATAACTCTTGGCTTTGGATCTGGGGATACATAAGAAAACACAGTTATCCTTTGAGAATCCGTAAGATGATTCACATCTATGGCTGAAATTTACACTATCTAAAAAGTCAATTTCAAATTTGGGTTGTAATTCTCCCATGACTTACCACAAAGATTCGAAATGCCTTCCGGAGAATCACCTTTAAAACTCAAACTGAAAAAATGTGATTGTAGGCAACATCTACAAAACCAGAACACATGATGAAAGAAAATCACTAAATGCACGGAGAAACAGGCCACCCGAGTGAGAATCAGCAAAACAAAACAAACAAACAAACAAACCAACAACAACAGCAACAAAAACAAACTGAAGAATCAGAAAAACAAATAACTGCAGATAATGGAATGATCGGATGTGGAAGAGAAAATATCTGTATTTTCACATGTTAAAAGAATTAAAACAACCCTAAAAGTAATAAAGAAACAAGGAATTCTAAGCAAGCAAGTAAATAGAAAGTTGTTGAACCTGTGAAAAATGTATCTACAGAAATTAGTAAAACTAATATATGTAATTTTGAAAACTTAAAATCTTTCTTTTAAAATAAAGAGCAAGGTAAAAAGACCCATGACCACCATAGTTCATTTTTTTTTTCTGACATTTTATCAGACTTATTATCCCCAATGATAAAAAATGGAACTGTATGAAACATTAATAGTTTGAAAAGAATAAAGAAAACTGTCATTTTCAAATGATGTACTTGTCAATGTAGAAAACATAAATGAATAAACTTGAAAAGCTGATTCTGGAATAGCAAGGGGCTGAGAGAAACCAAACACTGCTGCAGAATGACCACATGAGATTTTAAAAGCTAATAAATCAAGGACAGAGAGTGCCCAGAAAAAGATCCAAATATGGAAACATGTTTTATAATGTAGCTGATAATACAGATCAGTAGGAAAATGTTAAAACATTCAGTAAATAGTGTTGACCAATTTGTCATGTATATGGAATAAAAAATTGAAATATATTCCTAGTATAAGCAAAATTCAATTTCAGCTTCATCAAAGATATTAACTTAAAAAGTAACTTTTACTCTTTTAGAAGGAAATGTAGAATAATTTTGTTAACTCCAAATATTGTGGGATTTCCTAAATAAGACAGCAATACAGGAATTTAAAGAAAAGCCACTTCCGGAAGACATTTTCAACCCTTGAAGTAAAAAAAAAAAAAAAAAATTGTCTCCAAATTTAGAAATAATTACCACAGATCAATAAAAAATACATTTCAAATGGTGAAAGTCTTGAACAAACTCTTCGCCAAAGGGGAACTATAAATTGCAATTAATTATAGACAGGTAGGCAACCTCATTAGTAATCAGAGCAACTGAGAAAAATCCACAATAGGTTACTACGTCACAGACACAATATTAGTGAAAAAAAAAAAAAACGTTCTGAAAGTCTTAGCATTGACAGCATACAAGGCAATGAGAACTCTTGTTTCCATTGACTAAAAATGTGCTCAATCTGTGATTATCCGTTTTTCAAATAGACACTATTACACACAAGCACCATGAGATGAGATAAACCACTATTTGTTACATCACTATTTTTAACAGCAGGGGAAAAAAGAAAACTACAACTAATCCAAATTTCCTCAACAGTCTCAACAGTAAAAGGGACATGTATAGGGAGGACAAGTCACGTAAGTAAACCAGATGGCAATGGAATAATTACTTACCCACAAAATCTTAATTGAATAAAAAAATCATTAAATCATTAAAGAGCATGACTCCATGATTCTATTTATTTTTCAATGAAGCTAGGCAATATATTTTTCAGAGATAAATATGTAGGCAGAAAATTATTAAAATGTTTAATTATTAATGCAAAATTCAGAAAAGTGGTCACTTCTGATTGTGGCCTGACAGGGAGAAATTTGGTAGTATTGAGCCTTTCAGTGGTGTTGGTAATGGTCTAATGTATAGTAGGTACATTAATATTCATTTTATTTTTTATAGTATATACACATATTAACTCTTTCATAAATAAAACATAATTCTCAATTTTAAAATTACTTTGGAAAAAAGAATGACATTTACATGAAGACATCATTTAGGAAGTTACTGGAACAGTTTAAGGGAGACTTGAAGGTGTTTCCTAATGAAGACAGAAGAAGGAATACAGAGATTATGTAGGCTTCCTAAATTAATTGACAATATTTGTTTTCTGTTTTAATATTGTGATTGAATGAAACTAGGTTTTAAGAATGATTTCCAGTGTATTACTTTGTCTAACTTAGTGACTGTTGAAGACATTTGAAGAAATTGGAAACAATCAAGTTGGTTTAGAGAGACTTTTTTTAACTCATATACTTAAGATAGCTTGGACCACATGTATAATTACCTTAATAAATATTAAAGAAATGAGATTAAAGTTTTTTATCTGATATGATCTTCCTCATCTATAGTTAGAATTGACAATCCTAACAATTTTAATAGCTTCAAGTACTTTTGCATGGAATCCATGGGTGCTCTTATTTGCATGGGTGTTCATGACCATATGCACATGTATTTCCTCTCAACTCCAAATTCACACTTTTTTGTCTTGCTTTGGGATACTGTAGCTGGACCCTGTAAGTATTTCATTTTTTTTTCTTTTTTTCTTTGTTCTTTTTTGATAGTCACAACAGTAGAGTATATTTTGATATATTATACATACATGAAGCATGACTTGTTAGGATCCCATTCTTGTGGTTGTACAAGATAATATTTCTTCTTTGTATCTGGAACAATGTTAAGCATGTTGGTAGATGATACTGGAGGGACAAAGTAGGAAGAAGTGACTTCCCTTCCTGGCTCTAGTGTCCTTTCTCTTATTGCTCCATGCAGCACTTGGACCTTCAAATGAATTTCAATAGTCCACAAAGGGTGGGGCCAAGTGAGGTTAGTGATGCCCCTAAAAGCAACATTTCAGTCATTCTCACCAGCACCTTACCAAGCTGTTTCCTGCCTTCCAGCCCTAACCTTCTGCACCCAACAAATGTCTCCACACTTCAGTGTGCCTGTTCAGCATGGTCTGAATAGGTTTTGATTGGGCATAAGGAACATCATTCAGATGTGTTCTTTGCTTGGGTGCTCTGAGCCCTAGAAGTCATGATTATTTCCTAAGTCCTCTATTCCTGAATTCTTTACGTTTTTCTCTATTCCTTAGTAATTATTCTCCTCTTGTTATTTAATAATTCTTTGTATTGAACCTTCACCTTTTAAATTACTGCATGGCTTCTGTCTCCTGACTGGTCCCTGACTGATAAAAACAAAGATTCTTTTTAGTGATGGAAGCCCTATAATTTTTTATAAACTACCTGACATCCTCTTCCATACTCATTTGAATCCTAACCTTCTCCAATCAAAGTAAAACTTCGAATTTTGAAAAAGCAGAATTTGTTATCCCTTGCTCTCAGGTGACCAAATTTGTGCCTTTGATGCATTACCATAAAGCTTTTCTCTGACCTCTGACGATGAGCAAATTACCTCTGAGAGGCAGAGTATTTACAGTTTTCACTGGGTATATTTTGAATCAGAGAGCATCATGTTCTCTTTGAACAATGAATGTAAATAAATTTAAAAAGATAAATTTTAAAAATATGCTTCAACAAATAATATATTTGTGTGCCACAGAAAATAAATGATTTTAATAATTATAAATGAATATCCTGGAAGGATGTTTTTTTCCCCTCCTTGTCCTTGAATCAGACATTATTCTAGAAGATAAGAAAATACTGGTTATTCACTGAGATGGCCATCATTTTCCCACTGTGTTTCTGCTCATTGAAAATAAAAGGTTCCCTTTCTTTTACCTATATGAGTTATGATGCATGCTAATCAAGTCTCTCTTTCAGCTAGTTTGCTGCTGGTATAGGAAATATTGTCAGAAACTAAAGGAACCTCTTGGAGTTAACTGATTTCTCCCAATTTTTGTGATATTACCCAGCATCTACATGCATATAGTTTTTTTTTTAAATAAAGGAAAAGAAGAAAATTTGTACCAAGTAGTTTTGGATTTCTGATTTGTATTCTCAAGTCAGCCAAGACAGTCTAAATAATTGCTTCAGGAATTTTCCTGATAAAATGTCTCACTTCCACAGGTCTCAAGAAAATACACTAGAAAGCAAATTAAAATTTCCTAAACTAGCAGAAAATTAATTCCATGTTGGCACAGCATTTAGAAAAGGTTAGTGTTTTGGGACGGGAAAGTCTTGAGTCCAAATGTTATACTTGTCTTAAGACTTTGGAACAATTTGATTAGTCCCTCAGGCCTTAGTAACTCTATCTATGAAATGAAGGTACTATTAACCAACTCAAGTGTTTGGTAGACTAAATTAGGTGTTGCAAGTAAACTGCAGAGTTTAGTTCTAATCACAATATGGTTTACTTCCCTTCTCTAGTATAACCTTTTAACTCTTAGCTTCAAGCACTCAGAGAACCTCAGTTAGAAAACTTTTCTACAATGAGATAGAAAGGCCTGGAGTTAGGCAATTAGGATAACTTTTGCATTTCAATATCTGCTCAGAGATAGCTCACCCAAAGGAGATTTTAACCCTCAGCACCTACTGCTAAATTATTGATCCCCACGTAGCCATTAACCCTGATTTATCTAGCATGAACTGATGGCATGGATAAAGACATAGATCCTTTGGGGATTCTGTATATTCCCTGGAATATACAATAAACATCAAGAAAAAATGAAGAGACTGATGAATTTTCACACATTAAGCACATTCATGTAAGCAACATGAAGAGCAGTGAACTTTGTGAGAAGCTCAGAAATCCCTACTGGCTCCTTCCCCCACTCACCCCCAGGCCATTGCTTTCTAATGAAGAGATTAGTTTGGGGAATATGCTTAGTTTTAAAATAATTTTTCATTTGTTTGATCACTTAAGATCTTCCAACAAATAATCATTCAAATGCTTTTAATGGCATACCGTAATTAATGAAATAAAATGGTCCATGCCTTCAGAGAAGTTATGGTCTACTAACTTTGGTAAAAGAATGATGTAAAAGAAAAAAAAATTCTAACCTAGTAGTATGCACATGGTGAGTCAAAATCAAAATTTATTCCCTAGGAGAAGTGTACCTACAAATTACTAGTGATTAGGAATTCTGTAGACCAGCAGTTGATCAAGTTTACCACAACAGACTACCATTAGGGTATCATTTCTATAAATTCTATTCAGGTTACATAATAAACTTAAAAGTTTTTATGAAAAAACTGAAGATATTTTAATAAAATAATATACTCATTAAGATAAAGAGGGAAAAGTAGGACCATGTCATTTTTCTCCAGCTTATAACATCCAGTTATGACTAGCTGCATCATGAGTCAATAATATTCTTCAGTAAATATTTTAGAACCATATTAAATCTAGAGTAAGTGGGTTACACAAAGGTAAACAAGTTTTATTTGTAATAAATGATGAGATTTCTTATAGTCTTTTACATGTTAAAATTATTTCTCGTTACCCAAGAGTGAAAGGATTAGAAAATGTATCATTTTTCCAAATATATTAAATCACAGAACAAATTTTCATCATGAAGTGTTTTACCATCTTCCTACCAAAGAAGTTGTTAGAAGGAAGATGCTGTAGCATGATTGTAGGGTGATTCCCTTCCTTACCCATCACAAGGCTCAAAGTCAACAATCTTATAACAAAAGACAAGTGAACAGGAGAAAAGCAGAACATATCTTTTTTTCTGTGTAAATTTTCTTTTTGTTTTTATTGATGCATTATGATTATACATAATAGCAGGATTCATTATGCTATATTTGTACATATATAATTTGCTCATTCTCTGTTCCCAGTATCCTTCCTTTCCCTCCCTCCAACCCTTCCTCCAGGTTCACTTATTTGACTCTATGGACCTCCCTTTTAATAGTATTATTGTTATTTTAATTTGTGCCTTATCATTATATAGATTAAATATGTATACTATATTTATCATTATATATACATATATGCAGGATTCATTGTGGTGTATTTGCAGATGGACATAATATAATTTGGAAAGTCTTCAGAAATGAACACCCCAAGTCCCAGGGAAAACTATGTTTTATACTTAGATTCAATAAAATAAAAAGGGCAGCCATATAGAAGCATGATTACCTGATTAGACAAAAGGTGTATGATTCCATGGTAACTGTTTGAGGGTAGGAATCCAATGAGGCCTGTCTGTTCAGATTTTTCTTGCCCATTGTACCATTTCTTTCCTCCAGGTACAACCAGAATACATAGCACATGAGTGTCATCAGGGGAGAAAAGAGAAGGTCTGAAAGTGGCCTTTTCCAGTTTTATGGCTTGTTTTGGGGAAAGGTCATATAGTTTCCATGATCCACTTCAGGCTAGAGAAATTCTAGCTTTTGTGACTCCCTCCAGGGAAGAAAAAAGGTGTGAGAGAGAGGACAGGAAAAGACAGAGAGACTTTGCTTCTGAGGTTCCCTCCAAACCCCTTCAGTTGGTATGCCAATGTGCCATACTTTGGGGTATCTTGTTCTTAACCTTAGGATGGTTAAGAAAGTATTTTGGTTTATAACAGTTCTGTGTTTGAATATCTCACATATAGCAAGGACCTGACCCCTCGAGTTATAATGATCTCAGTTGTAAAATGGAATAAATTATATGAACCATTTATGATGGTCATCAAAATCAAATTAGATATCATAAAAACGTGTTTTGTATATTCCTTACTGCTGAGGAAACACACTTATGTGTGTGTAACAATAAATGTATATAGACAACACATATTTAAGACAATAGAATCCACAAATGCACAAATAAAATTGGATTAGCATACCAATTGGGGGTAGCAACAGTCATTAACATACCTATTGGAGATAGCATTGGAGGTAGCATGAGAAATGCAGAACTAAATCTTAGGTTTAGAAATATCTTAGGCTCCCCTCTTCTATTTCCTTTTGATCTTCTTTTATACCAAACGATAGAGCATACTTCAATGAATTCAGATTATACTAATCTTGTAGACTCCCTGAATTTTAAATCATATGTAATAGAATGTGTATAGATATTTCTAAGTCTTTGGCTTTCTTTTCATTTTTTCTAGTTTAATATCTCTGTGTTATGATTACATGACATCAAATGTTAAAGTGTTGCTGAAGAGGGGCAGATAATCACAAGAAAATCTATGGTAAATTTCCTGAATATCAACAATACCATTTTTATTTAGAAGGTACCTTTATTTTCAAAAATCACTTTAATATGTTGTTCTACAATATCTTGTAGTAATTAAGGGAAATACTATTCATTTTATGAATTAGATGTCAGAAAAATGGAATATATCAGTGCCCTGAAATTCAAGAATGCATAATACTAATTACATTAGAATTCATGTACTTGAACTGACCCTCACTCTTTGCTAAACTCAGTGGGCCTTATTTTATTCACTGGCAGTTAAACATGAACTCTTCCTTCTCATATCTACAGAAGGCATATTAGCTGAAACCCCAGAGTATTAACCCAAGTTATTGTTATGTGATGTTTAGCATAATATTGTAATAGCAGAACACAATTTTGCTTTCCAGGGTAAACTTTTTCTGGAGCTTTCTTTATAAAGACAATAAAACAGTGATAAAAAATGCCATTTATTTTTGAAAACCAAATGTTATGTTTTAGATATGAGGTTCCCCCAAAAGCTTATGTTTGAAACAATGCAAGAATGTTCAGAGATGAAAAGATTAGATTATGTGAGGCTAAGTCTAATCAGTGTATAAATCCACTGATGCGGATTAACTGGGTGGCTCTGTAGGCAGTTAGGGTGTGACTGGAGAAAGGAGGTCACTGGCAATGTGACTTTGGGGTTGATATTTTGCTCCTGTGAACAAAGCTTTCTTTCTGCTTCTTAGTTGCCACATTCTTAGCTGCTTTCCTATGCCACATCCACCTCTCCTGATGTTCTGCCTGACCTTGGACCCAGAGCTGTGTAGTTGGTCAACCATGGACTAAACCTCTGAAACCCTGAGCCAAAATAAACATTTCCTCCTCTAAGTTGTTCTTGTCCTATCTCTTGGTCACATCAATGCAAAAATTAACTAAAACATCAAATATGACAGACAAAGGAAGAGTAGCATCTTTGGATGGTATAAATGAGTGGAATTCCCTGTTTTAGAGGATGGCATATGAAATTATTCAGGTAAAGTGGAATATCAGTAAGTTTGAAAATAGAATATTCATACTTTTTCCTTATACACTGTAACATATTTATTATAGATGTTATTATTGGGGATACTGGTACATGTTTAAAAACAGGATCTCAGGAAAATAAAAAGTTATGATTTGTAGCATTAGTTAATTTATGCAAATATTCCCACCATAGCCAATTTCAAGTTGCCAAAATAGAGTCAGTGAACAGAGATTTGGGAAAGATGTACAAGCAAAAATGAACTGATTTTGTCCCCATTGGATATTATCTTCTATGTCATATTTTTATTACTAGTTGTGGTGGCCATGAGGATGTACTTTAAAGACCTTCAACTACAAAGACAGTAATTAACTAAGAACCCAGTAACATGTTTTGGAACTGCCATATTTGTGTAGTGGCCACACCTCTCAGGATGGCTCCCAGCCATTTCAGGATGCCAGACCCATTCATGGAAGACTTGGAACTTCTTTGACAACAGATTTTGGTTCAAAGATTTCCTAGTGGCTTTGCCAAATCTTTCTTGACTGTTTGGCGGTCTGGAATACTTCCATTCAATTCCTATTTCCTTTCTCCCTCATGCAGGATCAAATCTGCATGAAGATCTCCTAGCCTTTCCCAATTTCTTTAACAATTGTTTCTCATAATAATATCCTTCCAAGGTCAATCTATTTCATATTCTCTCCCAGAGAACTAACATTCCATTTACAGAGCATTTTGTAGTAGAAAATATTGTTACCTTATCCATATGCACTGGACCCACTGAAGGCTGTAGCTACAGTGAGGACTTCTTACAGGCACCTTTGCTTCCATAGCACAAGTGTCCCTTCTCTGGTGCTCCAACAACCCAGTGACACAGTCAACATATAGCGGAGTCTCCCACACCTCCCACATAGGTGAAGGAAAGGGTTCCTGTAGGAGGGATGGACTGGCTGCAAAATAAAAGCTATGAAATTTATTTATCAGAAATAATGATAAAAGACAGAATTATCCGAGAACTAGGAGCATGACTGAATGAGCTGTCCATAAGCATCTGGCGCTAACTAAAGGAGGAGCCCACGCTTAGTTTATTTATAGCAGTACAGATCAGAAGGGGACCAGAAGGAGAAAATGAGTATGAGGGTGGAGTTAAGCAAGTCATTTGGCTCTAGCAGGTCATTCCCACATCCAAAGCTTGCATTTGAATTTTAGCAGTGAACCAACGCAGGATAACCACATGACTCGGGCAGTTCCTAAGGCCAGACCCTCCTGTCTAATAGCTCAACCAAGCTTGGTTGGTATATAAGCCAAGGGTGGCTCCCTACAAGGGAGTTAATTTGAAAGCAAAGAGAACTCTTTATTCTTGCATCTAGATAGTATATGTCAACCCAAATCCTTAAGTATTAACCCAAAGTAATGCTCTTATAATGCTAAGCATAATACTGTAACAATAGGATACAATTGTGCTTTCTAATGTAAATTTGTTGAAACAGGAATGACTCTGTGATAAAGGAGAAATGATGGATAAAGTTTTCCATTTACTTGCTCCACCACGTGACTATTCTATTTCATAAGGTTGTACAGAAGATTGTCAGTTGCTGCATGAAGTAAGTTGTCAATTAACTTATGCCTCTGACAATTGTCTTTACCTTGTATCAACTCCTATATGAAGTCTTCCTGGGATCACTTCCCAAAAAAGCTACTTGTACCCAAAAATCATGCCTTTGGTTCTGCATTTGGGTAAACCCATAATAAGGTACATCTTCTAAATCAATTGTGTTATAATTGAAATTCCTTTATTTGTATAAGGATTCAGAAATTATACTTTATTTGGGTGAGTAAGAAGAGTAAATGAGGGAATCTATAAAAGGAAACAAAGAGGGATGGAGATATGGTAAGCTAGAGTATAGGCTCTATCAAAGGGGATGGAGCTCTGCAGTCTCTTTTTGTTATGTAGAAATGTTGACCTAGTAATCCAGGTCTGATTTTTATAGACAAGCGATAAATTCAGATTTTACATATATATATGTATAAACATATACATATATATGCATATATATTTAATATTTTTTAAAAAGCTATATGGGCAAAATAATATATGTATTTCCTACATGTCAGAAGTGGAGCTCAGGTTTATGATCAGTGATCAAAAATTCTGGAGAGAGTTCTTGGTGGATTTAACATGTATAAATGCAAGAATAGATGTCACTCCTTTGATGTCAATCTCTTTCAACAATAACTTCTTGATCTTCCCTGTTCTGTTTTTGTATACTCTTGAGAGAATTCCAGGGCTTGTGGCCTATCAAATCCAGTAAGAAAATAGGTGAATTAACATGGCTTCAAGTGCCTTGCATGGTCTATTTATGTAAAGGAATCAAGAGACAAGACTTTTATTCTCCTCTCAAGCATAAAACCTCTGATGTTTAGGAAGAAAAGAGGTGAGTGGAGGGAATTCTTGTTCCTAAATAGAATGTCACTAACTTAAAAAGCAACCTGAAAGACCAGATTTCCTTATGATAACTTGAAATGTACAAACTTCACTTTGCTTTCAAATTGTATTTGCAATGTATATTTTCTCTCTCTCTTTCCCAATAATTTCTTTGCTATTGGCAAATTATAACCTGATGTTGTCCCTTCAAATCTTTGATGCTACAAACTTTTCTCCTTACCTTTTTAAACTCCTTCTCTTCCTTTACAAGACTTAGCTTGAATATTACCACCTTAGTAAAATCTTAGTCTTCTGAGCACCTATGCAGAATTAGGAAGAGTATGTGTCCAAAAATTAGCATAAATCTCTTTGGTAATACTCAATTTTATAGTTATTATTTGTTTCATTGTCTATCCTTCCACATAGGAAGACTGGGCCATATACTTTAGTATTCATGGTCTAGTATAGAGCCTGACATCTACTATATGATTAGAACATTTTCATGAAAGGATGAAACTTATTAACTTCCATTCCTTTTTCTCATGTCCATTTTACCCATCATCTGGTCTAATGCCAGCAGTGTTTGTGATGATAAAAGAAAAACTATCATTTCCAGGCCTATTCCATTATACCCCATGGATCCTGGCTTTTCTTTCTCTGTTTCTCCCTTTTCCTGTAGATGCCTTGAATAGAAAGAAGTATACTGGAGAGGGATATGGGAAAGCAAGAAAGACAGAAGGACAAAGCATTGATAGAGGCAAATTTGACAATAGAGGGATTTATTCAGTCACTATCAAAGGAGAAGCATTATTCCCAACTATGTAGCTTAGCTTCACAAACACCCTTGGAGATAATGAGAGTTAACATAATGGTCCCAGTTTAGAGATGAGGATGCTAAGGAGTGACAGCCTAATACCATCTACTCATCCCTTTCCTACTCTTACATATCAATACTGGCAATTCTTCCAGTTTAAATGCTAGAGCACCTTTCTCCCCTTCCGGTCCCCCGACAGACTCCATGCCATCTCCTTACTTTTTTTTTTATCTCTCATCCATTGCTGCTGTCTTTATAAGCCAGATGCTCTGAAAATCAAATCCAGTGACAGCTTGGCTAGAATAAATGATCAATGTGCTAAGTAGTGCTACGTGACTCCTTTTATAAAGAGAATTCAGGCTTTCTTGACATCCATCTATCAAGATTGGTTGGAACTAATAAAATCAGGCCTCTTATAATACAGGTGGGTGGGCCAGCTAACCTTGTATCTCAAGTGATTCATGGTAATGTGTGGTTCCTTGTGATAATTAGGAGTCCCATAGGAGAAACAAGTTAAATAATTCCCTCCAAGTGATGGATGCTGTCAGTAAGCAAGCCTTATGTACCTTTATTTCTTTATGCCTCTCTAATCAAGTTCCTGGAGCAGCTTGTTTTAGAAGACAATGCATGATTTAAAAATGGCAAAGTAGATTAGATAGAGGGATGCTTGCAAAAAGCTAGGGATGCATTGAGTGCCACATCTGTTCTTCATTTCACATGTGATGGCATCCATATTTGTCCATAGGCAGAGCTTAGGGCAGGACATATAACCTTTAAGGTGCTCTGTTCTTCAGGATGGACTGGGCTAGGAAATGGAATTAATGTACTCTCCCCCTTTTTCCCACTAAGTACAACTATGATGCCTAGGTAGTATATACAACACAAACAGAAGAAGATTCTGAAAGGTGAATGGAAGGAAAATTGGCTCTTGAGACCAAGAAAAAGTACAATGGTGAGTTGTCTGGATTTTTATTTTTACTACTGTATTCCAAACCTGGAAATGAAGAATCCAACAAGGCAGAAATGCCAATGGGTAAAGATAACCTCACCAAAAATATCTATCTAAAGGATCAGTAATGGGGCAGCTAAGCAAAACACAAAGCTTTATATCCTACTACTACACTCAAATCAAGCACCATAGAAAAAAATCTGTGTACCCATACCCCACCTACTACAGCAAGGATGGAATGAGGAGCCTAGATTTTTACTCTTTCCAGGCTGCAATGAGGTGCTTCAACACTCCACTTTTATGTTCAGAGAGGCAAGAGAAGGGAGCCAGGAATTTCAATGCCACCAGGTGATAACTGTCCTCTGCAAGGTCAGTAGAGACCAGTTGGGAACCTAGATTTTCAGCTGTCCTGACAGTGAAAAAGCACCTCTTCCAGTCCTGCCTGGGGTGATGTCAGGAGGTTAGGCAGAAGGTCAGGATACTCATCACCACATAGTCCACCCTGGTCCATAGAAGTTCTAAATGAATATAGAGAAAATATTTATGAAAATTATAAATAGGGAGAGTACGAGGGACATAAAGGAAGGTAAAGTTTCTATACTTGATATGAAATAGCAAAATGACAACACCTGAAGACTGTAATAAATTATGTATATTTAATATGTAGAGCAAACACTAAAAACTCTCATAAAGCAATAACCTCAGAAACACTATAGATAACTCAAAATGATATTCCAAAAAGTACCTAGAAAGGTATAGAGATTCTAAACATGTATATACCATACAATCATGTTATAAAATATGTGAAGCAAAAACTGATGGAATTGAGAGGAGAAACAGAGAAATCCACAATTACAGTTAGACAGAAATACCCTCTCTCAACAATTGTTAGAAAAACTACAGAAAAAAAAATACATATGTAGAATAATTCAGTAGTATTATCAATCAACAGAATGTAATCCACATTTATGGAAAAGTCCACCCTAGGACAGAAGAATTCACATGCTTTTCAAGTGTCCTTCAAATATATAAACACACCATATCCTTGATTATAAAGCAGTCAACAATTTTAATTGATATAATTCAGAGTAAGTTCTTATAGCATAATGTAAGCAAACCAGAAGTAAATTGATAACAAAATGATAACAAAAAAATCCCTAAATGCTTGGAAACTAAATAGCACACTTCTAAATGATACATGGTCAAAGAGTAAGTCTTAAGGGGAATTTTTTAATGTTACATTTCACTGAATGAAAAATAAAAAAATTCTATCAATATCCATAAACTGCTGCAAATGCCAAGAGGAAAATTTCAGTACTAAATACATACATTATGAAAGTGTCAAACAGACGATCTAATACAGTACCTCAAGAAACTATCTAAAAATGAAAAATAATTAGTAAAATAAACTCAAAGCAAACAGAAAGAAGGAAATAATGAAGATTATGGAAGGAATAAGTGAAGTTGAAATCAGCAAAACTATAGAAAAAAATGGAAAAAATAGCTGTTTCTTTGAAAAGATCAATAAAATTGCAAACATCTAGCAAGAATGAAAAAGAAAAAGTAGAGAAGACACAAATTGCCAATATCAAAAAATAAAATGGGGATTCCAAGATGGTCTAATAGAGGTGCTCTGCATTCACCTCCTTCTCCACAAAGGGATACTAAAAAAGCAATGGGTGGATAGCTGTATTTTGAGGTAAGTGACCATGGAAAAATGCTGGAAATCAGCAAGAAAGAGAATGTAACCTTGGAAGAATCTCAGACTCAGGATGACAATATAGAAAGAAAAACAAAGTGCCCCCGCAGACACAATCCTAACTCCCAATCTGTAACTGGAGGTGAGGTATAGGGCAAGGGTAAGTACCAGCAAACTCTATCAAGGCAGATGCCAGCCATCCCTAGTACTGGAACTTTTAGTCATCACAGCAATTAAGGAAGCAACCTACAGTCTTCACAGTTGCTTAACTTTGGAGAAGGACCTTCCATCATCTCTCCATTAACTCCAGAGCTCAGGGTACAGTAGCTAGTTGCCATCGAAAGAAGTGAGCTATGTTTCAATCCCTACTTCCCTAGAAACCAGATAGCCCTGCACATTTTCATCTCTAGGACCCCAGGGAAATTCTACCAAACTGGCTTGAAGGGTTACAGCCCAATAAGCCCAAATAACTCAGAAGAGTAACTGGTCCCCATCACCAAACTCTGCTCAGATTCCTGCAATTCAGGGGATAGGAATCCCAATACAGATGGGAATGGAGGGTGTTTTCCTCAAATTCCAGGAGACAAGGATTCCTGTCTTCTGAGATCAAAGGAGTGGCCAGCCACATGTGGACTTGCACCAATGCCAAGAGAGAAAGCTTTTGCCCACATTACTCATGCCATCTCCTTCCCCTTGGCAATCATGCCTTATTTGGTATGCATTAATGACAAAAGTGGGGTCAACCACTGTACTGTGTTCATGGTCTCTCTTTCTTTTTCTTTTCACTTTGGGTGTACTGCAGAAGAGGAAAGGAGGAACACCTTGGCTCCAGACACCATTGTACCCTTCAGAAATGAAAAAAATAAATAAATAAAAATTTTCAAGACAGAAAAAAAAAGGAATTCATCATAATCAGACTGTCTTTACAAAATGTGGTATGAGAGTCTTATGTCCAGAAGAATAAGAAAGGCAACTTCCATCTTGAAAATAGATAAAAACCACTGGTGAACTACACACACACACAGATAACACACACACAAACACACATGCACACTCACAAAAGAAATAGAAAACAATCAAGACTTATCAGTACAATAAACTACCAAGGATAAACAAGAAGAGAGGAAGAATAAAATAACAATCAAAACAAACAAATTTTTTTAAAAAAGTTTAGATGACTAAGTCTTTATACATCTATAATAACCTTGAATGAAAATGGACTAAATTCTGTAATTATAAGATAAAGACTCTTTGAAAGGAGAGGAAATAAGACACAATGAGATTTTTGTCCAGAAGAAACTCACTTCACCCATAAACACACACATAAACTAAAAGTAAAAAGATGGAAAAATGTATACAATACAAATGAATCCCAAAGTAAGCAGGAATAGCTATTCTTAGATTAAAAAAAAAAACTTAAACGCAAAAATGGTAAAAAAAAAAAAATGGAATGTAGCTATACAATGGTCAAGGGAAAATAAGTTTCAACAAGAAGATGTAACAACTCTAAAAAGTATGAGCACCACTTCCATAACACCCAATTGAACATAGAGGCAAAAAATATCAACAAAATGTTAGCAAACTGAATTTTAGCACACCAAAAATATTATTTGTCATAATCAAGTGAAATTTATCACAGAGATCCAAGTACAGTTCACATCAACTTGATGTGATGCTATGCACATCCTTTAACATAATGCATCACATTGATAAAATGAAAGATAAAAATCATGATCATACCAGTTGAGCATCCTAGTAGGAAAAAGTGTCTGATAAAATTCAATATCTTTTCATGATGAAAACCTTGGACAAATTGAGTATAAAAGGATTATACCTCAACATACTAGTTTTTTAATGTTTTTATTAACGAGTTATAGTCATACATAATATTGAGGTTCATTCTGACATAATTACATATGTATGGAATATAATTTGCTCAATTTTGTTCCCAGTACTTCCTCTTTCCTTCCCCTCCTCCCACACTCTGATCTCTTTCCTCTGTTCTACTTCTCTCTTCCCATTCATCCTCCCTCTCCCTCTATCCCATTCCTTTACTCTGCTAATCTCCCTTCTATTTTCATAGGATCTCCCTACTTTTTCCTTTATTTTGCTCTAACTTCCACATATGACGTTATCATTTGACCCTTTTCTCACAAATGCATAGCCTGTATCACATGCTGAACAGGGATGATACAGGACGAATCTGAAAACATTTCCTCTGAGATTTGGAAGAAGACAAGGGTGTCGACCCTTATGACCCTTATTCAATATAGTATTGGTAATTTTAGCCAGTACAATTAGACAAGAAAAATAAGACAAAAGGCATCCAAATAGTAAAGGATGAAGTCAACCTACCTCTGTTTGCATATTATAAATTCTATATTCAGAAAAACCTAAAGAATGTACCAAAAGACTGTAAAAATGATAAATTAATTCAGTAAAGTAGCAGGACACAAAATAAACATACCACAATTAATAGCTTTTCTACATATAATAATAAGTTTTCTGAGAAAGTAATCATGAAATTACTCCTGTTTATAATAAATACAAATAAAACAAAACAAAATTAAATACCTAGGAATAAACTTGACCAAGTAAGTGAAAAACATTTGAAATGGAAATCACAAAATATAAACAAAAGAAATTGAATAAGACAACAAAAAGATGGAAAGAGCTCTCAAGTTATGGATTGTAAAATGTCCATATGTCCCAAGGGATCCACAGACTCAATAAGATCTCATCAAAATACCTATGTCATTCTTCACAGAACTAGGAAAAAAAAACCCTAAACTGCAAATGAAAGCACAAGAGACCCTGAATAACCAAAGCAATTTTAAATGAAAATTTGGTGACCCCACAAAACCTGATTTCCAGACATACTACAGAGTCATAGTGACTAAAATAGCATGATATTTATATAAAAGCAGACACAGACCAAGGAAGCAGAATAGAGATCACAGAAATAAACCCACACATCTACATTCCAACTGATTCTTGACAAGGGTGCCAAATACATACACTGGAAAGGGGATAGTCTTTTTAATGAATAGTACTGTAATAATTGGATATCTACGTGTGGAAGATTGAAACTTGAACCCTATCTCTCACCAAGTACAAAAATCAACTCAAATTTAATCTAAAATCTTGGGGCTGGGTTGTAGCTAGAACACTTGCCTAGCCCATGTGAGGCACTGGATTTGATCCTCAGCACCACATAAAAAATAAAAATAAATGAATGAATAAATAAATGAAAGGAATTGTGTTTATCTATAACAAGAAAGGTATGCATTAAAGATTAATCAAAGATCTAAATTTTTAAAACCTGAAACTATGAAATGACTCCAGTACACTGTTATAGGCAATGATTTTTTCTTTTCTTTTTTTTTTGGTATGACTCCCAAATCCCAGGAAACAAAAACAAAAATAAACAAGTTGAAATGCTTCAGACTGAAAAATTTTCTGCATAGCAAAGCAAAACATCAATGGAGTGAAGAGACAACTTAGAGAAAGAAAATATTGGCCTGCATTCATCTAGCGAAGAATTTCTATTCAGAATATATAAGTAACTCAAAGAACTTCACAACAAAAATCCAAATAATTCAATCAAGGAGTGGGTAAATGATCCGAATAAACACTTTTCAATAGAAGAAATACTAATGGCCAAGAAATATGTGGAGAAAATCCTCAATACCAATAGTCATCAAGGAAATGCATATCAAAAACAATGAGATATCATATCAGCCCAGTTAGAATAGTCATTACCAAAACAAACAAACAAACAAAAATGATAAATGCTGGTGAGGATGTGGAGAAATAAAGCACTCATAAACTTTTGGCAGAAATGTGTAGTCATAATGGAAAACAGAATGGAGGCTCCTCAAAAAATTAAAAATATGTCTGCCAAATGATCCAAGTGTCCCACTTTTGACTATATATCCAGAGGAAATGAAATCAGCATGACCAAGAGGTATTTGCATGTCCATGTTTATTGCTGCCCTATTCCCAACAGCAACATGTGGAATCAAAACAAGTGCCCATCAGTGGATGCCTGGATAGAGAAAATAGAGTATGTATATCCGATAAAATTTTATTCAGCCACAAAGAATAATGAAATCTTGTCATTTGCTGAAAGATGAACAGAACTGGAGAAAATTATGTTAAGTGATATAAACAAGACACAGAAATACAAGCACCACATGTTCTCTCTCACATGTGGAAGCTAAAGTCAGCCTGAATGCAGAAGAATAATTACTAAAGGTTGAGAAGAGTGGTATGTGGCTAGAGGGAGACTGGATTTGATTAGTACACACTGTATGCATGTGTTGACATGTCAACTGAAACCCATTAAGAATTATAATTAATACATGTCAATCAACAAAATAAAATATTAAAAAAGACTAAAACAGTGGATATCACTAAAGACTCTATGAACTTCAAAAAATAATGAACATATACAACAGACATCTCCATAAAGGTGGAATTAGCAACTTAGATGAAACGTGCCAATTCCTCCAAAAACAACTAGCAAACACACACGTTATGAAATTGATAACTTGTATGTGCCTGTAACTATTGCAGAAATGGACTTCATAGTTTAAGAACTCAAAATAGAAATCTCCAGGTCCAGAGGGTTTCACTAGTGAATGCTATCAAATATTTAAATAATTAGCACCAATTATACATACCTTTTAGAAAATATACAAGAAGGGAACATTCCTCTGTGCATTCTTTATGAAAATTCAAAAAAAAAAACCAAAGTGGAAACAAAAACAAAACTAAAGGTCAATTTCCCTCATAATAGTTGCAAAAATCTTTTAAAATATTAACAAATAGAATTCAGCAATATGTGAAAAGAAGCATACAGCACAATTAAGAAGCGCTTATTGTGGGGATGCACGGCTTGTTCAATATTTAAAAAGCCAAACCATTTAATTCTCCGTAAGAACAAACTAAATAATGAAAATCACATGATCATATCAATATGTACAGTAAAGAATTTGATAAAATTCAATAGTCATCGATGATAAAACCTCCCAGAGATTTTGGTATGAGTGGAATATCCTCAACTTAAAAAAAAAAAAAGACATCCACAAAAGCCTATAGTTAACATTATTTCTAATAGTGAAAGACTGAATGATTTACCCCTAAAATTAAGAGTAAAACAATGTCTGTCTCTCCACTGTTGGTGCTGGAAATTCTCCAGTTTAGAAAAAAAAGAAAATAAAATACAAACAATTTAGAAAGGAGGAAATGAAAGCTGTCACTATTTGAAGATTACATGATGGCCTGCATTGAACATAACTGATAATCTAGAAAAAATTCCTAGAACTGATAAACTAACTCAGCAAGATCACAGAATGTAAAATAAACTATAGTACCTTGGTGTATGAAAACTCTATTGTATTTATTCTATTAGCAATTCACTAAAGAAAACAAACTGAAAAATATGTTCATGATCATTTAAAGAAATGAAATAGTTGTAAATTTAACAAAACAAGTTGCTGAAACTATGCAATGCTGATAAAGGAAATAAAGAAAACCATAAACGGAGAAGCTTATGGATTGGAAAATTTCACATAGTAGAGGTCCGAATTTCAGCAAATCTATATGCATATTTAAAGCAATTCCTATCAAAATCCCAGAAGTGATTTTTCATGTATGGATAAACTTATTCTAAATTCTTCTGGAAAGAAAAACAATTAGAATAAAACAATTTGGGGAAGAATATTAAAATAAGAAATGTGCATTTTCCTGATTTTAAGACTTATTATAAAGCTGCTTATAAGATTAATTATATAACAAGACTGGGATACAATAGACAATACAAAATATATTTACAAATATGATCAACTGATTTTTTAACCAAGTTGATCATTCATATACATGCTAAAAACGTAAGATGTGACCTAAGTCTCACACCTTATACAAAAAAATTAACTCAAAATGAATTGGAGACAAAAGACAAAAACTACCCAAAGAACAATGGATAGTATGATAAACTTATTTTATTTTTAATTGACAAATCGTATTGTGTATAACCTTAGGGTACAATGTATATTTTGATATAAATGTATATTTTGATATAAATATACATTGTGGAATTTTAAATCAAGCTAAGTTAACTCATCAACTCACCAGCTTACTATTTTTTGTGGTAAAAACATTTAAAGTCTACTCTTTTGGCAATTTTGAAATATATAATATTTTAAATTGCATTTTTGGTCTTGGATTTATAGGGCTTTGTTACATTTATCTGTAAGTAATAACTATATAAAATAGTTAATTAGGTTAACAAATAATTATGCAAGTGGAAACTAGATTATATATATAAATGTGATTTAAGATTTATTTAGAATTTGTGAATGACTAATTTTACAATGCAGAATTCTCTTTTGAACTCCCCATCACAAACAGCAGTTTTGTTTTCTTTGTTTTGTTTCTTTGTTTCCTTACTTTATGGCACTGATGGTTGTTATTCCCTTCATCAATGTACAGTGAACACAGGGCACAGAGCTCTGTACCAGACCCAGGCTTAGGAAAACAGAACAATCTACTCATCCTAAATCAAATGTAAACAAGCTGTACATCCCCAGCGTTGCTCTCTGCCACCCTCCCTTTTTCTGCACATAAGAGAATGCAACTCCACAGAAAAGCACGTGTGTCCTAAGTGACACAGAAAATTCAACAAAGTTTTATAAAATTTAAGAGTCTGAGCCTGATATTACATAAATAAATGTTTGGAAGCAAGTTGTTTAGACAACAGATCACCCTCTTGATTGCAATTTTATAAAATTCAGCTAATGCAAAGTTAATATCCCAAGACCAGAGTTTCATAACCACACAAGCTTCCTTTTGGCTGCCTTCCAGCATTCTGGAAATACAGTCTGGAGAATTTGAGTATTATATACACTTTTTCTACATCAACAAGTTTCCTTTCCTTTCCAGTTTTTAAAAAATTCAATTTCAGTTTCTTTCTTTATCTTCATTCTTTTGAGGGATTGAATTCAGGTCCTGGTGCATGCTAGGCACCTTCTCTACCACTGAGCTGTTTCAGTTTCTTAGACTGGCATCTGAGCTATGGATACAAATTTATCAGGCGATCACAAATTTTTTTTCTAGTAAAATTAGCTCAGCAGTTTAAGGGTGGTTTCTACTCAGGGATAGCAACTGAGCATAAACAGTATTTTTTTTAACTCTTTTTTACTTTTTAAGAGACAGTGACCTGTAGATTAAAACAAAATTGTATTTTCCCGACGTCTAAGATAGGAAGCATTGGTCAGGACTTAAGCACTCATATGAATACATTATCTCTGATGTTCAGAAATTTATTTTATTATTATAAGAGATTATCTACTTTTTTAAAAAGCAAAGAAGATACATCTTTAAAAATCATACTATGCATTTTCCTATTGAACTGTATTCACTTCCTCTGCCTTACAGGAACAAGGTCTTTTCCTTTGGTGTCATGAGAGAATCAGAGAGAGAGAGAGAGAGAGAGAGGGAGAGAGAGAGAGAGAGAGACTAATTAAAATTTCATCCTTCCTATTGTACACCTTTGAGATATCCAGTAGAAATATGGTGGAAGACACAAATGGTGGCCACAAATGTAACTTTAAATTTTCAAGTAGCAATATTAAACAGACAAAAAGAAATAGGTGAATTTTAATAACACATTTTAAGTAAATGAATACTTTCAAAATATTATCATTTCAACATGTAAATAACATAAAAATTAGTACTGAGATATTATACATTCTTGTATCAAGGACTGGAAATGTGACGTGAATTTTACACTTGCTGTGCATTCAGTTTAGACAAGCCACACCTCAAGTGCTCGGTAGTCACTACCTAGTGACTGCATTCTGGAAGTGCAGCTTAGGGAATAAGTGTAAAGGGTTGCTTCATGCAAAGGGGCTTCATGCAAAGGGACTCCATGCAGTGACTACTGCCACAGTATTTTTGTGTTGTGCTTGTAGTCTTTACATGTTCATGCTGCTATATTAATCTTATAGACTGGAATAGACTTTTTAATAGTATTATAGAATTCTATATTCAAGCTTGGTTTATTTCTTCATCATGTATTTGTTTCTTTTTGTGAACTAAAAACCGGCTGTAATCATGTGGAAAATCAAGAACAAACTGCAACATTTTGCAGTAGTTCCGTAGTAGTGATAAAATAATCAGTCACATTCATCAAAAAAAGAAAAAAAAGTCTACTCCAGAACTCCTTTGGATCTTCCTTAAGAACTAAAAGTATGCAAATTCTGCAACTAAAATAAGAAATTATGAAAAATTATTCATTTCAGAAATAACTATTAAACTGGGGTTTTTTTGTGTTTTTTTTGTGTTTTTTTTTTTTTTTTGCAATTCAAGGACAATGGAATCATGTAAGTCCCAAAATTCAGTATCCACAAAATTTAGTAATTTGCCTCTGCAGATAGCACATAGAACAAACGACTAAATACTACACCATATTGAACTCTTCTTTGGTATTTTTCCCCCTTTATTTCAGTCATTTCTTGACAAATTGAATCAATAATCACAGTATCCACTCTGCTCCTGTGATTCTCTTACCTGTGCCCCTCCACAATCTAGTCTGAAATAAAAATCCAAATAAATTATTTAAAATATGTCAGATGATGTGATTCTTCAGCTAAAACTCTCCCATTTCTTCCATTTTCCTTTAGGGTAAACCCAAGGATGGCACACCAAGCTGCCCATGACACCCTGTCTGATATAAGCCCCTGCAGTTCCTCTTGATTCTAACTCCAGACCCTTTTCCTGGCTTCACTGATGTTCTTCGAACAAGTGGAAGCTCCATCCTGTGTCGGTCACACTGCCCACTCCTTCTACCTGGAATGTGTTCTCCCCAAATATCAACATGGATACTCTCCCATCTCCACCAACTCTTCGTTTTCACTTTTTCAATGAATTCTACCCTGCCCACAATACTTTAAATTGCAAACTTTAAAGTTTTAACTTGAAATTCTTAATATCTCTTTCTTCTCCACTTCCTCTCTCTCTCTCTTTTATGATTCTTACCATCTTCTAGCATATTACATACTTTATTTCTTGGTTATGTCAATTTTATTTTCTGCTTTCTGACATGAGAATGCAAATTTCGCTATGGTAGGGACCATCTCTTAGTATTGTCTCAAATTTAATAGATAAATTTTAATATTCCTCTGCATGGCAGAAATATGAATAAAAATTTAGCCTTTATCCTCACATTTTCTTTTCCTTTTCCTTGCTTTGTGCTTACTATTTATCATTTATATTTTATGTATCAGAGTTGAAAGAGGCTGTATATTTTAGATAGATGTGTTGTGTTGTTGAATGTCCCCAGTTGTAGTTGCATATGTTTTCTGATAGCAAACATGAATGTGTTTGTTCCATTGCATCCCTTTATGAAACAGAATGCAGAGGTGCTACTGTTAATATTCAATGCATGTTTGTTGAATCTATGTATGAGGTTAGGCCAGCATTTGCACTTTAGTGAGCTAACTGGGGTGTTTGAACTGTGGGTTAGTATCAAGAGAACTTTCATTACTTTTTAAAAAATTTTTAACTTTTATTCTACTTAGTTGTACATGACAGTAGAATGCATTTATACATTTCGATAGATCATACATAGAGAGTATCTCTCATTTTTCTGATTATACATATAGCATCACATCAGTCATGCAGTCATCTATGTATATGAGGTCACTTCTTTTTGGAATCCAGATTTGCACTGACTTGGAATCCATTTTATCTCATTCATTGTATTTTTTCCAATGAGTATTTGATCTTTTACCTTGAATCTACATGCATAAAATTGCCACTGAATTGTAAGAAAATAACCTAAATTGGCATCTTGGATTAATAAACCGAAGATATTTTTATTCAGGCACATCATCGAGCAACGTGGAATCAGAGTTACATTATTAAATTAAAATAGTCTATAAAGCAGAAGGTGTGCAAATAAGACAGGGTGAGGATTAGTAAAGGAGAAAGTAACATATATGGGAAAAAAATCCTTTTCTTAAAATCTCCTGGGATTGTAGTTTATCAACACTAGCTGTATTATTCAGTTAGGTAATTAGCTAGCAGTGACTCATGTGTTCAAAGTCAAAGCTTTCCAACAGGAGAATCAGGATGCTCCAGTGTGTACATACTTAGAGGGCATAATGCATTTTCTATGATTCTTTGAGCCATTTTAGAGAAACAGCAGCCAATCAGAATAAGTATACCTGAAACCAGCCTGTGGTGTCTCCTTTGGAACTTCTTCACCTTAGTTGTTTTGTTTTTCCTATTTTTATGCATAGATAGGGAGCTCCTTACCACATACTACAAATTGGGCCATATTACCATATATGTTTGACTGCCTTGTTTTAGGTATCACAAATCACCCACTGTATGTTGGATCATTAGCCAGAGGTTAAGAAGACTAAGAGGATATAGGTTTTGCTAAATTTTTCAGGGTGCTTTCAAAATTAACTAGGTACAATGTTTAATTCATTACCATCTACCTCATTTTTAAAACATTCACAGACCACACCTATAATTCCAGCAACTGGGGAGGCTAAGGCAGGAGCATTGCAAGTTCAAAGCCAGCCTCGGCAATTCAGGGAGGTCTTAAGAAAATTAGTGAGATCCTATCTTAAAATAGAGAAAAAAAACGGGGCTGAGAATGTAGCTCAGTGGTCAAGTGCTCCTGGGTTCCATTCCTGGTGCCAAATAAAGAAAAGAAAAGAAAAGAAAAGAAAAAGCAACAAACATTCACAGAAATTAAATATCTTTCAGTCAACTGTATACTGCCCAAGAGATCTCCATTTTCTCCATAATGGGATCCTGCATGCAAAGGCTAAAGTTAGGGACAAAAAACAATGTAGAATCGATTATCTGATTAATGTAAATTTTTTTAAATCTTAATTTTAAAATTTTAAAATTCATTGGTTGAATAACAATGAGTGTTTTGGCTTGATTCTTACTTTTAGTGTGGTTCACATGTTTTATGTGGACTCAAAATCAAAGTAAACCAGACTAATGGAGAAGGAAACTGGTGCTTTACGTTGCAAGAAATTAAGCACGGCGAATCAGAATCACAAGATTCACTTCCTGGAAATGAAAATACTACAATCTCAATATTTATTGATCTATTTCTTGACCATCACATGAAATTATCCTCATCGTGCTGGAAACATGCACACTCCAGATATATTGATTAAGTGTAGGTGCAATACAAACATGAGAAGGTACAATACCAACATGAGAAGGAACATGGGCTGTTTATCTCTCTCATCCATGACCTTGACACCATACAACATACACACAGGATTAAACTTGGTAAAATAGAGATCTAGAAAGTATGATTCAAACAACAACCAAAGAAAAAAGTTAGATTCTACATATGGGGAAAAAATGATTTCATATACATGAATTAATAGACCAGATTAACAGAAACTACTTTGGCTGCCGATGGTATCATTTATTTACTTTTTTCTAAATTAGTCATTATGTCATTAGAGTGTATCACTGAAAGAAAATGTAATCAAACTTTGATTAAATTTAATTTCGATTAGATTTTACATATCTTGAATTTCATGGGATCCTGCACTTAGTACATAAAACCCTAATATCAGAGTCTACATTAACCATTTGTTTAAAATTTTGTACATATTTACCCTTGTTGTGTTTGTTTGGTGTAGAGTATTTTATTAAGAAAGCTATAGACTAAGAAAGTACCAATGTATTTTTTCTTTATTGACTTAGCATTGTAGAAAACTAATAAGCACCAGAATCATATATATTTCTCAGTACATTATTTCTCATCTTTTAAAAAATAATAGATTAAAAAGTCAGTTTATTTGCTTAAATTTACTATTGATTTTCTCTTAGTTCCCTAGTTTTCTGAGCTATTAAAAAGCTATTTTTGCAAAACATGTTATCATAATGATAATGCTCATCATCAGTAGTAGTAGTATTTTATATTCTAAAAATCACACATAAATTAACATATTCAGGGCATCTTTCACAAACAATTCCAAGAATGATTTTGCAGTGGGGTATATTTCTTTACAGCCTTAAGTATCCTGGAATATACTATTGCTATGTTTTAAATAAGAATCCCTAACCACAGTTAAATAGCAATTAATTATTCAGTGGCTGCTTATCCATTTTATGGATTACCCAAGTCCTTTGCTTCTCTTGTTATCAATTCAAGTCTCATTAGTTCCTCTTTCATTGAGTAGATGGAGAAAGAATGAGGAGATAAATCTGAAAGTGCCTTAGAGGCATTTTTGGTGTAGGAAGGAGTCAAAACTATTAGCCAGAGGAAATTTGAAATGATCTAAGGACAAGGTAGGTCATACATCACAGACATTTTAGGCAGCTGTTTTACAGCATAAATTAAAGAAAACCTATCCAAATGTCATTCCAGTAACTCAATGTATTAGTTTCTATTACTGCCTTGACAAATTACTACAAACATAGTGACTTAACATAATTTATTATTTTATAATTCTGTAGGTCAGAAGTCTTACACAGGTCTCACTGCGCTAAAATCAAGTTTAGGTAGGTCTACATTTTTTTTCTGGAGCCTGTAGGGCATAATCCATTTCCTTTCTTTTTCCCAGTTTTTTTTATTGGTGCATTATAGTTGTACACAGTGGTGAGATTCCTCGTAACATATTTGTATAGGCATGCAGTATAACAATATAATTTGGCCAATATCATGCCCCAGTATTTCCCCTTTCTCTCTCCTCTTATCTCCCCCAGTCCCTTTCCTCTATTCTACTTGTCCCTTCCGTTTTCACAAGATTCCTCCCCTTCTTTTCCTTTTTCCTTCCTACCTTTGAAACATGAGAGAAAATATACAACCCTTGATTTTGAGTTTGACTTATTTCACTTAACGTAATGTTCTCAAATTCCATTCATTCTCTTCCAAATGACTTGTTATTCTTCCTTAGAGCTGAATAAAACTCCATTGTGTATATGTATATCATATTTGTTTTATTTGTTCATCCATTGACAGACACCTAGTCTGGTCCAATAGTTTGACTATTTGGAATTGGTCACTGCTGTGACCAAAGACCTAACAAGAACAATTTTAAGGAGGAAAAGTTTATTTTGGGGATCAGAGTTTCAGAGGTCTCAGTCTATAGATGGCTGACTCCATTCCTCCTCAGAGTTTGAGGTGAGGCAGAAGATCATGGCAGTAGTATGTGGCAGAGGAAAACAGCTGGGGACAAGGAACCAGGAAGCAGAAAGAGAGAATCCACTTGACAAGGACAAAATATATACCCCAAAGGCATACCCCCAATGACCCACCACCTCCAGCCATACCCTACTTGCCTTCAGTTTCCATTCAGTTAATCCCTATCAGGGCATTAATTCACTGATTGTGTTAAGGTTTATAACCCAATTATTTTACCTCTAAATCTCCTTGAATTGTCTCACATGTGATCTTTTGGGGGGTATCTCATATCTGAATCATAACAATGAGTATGCATGTATTACTATAGTATGCCTACTTTGCTTCTTTAGGGTAAGTACCAAGGAGTGGCATAATGAGTCATATAGATGGTTCCATTCCTAATCTTTTGAGGATCTCCATACTGATTTCCATAGTGGTTGTACTAATTTACAATCTTACTGACAGTGTAAAAATATAACTTTTTCTCCATATCCTCTCCAGCATTTATTATTACTTGTGTTCTTGATGGTTGCCATTCTAAATGGAGTGAGATGAAATCTCAGTGTAATTTGATTTGCATTTCCCTAATTACTAATGGTGTTGAACATGTTTTCATGTGATTGTTGGCCATACATATGTCTTCTTTTTTGAGAAGTGTCTGTTTAGTTCTTTTGCCCATTTATTAATTGGGTTATTTGATTATTGACATTAAGTTTTTAAGTTCTTTATATATATTTTTAATATTAATGTTCTATAAGAAAAGTAGCTAGCAAAGATTTTGTCCCAATCTGTAGGGTCTCTCCTCACATTCATAATTGTTTTCTTTGCTAGGCAAAAGCTTCTTAATTTTATGCCATCCCATTTATTAACTCTTGGCATGATTTCCTGAATGTTAGGGGACCCACTGGGGAGTTTGTTGCCTGTGCCTATACGTTGGAGTGTTGATCCTATGTTTTCTTCTAGGAGATGCAAAGTTTCTGGTATAATTCCTAGGTTTTTGATCCGTACTGAGTTGGTTTTTATCTGAGAGATAAGGATCAAGTCTCATTCTTCTGCATATGGATAACCAGTTTTCCCAGCAACATTTGTTTAAAAGGCTGTCCTTTCTCCAGTGTAAATTTCTGGTATCTTTGTCAAGGATCAGATGACTATTTGTGTGGGTTTGTCTCTGGGTCTTCTATTCTGTTTGATTGCTCCATATATCTGTTTGAATGCTGGTACCATGTAGTTTTTGTTACTATAGTTCTACAGTATATTTAAAAATCAGGTATGGTGATGCCTCCAGCATTGTTTTTGCTTTGTTTTGATTTGGCTTAGAATTGCTTTCGTTATTCCGGGTCTTTTATTCTTCCGAATGAATCTTAGGGTTTTTTGTTTGTTTGTTTGTTTAGTTCTAAGAAGAATGTCATTGATATTTTGATGGAGATTGCATTGTATCTGTTTGTTACTTCTGGTAATAAGGCCATTTAACAATATTAATTCTGCCCATATATGAATATGGGAAGTTTTCTCATCCTTTTGGGTCTTCCTCAATTTCTTTCTTCAGTATTGTATTGCTTCATTGTAGATTTCTTTTGCCTCCTTGGTTGTATTTATTCCTAGGGTTTCCTTCTTTCTTTTTTCCTTTATCACTCTGCCCCCCACTGAAGCTATTGTAAATGGGTTTGTTTTCTATTTCTTCTGTGTAGAGTGTTTCTTTTAGGATTTTCTGTAGGGCCAGCTTGGTAGTCATGAATTCTTTTAATTTCTGATTATCTATGAAAGTTTTAAATTTTTTCTTCAGTTCTAAAGTGTAGCTTTGCTGGAAATAACAATCTTGGCTGAGGATTATTTTCTTTGAGGACTTGGAATATTTCATTCCAATCCCTTTTGGATTTTAGAGTTTGTGCTGAGAAATCAGAAATAATCCTGATTGGCTTGACCCTCAGTGTGACCTGATATTTTTTGCTTGAGGCTTTTAAAATTCTATCCTTGTCCTGTATGTTATACTTTTTTTTAATTTACTTATTGATTCATTGAACACAAATGGAGTGCAGCTATTATTTCTCTGGTTGTACACAAAGTAGAGTCACTCCATCTGTGAATTCATACATGTACACAGGGCAATGATGTCTGTCACACATTCTGTTATTATGCTTACCCCCTCACTCCGACCCCACCCCTGCCTTCCCTCTATGCTATCTATCCTTCCTCCATTCTTGCCACCCTTCCCCCCCACATTATGCATCACCATTCATTTATCAGAGAGACCATTCGGCCTTTGGATTTTTGGGATTGGCTGATCTCACTTAGCATAACAGTCTCCAACATCATCCATTTACCTACAAATGCCATAATTTTATTCTTCTTTATGGCTGAGTAATATTCCATTGTGTATATATACCAAAGTTTCTTTATCCATTCATCTATTGAAGGGCATCTAGGTTGATTCCACAATCTAGCTATTGTGAATTGAGCAGCTATGAACATTGATGTGGCTGCATCACTGTAGTAATCTGATTTTAAGTCCTTTGGGTATAGACCAAGGAGTTGGATAGCTGGGTCAAATGGTGGATCCATTCCAAGTTTTCCAAGGAATCTCCACTCTGCTTTCCAGAGTGGCTGCACCAACTTGCACTCCCACCAGCAATGTATGAGTGTACCCTTTTCCCCACATCCTCGCCAACACCTGTTGTTGCCTGTATTCTTAATGAGAAACATTCTAATTGGGGAAAGATGAAATCTTAAGGTGGTTTTGATTTGCATTTCTCTTATAACAAGGGATGTTGAACATTTTTTCATGAATCTGTTGATTGCTTGTAGATCTTCCTCTGTAAAGTGTCTGTTCATTTCCTTGGCCCATTTATTGATTGGGTTATTAGTGTTGTTGGTGGAAAGATTTTTGAGTACTTTGTAGATGCTGGAGATTAGTGCTCTATCTGAAGTGTGTGTGGCAAAGATTTTCTCCCACTCTGAAGGCTCTCTCCTCACATTGCTGATTGTTTCCTTTGCTGAGAAAAAGCTTTTTATTTTCACTCTATCCCAATCATTGATTCCAGCTTTTATTTCTTGTGCTTTGGGAGTCATGTTAAGGAAATCTGGTCCTAGGCCAGCGTGATGAAGATTTGGACCTATTTTCTCTTCTATTAGGTGCAGAGTCTCTGGTCTAATTTCTAGGTCCTTGATCCACTTTGAGTTGAGTTTTGTACAGGGTGATATGATTTAGTTTCATTTTGCTGCATATGGATTTCCAATTTTCCCAGCACCATTTGTTGAAGAGGCTGTCTTTTCTCCATTGTATGTTTTTGGCTCCTTTGTCAAGTATGAGATACCTGTATTTATGTGGGTTTGTCTCTGTGTCCTCTATTCTGTACCATTGATTTACCTGTCTGTTTTGGTGCCAATACCATGCTGTTTTTGTTACTGTTGCTCTGTAATATAGTTGAAGGTCTGGTATTGTGATACCCCCTGCTTTGCTCTTCTTGCTAAGGATTGCTTTAGCAATTCTGGATCTCTTATTCCTCCAAATGAATTTCATGATTGCTTGCTCTATTTCTATGAGGTCCATCATTGGGATTTTAATTGGAATTGCATTAAATTTGTATAGCACTTTTGGAAGTATGACCGTTTTGACAATATTAATTCTGCCTATCCAAGAACACGGGAGATCCTTCCATCTTCTCAGATTCTCTTTAACTTCTTTCTTTAGTGTTCTGTAGTTCTCATTGTAGAGGTCTTTCACTTCTTTAGTTAGATTGATTCCCAAGTATTTTATTTTATTTTTTTTTAGTTTATTGTGAATGGTAGAGTTTTCCTAATTTCTCTCTCAGAGGATGCATCACTTATGAATAAAAATGCATTAGACTTATGAGCATTAATTTTATATCCTGCTACCTTACTGAATTCATTTATGAGTTCCAGAAGTTTTCTGGTGGAATTCTTAGGGTCTTCTAAATAGAGAATCATGTCATCAGCAAATAGGGATAGTTTGAGCCCTTCTTTTCCTATTCGTATTCCTCTAATTTCTTTGGTCTGTCTAATTGCTCTGGCTAGAGTTTCAAGAACAATGTTGAATAGTAGTGGTGAAAGAGGGCATCCCTGCCTTGTTCCAGTTCTCAGGGGGAATGCTTTCAATTTTTCTCCATTTAGAATGATGTTAGCTGTGGGCTTAGCATAGATAGCCTTTACAATGTTAAGGAATGTTCCCACTATCCCTATTTTTTCTACTGTTTTGAGCATGAAGGGGTGCTGTATTTTATCAAATGCTTTCTCTGCATCTATTGAAACAATCATGTGGTTCTTGACTTTAAGTCTGTTGATGTGGTGAATTACATTTATTGATTTCTAGATGTTGAACCAACCTTGCATCCCCGGGATGAAACCCACTTGATCATGGTGCACTATCTTTTCAATATGCTCTTGTATGTGATTTGCTAAAATTTTGTTAAGAATTTTTACATCTATATTCATTAGGGATATTGGTCTGAAATTTTCTTTCCTTGATGTGTCCTTCTCTGGTTTTGGTATCAGGGTGATATTAGCTTCATAGAATGAGTTTGGAAGGGTTCCCTCCTCCTCTATTTCATGAAATACTTTGAAGAGTATTGGAATGAGCTCTTCTTTGAAGGTCTTGTAGAACTCGGCTGTGAATCCATCTGGTCCTGGACTTAGACATTTTAATAATAATAAGTTGTGGAGTGTTTCTTTTTTGATCTGGTGTATTTGGGATTCTGAATGTCTCCAATACTAGGCTGTTTATCTTATTTTCAAGATTTAGAAAATTTTTTGTTATTATTTCCTTGAAAAGACTATCCACACCACTAGTCTGCATCTCACAACCTTCTTTGTTTCCAGTGATTCTTAAAGTTGGTCTCTTAGTGTTGTCCCAGAGATCTTGTTCATTCTGGTCTTGGTTACTTCTTTTTATTTCTTTAATTTAATCAAGTGAATATGCAAGGCTGACAACTTTGTGCTCCAGCTCTGAGAGCCTGCCTTCATCGTGGTGTAATCTGTTAGGCATTCAATTCAACATTGTATTTATTGTGTCTCCCATTTCCAAGATTTCTGTTTGGTTATTTTTCAATCTCTCTTTCTCTCTTTATTGATTTTCTCATTCTTATCCTCTACTGACTTCTTTATTCATTCAGGTGTTTTTCTTTGTTCACTTGGAATTCATTGATCATTTTTATAATCATTCTTTTGAATTCTTCATCTCTTATTCTACCCACTTCAATATTTTTGGAGTCAGTTGCTGATGAATTATAAACTTTAGGAGGCATCATTTTACCTTGCTTTTCATACTTTTTGTATTCCTGTATTGGGTGTTGTGCATCTCTTGAGATGACTTTCTCCTCCATTCTTATGCGTAGATCTTTATAGGGCACAGTCTTTATTTGCTAACATGTCTTAGAGGGATCTTGATCACGACCCCTTGTAGGTGTATGCACAGACATTGTGCTAATTCTCTCTGTTTCTGCTATAGGAGTGGAACCTGCAATACCACCGCCCCCTCCCAACTGTTTCTACTTGGAAGCTGGTCCTTAGCCTGTTGTCGTTGTCCCTTTTATTCTTTTCATTAAAGAAGTTTGTGGTTTGTTTATTTGTGGAGTCCGTTGTGCTGTCTCTTGTTTGTGTTCAGTTCAGCAGCAGAGCCACTGCCTTGTTTAAGTGTAATGTCCCTGTCAATTCCCAGCACCTCACAGGAAAGGGAGAAACATACAGCAACAACCAAAACAAACAATATACAGCATTAAAGTAAATGCCCGTTGCCTACCTATACAACACTAATTACCAAAAAAGTAGGAATGGCGGGCTCAGCAATTGCCAATGGTGAAAATGTTAAGTAGCCAGGAACCAGATCTGGATGAAGTTAACAGCAGGTGTCAAGCATGCCTTCCCAGGACTGATGACTGCAACAACATGAAGGGTGGGGGCAAGAGTCATGTAAACGAAATAGTTCTAAAACATGGTAAAAATATAGAGAAAAGAAAATGTGATAGGAGGGTAACAACATTTAGAATGCTAAAAATGTGAACAGAGAGGAAGCAGAAGAGACGTAGCAAGTGGTAGCTATAAGGAAAGAGGAGAAATAATAGGGAAAAAAAAGTACAGGGAGAGAGAAAGAAAGAGAGGACAAGAGAGTATGGCAGTTAGCCAGAGGAGAAAGGAGAAAGAGAGAAAGACACAATAAGAAATGCAAAACCCCAAGTTAGGAAAAATAACTATCATTTAAAATGCTAAAATTTATCTTAAAAAACAAACAGGTATATGGATATTGATATATCTATGAACCAATTAGCACAGCAAGAATGTAAATTTTTTTAAATAAAAAATTCTTTAGTGAGTGTAAATGAAAGAATTGTTTCCATGCAGGTGGTCAAAACTGTCGGCAAGGATAGGTGGTCACTACCTATGACTGACTATCCTTCTTTCTGTTTCATTTTGAGCTACATACCCAGAGAGGAGCATGTGCAAGGGCTGGGGGTTGCTAACCCCTTTCTCTTCCTGTGTTACTCACCAGGCTGCCAGCTAGAGTGGCCTAGAATTGAAGCTGGTTAAAATAACTCTCAGCTCTCCTTCTCATCAGTACAAGGTAGGACGGAATGAGAAGTTTCGTCTGAACAAAATGCACCCATTTTCTTGCATTTTCTAATGACTAGATTTCCTCCATTTTCCTTGCCTTGGCCTCCTTCCATTTTCAAAGCCAGCAGCTTTGCATCTCTCTGACCCCTCTTTTATCACCATTTCTCTCTCTGACAACAGCTGCAAAAGCTTCTCCACTGTTCAGGACGTCTTGTATGTTAAAATGTGTCCATCCAGAAAATCTAGCATAATGTCCCCATCTCAAGGACTGCACTCTTGATTGAAACTGCAAACTCCCCTTTTCCATGTAAAGCAACATATTCATGGATTCCAAGGGTTTAAGGAAAAGATTTTTTTTTTTTTTTTTTGTGGTGCTGGGGATTGAACCCAGGGCCTTGTGCTTGCCAGGTAAGCACTCTACCAACTGAGCCCAAGGAAAAGATATTTTTGATGAGTGTTCATTCTGCCTTCCAGACTCCGCAAATCCCAAATTTTCTCATTACTCTCCTTTTTGTTTTCCAGGTAACACAGTAAGTAACACTAGCAAAACACCCGAATAATCCAAGAGTAATAGTTCCCGTTTGTTGAGTTTCTGTTATTTTTCATATACAAATAATATGACCTATAATTTTCACAAAGCCTCATGAAGTAGACATGATTATTATCACCATTTTATAGATTGACAGAGAGAATAATGGCTTTAGATCAAATCACATGACTTTGACTTAGCACAGTGGCTGGATCAATGTTCCATTCCAGATCCTCCTGGCTAAAGAGTCTTCTCTTGATCTCTTACTGTCTTATTAGTAAGTTATTCTGAGGTATTTGGTCTCAGAGGACTTTACTAAGTGGAGGTTACTGGGAAGAAGAATGGGGTAGCCTAGAGCAATGGATCTCAAACTGTAGAGTGTATCAGAAACACCTGGGAGTCTGAACAAAATTCAGATTCCTAGGTCCCACCCAAGTTTCAGATTCAGCAGGTCTGAGTGGAACATGAGTATTCTGGGTTTCAGCAACATGTGAACCACACTTTGAGAATCACTGTCAACAGAGAGTGGAAAGCTTGAGTTGGGACAGATCCCCAAATGCTCTTGGCAGAAAGTAGAACTGAATGAAGGAAATCCTGAATGAAAGGAAAGAAAAAGGAAGGAATGAGAGAACCACTAAATACTATGGAGAATTTGGAGAGAAAAACTATGAAACCAAACTGATCTCTCTGCAGTAGAACAGATTGACAGGACTATTTGTTTAGTTGGTGGCAGGATGTAATTAACATCCAAAGCTTCACAGGTACAGAAAGGTTGTTGAGAACAAACCCCTGGAATCTTGGTCCCCAGGGTGGTGGTGTTTAGAAGTGGTAGAACCTTAATGAGGTAGGGCGTATTGGTGGGGGGCTAATTAGGTCATTGGAGTGATCATCGTCAGAATTGATTAATGTATTTTTTTAACATAACCAGGTATTTCTCACAAAAATAGGTTGTTATAATGGAGCCTGGCAGCTCCCCTGAACCCTCCTCTCTATAGTCCCCTCTCTATTTCTCAGTCATGTTGTGATATGGCCATCCTTGCCAGGATGCTGGTACGGTGCTGGTACGGTGGTATAGTCCCCTCTCTATTTCTCAGTCATGTTGTGATATGGCCATCCTTGCCAGGATGCTGGTACGGTGCTCTTTGGACTCTCCATTCACCAGAATCAGAAGCCAAATAAACCTTTTTATACATCCTCCAGCATCAGGTATTTTGTTATAGCAACAAAAACAGATGAGGAAGCTTGTTTTCAGCTTTTCCTGCATTCAACCTTGTAAATACATTTAATCATCTCCACTGTCTCCATTCTTAAAAGGCTAGTATCCTAGGTTTGCTTGAACAATTGCTTTGAAGAAAACATCTGGAGCACTTGGTGGTTTAAATAAAAAGTGAAATCTGGTTTTGTCCCAGTCATTTTATTAATTTAGACTGTGCATAAAATACATGCTATTTGAACATCATGAGGAATTTTTCTAATCCCCCCAACCCACCCCCGGCCCTCTGCCAAAGAACATCATTTTGGAAGAAGCTCTGGATGTGTTTCTCTCTAAAGTTCCCTGGCAAGACACATGCTTAACAGCCTGGCTCCACTGAGCATCTGGCTGGCACTAGAACAGCCCAAGAGAGACAGAAGGACCTGCTCTTCATCATCTTTTCAGAAAGGATTTCAACTCTTTGGAGCTTGGCAAGAAGTCACATCTTTGCTCCATCATTTTCTAACACTGGCATCCCTTTTGAAGGTCTATTTATTGAGGTTTCTGAAATGCTTTTTCTGACACCAAGTATGGTCATCTGACCATAGGATAATCAAAAGAACCTGTGTAACATTTGGAGCGAAATGTATGTCATGCCTTAGAAATGAGGCAAGGAGCGAAAGTGAGATGAGGCAGATGCAAGAGCCACAGCTTATTCACTGCATTTCTCGATGTCAGCGATATTGAAATATGTAGCTTAAAGCAAATGCGCATCAGCAAAGTCCTGGAATAGAAATAACACTCTATTTCCTGGGATGATTCATTCAAAGGGGCTATTTATTGCATACATAGTTTCAAGATCACGTGCCTATATTCTTCTATGATTGTTTATAGATAAATATATTTTATTGGCCCTAAAATTAGACTGACATTCACTAAAAAAGGGGAAGATGCTCACTCAGAAGCACACAATGTCAATTTCTAAACATGCCAAGATTATCCTAGTAATGATTGATGTCTTTTTTTTTATTTTTTTAGGTGTTGATAGATCTTCATTTTAGTCATTTATATGTGGTGCTGAGAATCGAACCCAGTGCCTCACACATGCTAGGCAAGCGCTCTACCACTGAGCCACAACCCCAGCCCATGATTGATGTCTTTAACATGAGGTCACTGAAGGATAATAGGTGGTCCTTGATTCTTTATTGGAGTCAGAGTTTAAGTGGCATGTGATTCTCCCAACCAAAGCTTCATTGGAAAGGAGTAATGGTTTTCAGTCACAAAGAGAGGTCAACATACCACCTCTGGCTCAACTGACAAGTCTTTCATTTAGTCTTTTTTTTATTTTTATTTTTTAGATAACAGTTTTAATCTCAAAAAGTGAATTAGATAACCAAAGTTTTAATCATTCATCAGTCATATAAAACCTTGACATATAAATTTCACTATCAAAATGTACAATTTGAAATCACAATTAAATGTTTGTTTTTACTTACGTGACCCATAAATCTCTTTCTGTTTTCTTTTTTAATTGCTCATTGTTCTTTATCAGCACAAACGGTATGAATCTACGTCATGCACAAACATAGAAATGAAAAGTTGTACCCCATTTGTGTACAGTGAATCAAAATGCAGTCTGTAAAAATAAATAAAGATGCTCAATCTCATAAAGAAAGAGAATTAATTACAATGAAGGACACTTGTGCTGCAAAAGGGAGAGATGTGGATATTTCAAGGTTCACTTAGTTTTTATGGCAAAAATCTACCTAGGAATTCTCTGTGTTCCATCTACCGTGGTATGTATGGAACATACATAGGACCTGACTTCAATTCTGTGTCCTGGGATAAGAATTTAGAGCTAATTTGGAGCTCATTGACTTGGAGGCAGAACTATTCAAAAGGAGTAGGCATAAATTGTGCCATGGGGTACAGGTGTTTCCTAGGCCAGTGTCTGAAAGGTTGTACATCTCCAGCCTGCGTATCAAGACCTCACAACATACTCAGATCACCTCTTCTTGGTGACATTCAGGTGCATTGCCATTTCCTTGGCTAGTGCTGCTTTTCTCCCTTTTTTGCCAGTTGGGTCATTGCCTTCCATCCAAAGTTCCTGCAATCTTCAGGCTATTTGTGCTGCAAGGCAGAGCCTCAAATGCATCCTGTCCTCTGGCCCTCCTCAGCTCTGAGATAGTTTCTCTTCCTCTTCATGTTTCTACAATGTTTCGCTGCAAAGGGCAGCACATTCCAATGGTTCCCTGCTGCACTTTAGCTTCTTAAACAAGCAATGGGTATAACACAGATTTTGCATTCATCTGCAAGCTCCACTCTGAGGATCCCCAGCATTTGAAAACTTCATTTTGAACAGGGGAAATAAATAGGATGAGGAAGACATAGGAAATGCAGTTACCTAGGTAAAATAAATTTAAAATAAAATTCAGTTTTATTACCTACAGTCTCTGGAAAGCAATTCATGGAGCACTAAAACAAATAACTCCATCATTTCAGTGTTTCACTGGGGTTACAAAAAGCATAGAAGGTTTGAAAAGCTCTCCTGGAGTTGGAAGAGCAGATTATTATTATTATTATTATTATTATTATTATTATTATTAATTATTTAGGTTTTTCTAATTCAAATCACTTAAAGAGTCTGTATAATCATTTAAGAGTCAGGTATTAAGATAGCTCACATTCATATAGCACTTCAGAGCTTCTGAACTTTCATTGCACCACGAAAAACATTCTTCAAAATAACTGTAGATTTAGCATTATTATGCCCTACTTTTCCAGGAAATGATGTGGCATGCCTAGGATCAGATAATGGTGACAGAGATGCTCTAAATCAAATAAACGCTTGTTTCACTACACCAGCAGTTCCAAATCCTGCCTCCAAAGCTTCCTATAATAAGTACCTGGGGAGTTGCAGAAAAATATCAGTATCCAGGTTCCAACCTAGAAAAATGAAATTAGAGTCTGGGGGTGGAGGAAGTCTAAAAATAAATATTTTCTAGAAATTTCCTGAGAGATACTTATGTGTAGTCAAGGGTGGAATCTATAGCACTAATCTGAATAGCTTCCTTTATCATGGCTACAATTGGAGCATAAATTATTTAATTAACTCTACATCTTGTGTCTTATGCAAGTAGGCTACAAGCAACGACGGGCATGCCATTCTTCATCTCCCATTCTCTTTCACCTAATATTTTAGGATACTTCTTTAGGAGTGAGACTATGGCAAAAATATGGGGGTATTTAATACTGACAGCTATCAGAACACTCAGCATGGCAGGACCAGCCTACAAGAGCAAAACCAGGTTCTCACTAGTGGATGTTATTGAGTATCCCAGTTTCACTGTTCTGAGTAAGCTGATGACCAGCATTAGACTTTGGCAATCACTAAAGAGAGAACATCAGCTGGCCAAAGTGACTAGTGTAAAGGCAGCCCTGGCCAAATTTACACCAAACATTTCTTCTCCCCCTCCACCAGGTCAGTTTCTAATGAACTATGAACTTCCATTTAAAAGAACCCTACAAAGAAACTGAATAGGCATTTCACAAAAATAGAAATACAAATGGTCAACAAATATTTGAAAAAATGTTCAACTTCTCTAGCAATTAGAGAAATGCAAATTAAAACTACACTGAGATTCCATCTCACTCCAGTCAGAATGGCAATGATCAAGAATACAGGTAATGATAAATGTTGCTGAGGATGTGGGGGACAAGGTACACTTATATATTGCTGGTGGGGCGGCAAATCGGTACAACCACTCTGGAAAACAGTATGGAGATTCCTCAGAAAACTTGGAATGGAACCACCATTTTCATCATACTACAGTGACATGGCCACAATCAATGTTTATAGCAACTCAAGTCACAATAGCTAAGCTGTGAAACCAACCTAGGCGCCCATCAACAGATGAATGGATAAAGAAAATGTAGTGTAAATACACAATGGAATATTACTCAGTCATAAAGAAGAGTGAAATTGTAGCATTTGCCAGTAAATGGATGGAACTGGAGACTATCATGCTAAGTGAAATAAGCCAATCCCAAAAAACCAAAGGCTGAATGTTCTCTCTGGTATGTGGATACTAACACACAATAGGTGGGGAAGGAAGAATAAAATTTTATTGGATAGGACAAAGGGGAATGAAGAGAAGGGAGGGGGAATGGGAAAAGAAAAAACAGTAGAATGAATGAGACATGACTTTCCTATGTTCCTATATGAATTTGCTACCAGTGAAACTACACATCATGTACAACCACAGGAATGAGATCCTAATTAGAATAACCTATACTCCATGTATCTTTGATATGTCAAAATAGACTCAACTGTCATGTTTATCTAAAAAGAACAAATAAAAAATTGTAAAAGCAGCCCTAGTCATGATTTTAATGGCGATTCTAAATGCTCCTATAATTCCTAGTGAAAACAGAAAAATTTTGCAAGTCAGTCTGTGCATTTACTCTGTCTACATATCTCTTTTAAATTAGGTGTCTTTTTTTCTGAGACTCAGTTTAGAGACTTATCTCCTAAAATAGACAATGGAGTGGTCTGGTACTGACTTGTTTAGCATGATGCTAAATTACAAAAACAAGATGTGGGGAAAGAAGGAATGCAGTAAATTCCATTATCTCTTCTTCAGTGATTGAGAACTCTACTTGGTAGATGGGATAGCAAAGAGTTTTATGTAAGGTGATCCAGGTTGTTTTCAATAGATGTTTAAAAAAGATTCCTCTGCTAAAAACTGAAAGAAAGCAGATAGAAAATGGCAAATAGGGGAAAACTCAGATTATCTTCCATGTCTGCTCACATCCAGAACTTTGATGGACTGTGATAGAATGAAGGGACTCAGAAGTGCTCCTTTCCTGGTTGGGGCTTTTGAGGGAGAACTTAATTATTCATTCATTCTTTCATCCATGTAACAAATATTAATTGAGTCTCCTCCCTGAGGCAGTCACTGTTCTGGGTGAAAGAGGAATGGCAGCTTACAAAACCAGAGGACCCCCCTCCCCCCCAGAGTATGGTGGGGCAGGTCCAGTTTTCAGCCACTCTTAGATCCCAGGTAGCACTGATGGTCAAAGAAAGAAGCTTTGTTAGAGGGTTCCCTGAAATCTAAATAAAAATAATAAGAAGGAGGAGGAGGAGGAAGAGGAGAAGGAAAAGGAGAAGAAGGAGGAGAAGAAGGAGGAAGAGGAGGAGGAGGAGGAGGAGGAGGAGGAGGAGGAGGAGGAGGAGGAAAACAAATAAACATGCATCTATTGAATTGCCAAAGGAGGGACTTAGTTATGTAGAGAGTCTAAACTATTAAGAAGTCTTAGATTACTGAACTAAACTAATAAATTTTTTTGATTTTCTTCCCACAAAGGTAGGCAAGTGTTCTGAAGCAAATCAGTTCATTCTGAGAAAAAAAAAAAAAAACAACTGTATTTTTGCACACATATTAGTCCTTTTGCAGCTCAGCTACATTTGTGAACGAGGCATATTTTGTGAGATGACAGAATACGTGGAGGAGGAATGTCTGAGACAGCATGTTGTCACTGCATATTGTCAACGCCAGTAAACATCAGATACCTCAGTGTCAAGATCCTCGGTACGTGTGTGACTTAGAGAAATAGCGTTCATTTGTACCAGTGTGGGTTTGAACCATCACTTGTGCTGAGAACTAGAACTGTGCCCCTAATTACTAAGATCGACTCCTGGAGGAGAAGGAAAGCAAGATGGATAAGCTGCTTTGGTGGTTGAAATTAGGGAATACCATAGTCGGAGGAGTTCCTGTGTATTTATGTATATTCCGAGTTATTGAACTGGAATAGCTGTTATGGACTGTTACAGATTCAAAATGCTCCCTCAATTATATGGGACCTTTTTACAAAATATGGAGACTAAATGCTTAGGTCCTCCGCCAAAGCGTCGTGAGCCCCATCTCAGTTTTCTCCCTTCAGTGGACTCTATTTTGTGCTTGACCCTGCTCTACTTGCTTTTTCCCTAGTACTAGACTCCCCATCTTACTTTTATGCTGTGTCTCTAAATATAACATTAACAATTCTATTATCAAGGCATTATAGAGAGCCCTATCTCAAATCTAAAATCTATGGGAGGAAGACAGTCACTTCCAAGAAGTGTCTAGCATGGCAGGAAGACAATTTTTATTTATATTTTTTGGTCCGAGAGATTGAACCCAGGGGCCCTTAACCACTGAGTCACATCCCCACCCCTTTTTATTTTGAGAAAGGGATAGAATCTCACTAAGTTGCTTAGGGTTTTGCTGAGTTGCTGAGGCTGACCTTGAACTCATGATCCTCCTGCCTCAGTCGCCTGAGCTGCTAGGATTAAAGGCGTACACCACTATACCTGGCTAGTCCCATGTTTAGACCTTCCTGTCTCCCATTTAGTTTTGGTTACCTCTGAGCAGTTCTTAACATGTTTTCCAAGTATGGATGCATTTATTGATCTACTCAGCAGCTTCCAACCACAGCTACTTAATTTTTGACTTATATATTCAAGAAAGAACCTGAAGCATGAGGCAATGGATACAAGGCAAGCCATTCACTGGTAATGATGATGAAAGCAAGCAATTCACCTCCAAGGAAAGACCCCCTTTCCCTGGTTCATTAATTAGTTAAGGAACTTACATCAGCATAAAACGCCTTTAGCTGGTATTTAGCATGCAAATAAGTATGGGTCCACTGGCCTAGGAGTTAAAAGAAATTAGAGTAGGCTTAAAAGGAATGCTGGAGGCAAGCATATTTTAATATAAATAAAAAATAATTCTAGAAGCATTGGTAATGTTTGCTTTGTGCTGTTTTCATGTTTAATCCTGTGCACTCCACCTTAAGACTTGACTCTGTTATACAGGTTCAGCATTGAGGGCACTGCAGTGAATTCTTTAACTAATGATAGTAAAGAACACGGTGCTTCAGGGGAAGACCTGGGGTTTTCTATTAGGAAGCCTGTATGTGTGGGACGCAAAGCTAGAGCTTTATACAATGGTATGTTTCACCTAGGCTGTAAAGTTGCTGCAGGGATTAAGATATTTGGAACCCTAATATCAAATCCACCTCTCAAAACTAGCGATCACCATTGTCTTCTTCGGGATCGGCTAGGCAATGAGACTGTAACAAATTGACACCAGGATTTACACTGGTGACTGTGCACAGCCCCAGCTGATTTCGGACCCAGGCTGTATTTCTTATGCAGGTGGACACGGCCCTCTTCTGCACATTGCTTCCCAGTGGTCCAGGCTGAGGCAGGCTGTGCACCATCTGGCACATCTGTGCCCTTCTGTACAAAGAAAGAGAAGCTGGAGTATATATAACCACCAGCTCTGAGTGCTTTGTCCTAGCCAAGAAACTTGTTACTTCTGCTCTGAGTTTGAGGGCCTCAGCTAGTCCTCTGGCCTTTCCTCCCTGGAAAAGGGCTGAGAACACAGTGTAGCATACAGAGACCATTATGAGAGAGTTGTAAAAGATTTTACCCAAGCCTTCAGGTTGTCCTGCTTTGCCACAGCAAACTTAGTCAGGTTTCAGGTCACCAAGATGTGTTTTCAGAATAAGGATAAGAAAAAAATGTGGACTCTTTCACAAGAGGGATGGAGGCTGGAGCATGATTCAGGAACCATTTTTATATAGGAAAATGTAGTCCCCATTGAATTCTATCAAAGTGTCCCTAGATTTAAATGTTTAAAATCTTTGTTAATAAACAAAGATCTTTGTTTATCCAGATTAATATTTCTTAATCTTCATTTTGCTTTTATCTCTCCCTAAGGAAGCATTTCTAGACATTCGTTTTCCTAAATGTCCCCCTCATGAAATATTAACACTGTGGATATACAGGATGGGATAGCTATTTATGCACAGTATGTATATCTGAGTTTAATCCATAAAAAGAGTAAGCTTCTTTTGTTTCCACACCCTGGGAGGTGATATCACCTCTCCTCTTGAAAATCATTATCTAGAGTTCCCAGAATAAAAAAAGTGAAACCTGACCTATAGTCTAGAATATATAGCAGATTTTATGTACTTTGAATATGCCCATTGTATTTTTGTACACAAATTTTTTTCATGAGCCATTACAAGTCATGTGCACCAAACCCCTTTTCCATACCGCTTCCCCTAATTCTATGAAGGCAGCATGATCTAGTGACTTGGAGTGTGGGCTTTGCAGTTAAAGAGCATGCTTTCAAGTCCTCCCACTCTCATTGTGAGAGATCTTTAATCTTGAACAAGTTATTTAGACTCTCTAGGCCTCAGGGCTTTTCACTGTTAATCTAGAAATAGATCCTTAAAGGACCTATGTTATGGGATATCAATGTTTTTGCACATTGCCAGGAATGGAGTTCATGATGAATATTCTTATCCTTATTATTGTTCATGTTTATATGCTTTTGTGGGCCTATATTACATTCTCAAATGCATGAATCTTTTACAGGGCAGACAAGAAGCTGAAACAAGAACTTGCCTGTCACATGCCTCACTCCTGTGTCACCAGAGGCCGATCCTAACTTTCTGGTGTGCGACACGGTCTTCCTGGCTTCCAGATTCCAGGGCTACCCAGGGATGTCAGTATTAGGTTCTGAACAAGGAACAGCAGTCCCTTCAGTGTGGGAAGGGCGCTTATCTATGTGGAAAGCCAAGTATCATTTTTCATAGTGTTGACACAAATGCCTTAAGAGTGTTGAACCCCAAGGTTGTGAGACTCACAGAGATTTTAATGGAACAGACCCCTAGAAGTAACAGCTGAGGGAGAAATGAGTTATGATCTCTGCTGTGGTTTCTCCAAATCTGCTTCCAGAACCTTTTGTGAAGGAAAATAGAATCTCTAACTGTCTTGGAGCTCAAAGTTTTGAATCTAAATTTAGGAGCATAGTTTAGTAGCTAGGGCAACTTGGGCGAATCACTTAATTCTTTAACAGCTTCAATTTCCTCATCTATAAAATGGTGATTACAATGCCTGCCTCCCTAAATGATTCTATTGGACTCAAAAGATATATTGATGAGAATACTTGATAGAAACTAAGGCTCAATATAAAATTTAAAACATTATTATTGTTTCCACCCACTTACTCATATTTTAATCTGTGAATTTTTCTAAGCAGCTGGAGGGAAGGCAGGGGATTTTCTGATTTATATTTTCTATTCTCTCATTTCTCTATCTCTTCATCTTCTGTGTAATGACCATGTTCAGTTAGAAGAGGTAATGTTACTGAATTGTGAAATGAATATTCACTCAAAGGCCTGATGCCAATTTTTTAAATGTTTGAGATCTTAAAAATAAAAGAAAACTTCTGCCACATTTCCCCTTAATATCTGACAAATACCTTCAAGACTAGAAGACTTCTAATGCCCAGAAAGTCACATCTGCATTTCCTTGTCCGTTCCTTCTTAGCGAATGAGCTAATGGAGCAAAAAAATCTTCATACCTTAGGTTATATAAGGTCACAGAAAATATAAACTGGGGACTTTGGAAGTTGGTCAGCTGAAATTCTCCTTTGGGAAAATATTTAAAGATCATAAAATGCCTGAAGTTCAGATGTATGAGGTAGAATTAGAAATTTCACAGGTATTGTGCAAAAATGGCATGCCCAGATGGTTCACCTGTAACATTCTGTGTCTCCTTGCACTTCTTTCCTCACCTGAGCATGCAAGTGAGTAGAGAAGGTTGACCAGCTGTGATTTAGACTCTTATAAAAATCTCTCAGAATAGGACACAGGAAGGGATATTAGTCATTCCCATGCTATGTGCTGCCCCACAATGAAAATAATAAGCTCCTAACCTTTTTTTTTTTTTTTTTTATTAAGGGTTGAACTCAGGGGCACTGGACCACTGAGCTATTTCCCTAGCCCTATTTTGTATTTGATTTAGAGACAGGATCTCCCTGAATTGCTTAATGTCTTGCTTTTGCTGAGGCTGGCTTTGAACTCATGATCCTCCTGCCTCAGCCTCCACAGCCACTGGGATTACAGGTGTGCACCACTGGGCCCAGGAGCCCCTAACTTTGTGTCAACTAAATCCAGGATCCAGGATCCCCAAGGTATGCCGAACTGGAATTGGCCTCTGTTTAGTTAACAGACCTACAAAAATTTCCAATTCTCTGTCCCATGATATATTACTCCCTTTATTAGCAAAGAAATTTGAGCTGCTTTGCATAAAGATTAAATAGTGAATGCCATTCAGCATTTCATCAGTGTTTTTAAAAATATGCAATATTAAGCTTTACAAATAGTATCCTATTTTACCTAGGACCTATCAGCTAACCTTAGCACCTGCTCTTGCCATGGAATATCTTTCTTTTGCCACTTTCTTTCTACCTTTCCTATTCCAGTCCATTTACCAGGGCAGATGCTCAGGGCATGGGTCAGTTATGATTCCACGTAATATTTCTTTCATTTAGGAAGAACTCTGTGAAACAGCAGCACTGGTGCAGAGTGGAAGAAAATTGTAGCTTGGATATGAAGCATGGATACATTTAATGATTTACCCAATACTAATAAGACATTGGGTTGGTTTTAAGACTGATGGTCAAGTGAATGTTACAGAAACTCTTTACAAAATTGATACTTTGCTGGGAGACAAACCAAGTTTAGTAATGTAATTAAATAGAAATTAAATTGGGGAAAATGCATAATCATATTCTTATTAATATGTTAACTTTGTAAAGATTATTTGCGTATTGCAGGCATTGAGCAAGATAACTAAGGCAAGTTAATTAGATTTCAAGTGAATTGCCACCATGTTAATTCATATTTTATAAGAATAGTAATTAAAATCTAACATGTTATGGCGACAGTATGGTATTTTATTATATCCCATGCTAACATTTCAGTATAAGTAATTTTAAAACATCAGCTTAATGGATTAGTAAAAGTATAATAGTGTAACTGGGCATTTATTGTTAATAGAATCCAGATTATGAAGTGAATTTTTATTATTCTTAAAGTCATTCACAGCACAATTTTAATGATACAATACATTGTCAGGAGTTCTTTTGTATTCACTTGTGTTGCAAATGACTTTCTATACGTATATTTAAATAAATGCAGGTTTTACATCCATGCACTAATCTTATTTTATTTACATAAGAAGATATAATTAGCATTGCCTTTGGATTTAAATATCAAGTAGTGATGGATACTGCAATGTGCCACAAGTTTTGTGGAGTGGATTTTATTTTGCTCAGACCACTGGTGAGTTTGCCAAACATTTCCCAAATTTGAATAAGGGCAAGGATGGAAGGAGGGATTCTGCTTCCTTTATGGAAGAGTAATTGTAAGAAGGGTGATGAGATAAAGACCTGTTGAAATGTGCAGAATCACACTAATGGGTAAAATGTCCTCTTGATCACCTTTAGAGAAGAGAAATATCATGACTTTTTGTCCTACAGTCTCAGCAGGGAAAGAGCAGCTCATTGCTCCAGTGTGTACCCAATGAACAAAAATGGCATAGAAACTACTAAGAAATCCTATCAGGAGGCTGTGATTCAGATCAGCCTGGGATAGTAACCAAGTCATGGAGCACTCTGCCTGGTACTCCTGTGCTTCCTCTCTTTCCCTCTAGTGCTTGAGATCAATTAGGAGATATGGTTCATTTGGCCAAGGGAAGGGTTTCAATCACATTCCCAATGAAATTGTGAGGAATGCATTCATGTGTCAGCTTTCCAAATGAGAAAACAAGTGCAGCTATGTAATATTTCCAAAGTTTTCCAGTGACAAATGCTGGTTATGTTTCCTTCCATTGCTTGACATCAATCACTTTCAACTACTGCTCTTAACACAAATTTCAACCACTTATTCACATCTCCATGACTCTCAGGCTCTCTGCACTACTTTCTAGTAGAATTAGGACCCTGTGGTGGATGCTTTGACTTGCTGCCCAAATCATATTTCAGGAATGAAGGCTTTCCACCTCCCATAGCTGGAGTCCCAGTTAACAACCCCCTCCACATACTGCCTTGGGTACAGAGATCCACCTTATCTTAAGTCATGTCCCCTCCCTGAGACAGTCTACAGCCAATGACTAATCAAAAGACCCAAGCTCAATTTTCTCACGTCCAAGCTGGGGAAACTTCAAAGGGATATTCCATCACTCCAGTCTTCTACAGGATCCCCTCCCCTCCAAAGATTAGATAGTGCCCTATCAAACCCTGCACACCTGTCTAAGAATCTGATTCCTATGGGAACCAATGGCACCAAGCCTTGTGCATGGAGATCTTGGATTGATTTGCCATTATTTTATGGAGACCATAGAGTTAATTCTCTACCAATGATACTCTTCATTCCCATTTCTAATAAACACTTCCTGAATAGTTTAAAGAAATGAAAAAAAGAGCAGTTAAATCTTGATTTTAAGGTTAATAAAAGAGATGGAGTTTATAGGATTTAAGAAGGCTCTTTTCTTAGGGGGCATTAGATAAAATTAGGGAATTCTCATAATAGAGAAAATTAGATTCAGATCTTGAATACATTAATTAGAAATCAGGGGCATGAATTTAAGTGATTGTCTCCAAAAGAGAAGGAACATTTTCCTCTGCCATGTTCAGTGTTTGATAATTAGATAAAGGTCCCAGAGGAAAGTCTATTTTTTACCTTTCGATAATTGCCATTTCAATCTTTGAATGACTGTTTGAGCAAAGGCATCAAGTTTTCTACAGAGAAAGGAGTTTGAGCAAGTGAAGAAATTTCTCTTGCAAATAGTAACAGTCTGGAACAGTTAAGCTCATTACCCTCTATACATAATGAAGTCATTCACTGAGCTTCTTAAGTGGCCCTTGGCTGAACACATCCTAGGACAACCAGCATTAAGCCAAGAGGGGGAAAAAAAATCTTTCCTATTAATGACACTTTTGGAAACATTTCTCAGAGCATTTCCAAATATTTAAAAGAATCCTAAATAGATTCTCCTAAGTTTTATTTTGGTATTCAGGTACTTTCTAGATAGCTCTGTAACTGTGAGCTCTTAGTCCTTCCCAGTGAATTTCTGTAGTCTCATTCAACATGTTCTCTGTGTTGTACAAACTAGAGTTGTAAAAGTTTCCTATATTCTTTAAGTCATCTCAGTCTGAGATTGAAAATATTTGTGTTTTAACATGTCGTACATACCTAGTACCACTAAATCATAATATTCTTTGACACCCCCATCCCTGCACTTAATGTTTACTGAAGCTTAGAAATTGAGAGCTAGGTTTCAATTAAAGAAAGTTATCACTTTTCTTTCCTGTCTGTGAGGCAGTCTCTGATGATGATGTAAAGTTATTTTCTTATTCATTTATTTTACTTAGATAGTATTATGAATTCAAACTAACAATTATTGAAGATTACCCTTGAAATAAGGAAAGCTATGTTGCAGAACTCAGAAAGTTCCTCTCTACTCTTTCCTTCTGTCTTTCCTACTTTTGCTTTCTTCCTTCCACATGCAATCTTTGGGTCTGCTGTCATCACTGGTAGGTATGAGAAATGCAAAGGTTCATGCATTCACACGTTCAACACGTATTTATTAAACATATATGATGTTACCAGACATCTGCTAGAAAACTGGGATACATTGCCTAGTCAACCAGGCATTTCTTTGTACCCTGAAGGAACTTGATAGCAAAAAATGATCTTCTCTCTCAAGAAATTCACTATGAAGTAGGAGAATCAGATATGCAACAGTCATGTATCAAATGTATCTTGAGTATTAATTGCTACATAAAAATGAGATCTTCTCTATTTGAGAACTGACTTTGGGATTCAGGAAACTATTTAAAAAAGAAAGAAAAATCCAGTCCCCCCCTAAAAACAAACAAATAAACAAGCAGAAAAGCTTTTAAGAGAGAAATACTGGAACTGCAGTTTTAGGGGGTACTGAGTTGTATGGTCTGAAAAGAGAAAACATGAGAAAAGAGTAGAATATTCATCCAAAGGTAAATCAGGAACTTGCACCCTTACTGGAAAATCTGGTGATAGAAATTGTCAGAGAGAGAAAAAAACAAAACAAAACAGAACAAAAAACTAACTACCTGTAAGAAAGATCCCTTTCCGTAATATGGAATAATTGCCAGTCATTGCCAGAAACTATATGCTTCAGTCTCTGGAAACCTAGATAGTGACTAGTCTTCAGTAATTGAATATAAACAGCTGGGCCATGTATCACTACCAGATCAAGGTGGTGAAAACCCATCTTTTCTGCCTATCATCTCCTGTCCAACAAAGATACCAAGGGCAACTGAGAAATATTCCATGTAGATGTCAGAGTCTTCAACAACCTGGGTTCTTAAATCACAACCCCAACACTGGTTGAATATACCAGTGAGACATCAAATTTTATTCTCTCAAGTTATCAATGTTTTAAATTTTTCTGTGTTGCCTCAACTAGCTAGCTTTACCCTGATTAACTCAAGTAACTACTAAATGATTTTCATGTGGTTATGATATGATCAGATATTTTTTCCTCTTATTTTTCTTATTTTTTCTAGATGTATATATATTTTTTGAATTATGAAGCTGTTTTAATGTGGAAAGTAAGATCTTGGAGGATGGAAGCTTTAATAAGGGAGGACTACATGTATCAGGACTTACAGAGCACAGAGGGAGGATAGCTTTGGGTGAGATTTGAATGGTCTGTCTCAAAGGAATTGCTCCCAACTTAGATAGTTAGGGATAAGTGCAAAGGGTTACTAGGTTTTGAAATATGAATGGCAATTCTAAAACAAAACAAAACAAATATAAACTAACAAAAGTACCTGGTTAACAATGAAATTTATGTATGGTAAACATGCATGTTAAATTTGGAGGGAAGGAAGGAGGGATGGGAATAAGAAGGATAGTAGAATGAAACAGAAATAACTTAATTACATTCATACATGAATATACGATTGTGACTCCACATCACGATCAGCCACAGAATGGGATCCTAATTAGAAAAAGTTACACTTCGTGTATATAAAATATGTCAAAATACACTCGGCTGTCATGAATATCTAAAAAGAACAAATAAAAAATAATATTTTAAAATTTTGCAAAAATTTGACAATGCTCAGGACCACCACATTAAAACATCTGAAATGAAACAATCCATTTTAATGGGAAAGCACATCTCATCATAAAAGTTTCCATTGTTTTCATAGGGATGCTAGCCTTCTCATAATCACAGGACTGCCATGATATATTTCAGGCAAGAGTGCCTAGAGACTTAGAAATGCAAGGAGAGTGGAGCTTGAAGAGAGAAATTCCCTCTTCCAGAGTGCAGAACTCTAGATAATGAATCCTCATGAAAGTGACATTACAAATTGAAGTCTACAAGGAGAAAAGAAGTCAGGGAAATAAAGAATTGTTATAAAATGAGTGACTGTGGTAATTAAGGTTATGGGTAAAGAAAGGTTTAGTTATTGCAATGCAAATAAATCTGGAGCATGTTTCAGCAATGGAGCAGTGTGGTCTTAGAATTTGTCAAGTTGTTGCCTTTTTTGCTTCCATCTCACCTAATGCTATACTCAGGAAGCATCTTCCTCCTATAATATGGCATACAGAAAAATAAAAAGGTAATTGCTAAAATATGAAAAGAGGCTTATACATCCACTTAGCTGCCTTAGACCAGTTTTGGATTAAAGCAGCAAAAAGACATCAATCATATTTCTCAATCAGTATTTAGTGTATCATTACCAAGCTTGGCAGGGATAAATGATATGTTTGCAGGTGATGGTAATGAAGATCGCATTTCAAATTCAGATTGACAAAACTCAGAGCTTCAATTTGTAAAAGAATTTCCAAATGTGACACTGAATCTCTGAGGCGATGCTTCAATCAATAAGCTAGAATATAGTTTGGTTAAAAGTTCCATGTATAAATTGATTATAATTCTATTTTTCAATCCACACTTTTATATAATGAAGTTTTAAAAAATATTTATTTATTTATTTATTTATAGTGTGGTTTTTGCTTGGTTTGAGGGAAGAGGGGTTTGTTTTTTTAAAAACCATCCTATCAGACTACTACTAGGAATTTGGTGATCAAAAATACACGACCGCATACAGGGAATTGTTTTAAAACTTTAATTTCCAAATTCCTTTCAATAATGATAGGCAAATTTTCACTACATTAAGAAGAATATTTGGTTTAGGATTATAAAATTATTATGAGCTTAGCCTATAAAATTTATAAATTAAAATTATAAGGACACTAAAATATTTTTAAATATATTTGTCTTTTCTTCCTCTTTTTCCCTTTATATACTAATGAACCTGTTGTGCTTTTTCTTGCAATGTTTTATTATATGTTCTTATGTCAAAAATACCCTTGGAATTGATTTTAATAGTTGCATAATGGCCCATTGCATATCATATATTTTTTGTTTTCTTTTCAAAAAATAAGAATAAATTTATTTATTCATTTCTTTATTGGTAGAATGTTTTTGCTGATATGTGGAAGCTAATATGCAATAAAGTGGGGAAAAGAGGAAAAGAAAAGTTTTAGTAAATTCGACAAAAGGTAAAGAAGGGAAGGGAGGGGGAATAGAAATAGGAAAGACAGTAGAATGAATCTGACATATCATATATTTTTAAATGATTATTTTCTTTTTGAACAGTTGGGATGTTTCCAAAATTTTTCTGCTCTGCAGTACACAGACACAAACACACATTCACACACACAAAGAAGGAAAAAATTCACTTGGATAAATTTTCTTACAATGCATCTATATTTGCACACATTATTTTCTTTCCAAAGATTTCTAGAAGTAAAATCACTACATCTCAATGCACAAGTGCTTTGGAAGGCTGTCCATACATATTGCTGGATCACCCTTGGGGCTTCCTGTAGCAATCCGCACTGTCATCAGGGGCTGTCTATTCTTAACTTGGCCTAGACAGCTTTGATTATCATTAGTGTTTCTATCTTGTGTCAATTTGATAGATGAAAAGGGGACTCTCATTTTGTTCCTAGTGCTTTTCCTTACTCTGTCTACAGGTTGGAATGGATTTTTTTCCCTTTGTTAACTAGCCATTGATATATTTTTTGAATTGACTTTCTAATCTCTTATATATTTTTGTTTTCATGATACTGATAAATAGCAGTATATTTTGAGAGATACACATTCTAAGTTATTTTATTTTTATTTATCTTTTCATTTTTCTGCAACTATAAATTCTTTTATCTTCCCCATATTTTTGCTGCTGCTTTAGAGTTGCACAACAATAAATTCTTGACCTATTTCATGCTTAAAACTCTATACTCATAATCATTTAAATGCTTATTTGCATTTTCTTGCTTTTCACTTATTTTAATGTTAACTGTAAGATTCCTAAATTCATATCAGCATTTCAGCATATTTTGCTACATCACGATCTAAGTTGAAATTTAATAAAGTTGCAGGATACTAAAAACCAACGTACAAATATCACTTGCATATTTATAGACCAGCAGTGAACTATCAAATATTAGGAATAAAATAGCACCATTTACAAAAACATAAAAATACTAAAATATTTCAAAACACATTTAATTAAGGAGGTGAAAGATCTGTGTGCTGAAAATACCAAATACTGATGAAAGAAGTTGAAAGATATCATATATTCACGGATTAGAAGAGTTCATGCTTTCAAAATGCATATGCTACACCAAGTGATCAACAGGTTCAATGCAGTGCCTGTCTAGATTTTTCACAGAAACAGAAAAAGCAATCCTGAATTCATGTGGAACCACAAATGATCCCAAATAGCCAAAGCAATCCTGAGCATAAAGAATGAAACTAGAGGCATCTTAGAACACACTGCAAATCTATAGTAACCTGACAGCATAGTAATGGCATAAAAATGGATGCACAGACTAATTAAAAGGAGCAGAAAGTCTAGAAATAAACCCACTTATCTACAGTCAATGAATCTTCAATAAAGGCATCAAGAATAAACAATGGAGAAAGTATAGTCTCTTCAATAAATAGTGTTGGGCAAGCCAAGTGTTCACATGCAAAAAAATGGAATTGGATCCTTGTCTCACACCATTTAAAAAAAAAAAAAAGAACAACTAATGATACATTGAAGGTGTAAATATAAGACCAGATGCCATAAAATTTTTAAAAGAAGACATAAGGGGAAAGTTCCATGACATTGGTCTTGGCAATGGCTTTTGAATTTGGCTCTAAAAGCACAGTCAACAGAAACAAAAATACACAAGCAGGACTACAAGGAACTGAATAAGTTTTGCATACAAAAGAAAGTGATGAACAAAATTAAAAGGCAATTTGGAGAAGTAGAAGACATTTGTAAACCATGTAAAAAAAGGATTGGTATCCAAAACATAATAATGTCACCAATGATAAAAACAATAACAACAAAACAACCCAATTAAAAAATTGACAAAGGACTTTAATAGACTTTTTAAAAAGTGTACATACAAATGCCAACAGGTATGTGATGGCATCACCAGTCACCAAGAAATGAAAATTAAAACCACAGTGAGATATCACTTCACACCTGCTAGCATGGCTATTATCGAAAAGAAAAATGGTGTTGGTGAAGATGTGAAAAAAAAAATGAAACACTTTTCCACGGTTGGTGGGAGCATCAATTAGTATAGCCACTTTGGAAAACACCATATGATTCAGCAATCCAACTTCTGGGTATACAGCCTAAGAAAAATAAATCAGTATGTCAAAGAAATACTGATCAATAGTCCCATTTCCATTTCAATATTATTCACAATAGCAAAGATATGAACTCTGTTCATTGACGATAAATGACTAAAGATACTTTGGAAGATGGATATATCTTGATGGGTATGTTAATTAGCTGGATTGTGATAATCATTTCACAATATATGCATTAATCAAAAATCATGTTATATACTTTAAAGTTATTCATTTTTTATTTAATTTTTAAATATTTTTAATTTTTACAGATTACATTTTGATTCATTGTACACAAATGGGGTACACCTTTTCATTTCTATGGTTGGACACAGTATAGATTCACATTCATGTAATTGTACATGTACATAGGGTAATGATGTCTGTCTCATTTCATTATCTGTCCTACTCTCCCCACCCCCATTTCTCTCTACACAATCCAAATTTCCTCCATTCTTCTCTTACTCCTCAACTCCTAACCCTGTTATGTATCATCATTCACTTAACATATAACACATTCATCCTTTGGTTTTTTGGACTTGGCTTGTTTCACTTAGCATGATATTCTCCAGTTCCATCCATTTACCTGCAAATGCCATCATTTTATTCTTCATTATGACTGAATAATATTCCATTGTGTATATATACTACAGTTTCTTTATCCATTCATCTATTGAAGGGCGTCTAGGTTGGTTCCACAGTCTAGCTACTGTGAATCGAGCTGCTATAAACATCAATGTGGGTGCATTACTGTAGTATGCTGATGTTAAGTCCTTTCGTTATAAACCAAGGAGTGGGATAACTGGGTTAAAAGGTGGGTTCATTCCAAGTTTTCAAAGGAATCTCCATACTGCTTTCCAGAGTGGAAAGCAGCACCAATTTGTAGCTCCACCAGCAACATATGAGTGTGCCTTTTTCCCCACATCCACGCCAACATCTATTATTGTTTGTGTTCTTAATAGCCATTCTAGTTGGAATTAGATGAAATCTTAGGGTGGTTTTAATTTGCATTTTTCTAATTACTAGAGATGATGAGCACTTTTTCATATATTTGTTGATCGCTTGTATATCTTCTTCTGTGAAGTGTCTGCCCAGTTTCTTAACGAATTCATTGATTGGGTTCTTTATATTTTAGATGTAAAGTTTTGTTAAGTTCTTTATAAATTTTGGAGATTAGCGCTCTATCTGAAGTGCATGTGGAAAAGATTTTCTCCCATCTGTAGGCTCTCTCCTCACATTATTGATTGTTTTCTTTGCTGAGAAGAAAAAGCTTTTGTTTGAATCAGTCCCATTTATTGATTCTTGCTTTTATTTCTTGCGCCCTGGGGGGTCTTGTTAAAGAAGTCTTGTCCTAAGCTAACATGATGAAGATTCAGACCTACTTTTTCTTCTGTTTGGTGCAGGGTCTCTGGTCTAATTCTTAGGTCCTTGATCCAATTTGAGTTGAGTTTTGTGCAGGGTGAGAGATAGAGGTTTAATTTCATTTTACTGTATATGAATTTCCAGTTTTCCCAGCACCATTTGTTGAAGAGGGTATCTTTTCTCCATTGTGTTTTTGGCACCTTTGTCTAGTATGAGGTAACTGTATTTAGGTTTGTCTCTGTGTCTTCTATTCTGTACCATTGATCTACCTGTCTATTTTGATGCCAATACCATGCCATTTTTATTACTATTGCTCTATAGTAGAGTTTAAGGTCTGGTATTGTGATGCCTCCTGCTTCATTCTGCTTGCTCAGGATTGCTTTTTTATTCTGGGTCTCTTGTTCTTCCAGATGAATTTCATGATTGCTTTCTCTATTTCTATGAGGAACATCATTGGGATTTTAATTGGAATTGCATTGAATCTGTAAAGATATTCACTTTTGTTTATCAATTACACTTCAATAAATCTGGAAAAAGTCTATGAGTATGTGGATATATGCATATTGTGTCCTCCAACATTGTTGGGAGAGAAAGACTATATGAAAGAGCTATATAATCTAAAAACTGATAGCATATCTGATTGTATATGTTTTCAAAAATTGAGATTGTTTTTCCCATTTTCTCAAAATATTCACAGTAACCTAAGTATATAATAACTTAAGTATAACCTAAATATCTACAGTAACCTTTTATGTATGGAAGCTAGACCACCCCTAAGTAGATAACTATACAAGTATATGAATATCTGTATGCTGGTCAGAAAGTACAAGCAAATAAGTGTCCCAGCCATAATGATTGGAATCACTCTATTTCTCTAGTGTGTTGTTTTATAATGCTTATTTTATCATACCATACATCATATCATACAGGTTACATTTTTATGTATTCTGTAGTCTGTCTAAGAAGTGTTTATATTAATGCACTGGTTCATCCCATAACTATAAATCACTGCTTTCATTTTGTAATTGATACATTTTACTTATGTTTCTGATGGTGCAAGTTCCTTATTTCCCTTTTCCAAACAATTTTTCCAAGTGATTTAAAATCATTTTGCCAAATTCCAAATAATTTCCCATTGGAATTTTTTTTTTTTTTTTTTTTTTTTTTTTTTTTTTTTTTTTGCGGTGCTGGGGATTGAACCCAGGGCCAGGGCCTTGTGCTTGCAGGGTAAGCACTCTACCAACTGAGCTATATTCCCAGCCCCCATTGGAATTTTTAATGAGAATAGCTAATGCAAAATGCTACACCCTCTTCAATTCCCCTCAGTGCTTGACAAGGATTCCACTGAGTAATAAGGATGTTTGCAAGGTCTCATCTTCCTGGGAATTGGGGCTGCTGTTTCCTGTTGTCTTGTTTAATTTGCCTATGCTTGGGAATAATATTATACTGGATTTCTGGGAATTCTAGGATTTTAGGGGATTTAGAACACAAGAATCAAACAGCTAATCATACTGGATATAACCAAGAAAGGTCCTTGTTCTGGGGTGATGAAAGTATAACTTGGAAAGAATGCTATGCTCATTTCCAGCAACTTATACTAAATGGCACCATGGATGATGACTACTCCCAGATGACCTAGGGCAGAAAAGCACATTGTTCCCACCTTAACTCCAGACAAACAAGTCACAAACAAAGTTGTTAAGGCTAGAAAAATAGTCCCAACAATTCAGACATCATTTGGTAATGCTTATTTGGTTAATGGAAAACTATGGTATCCTCCTAGGAAACCAGCTTCTGGTCCCTTAGATTTAGACCCCCTTTATCTCCCACTGGCAGAATACACCTTGGTTGGCATCAAGTATATTATAATTAAAAATGTACATGGAAAACTCATCCCCCCTTTCTAGAATATTTAAAATACGCGAGACCCTGTTGTTTGCTTAGTTTCTCTGAACAGCTTTCTTGGGCAAGACAGGCTAATGCTTACTGGGCAAAAGTAGGAAGTGTACTGCTCCTAATTGGCCTAAAGCAGCTCAGTTATTCAATGATCCAGAGAAATCTCAGAAAGAAACTCCCTATTGTTCCTGTTAATCTAGTTATTAATCACATAGTGTAAACTTATATGTTGTTCATAGAAATGGCTTCTGTGCACGATGTTCCCAGTAATATAGAAAGTAGAACTAGTTAAAGATTATATAGAAGAATACTTAAAAACATTATGAGGAGTTGATAATATTTAATCTGCTAATACATTTGCCTATTGTCTTGTTGTTTGCATCGGTTTCCCTTTGTGTGGCCTCAAGATATTGTAATCAAGCTAGAAGCTAACATATAAAAATGGTGTGTGGAAAAAATAAAGTTAGAACACAACTTAGCCTCAGATCACTGAGTCTGTGTTGCTTTGTTCTCCACCTCGCCGACGCCATCCCACTCACTAGAGAGCACCACGACCCTTGTTCTAGGGCTGGACCCCGGCAGCAAAATGATCTGGGAGACATAAATAACATCTATTTCCATATCCTGTCTTCCCACCCATGAAAATGCTGTTTTTTTCATTTGTTTAAATTTTCATAGCTCCTACAGGGAGTTTACAACTTTTCTTATGTGAATTCCAGTTATTTCCCCTTAGAATTTGTAAGTTCTCTACATTTTATATGCTTACATTGCTTTTTATTACGGACATTTCATTTTAAATTCTAACTGATCTTTAGTGAAATATAGGAAGTCTAGTGCTTTTCCAGTTAGCTATTTTATTGAACTTTGTTATTAACTCTTAATAGTTGATAATGCTGATATTGATATGCCCTCCTCCTTGCAATAATTTGTTTCACTCTTTCTACTAGACATACTTCCTTTTTCTTCTTGTCTCTCTGCATGTGTACCTCTTCTTTTTGACTTTGACTAGAAGTTATAGAAAATTGTTAAATAGAAATGGCACTAGCAAACTTTATTGTATTATTTATAAACTAGATTGAATTCCACTACGGCTGTGTTTTCCAAAGTGTTATACTAGAAACATTAGTTTCAACAGATGCTCTGGGAGAGAAAATATCATGTTTAAAAAGAAAAGAAAGAAGAATTTTGTGAAACTTTTTGTTGAAGTGTTAGAATGTATGTTTGCAGGGTAAACAGCTGAGAAATTCTGTCATTCTAAAAAGAAGTTTAAAATTGTTTTGCTTCATTTTTTTCTAACAGATAACATATTTTTGATCATGTTTAATTTAAAATGATTATGATTCACATTTCATTGGATAAAATCATCTATCAATTAACAATTCAAAATAATTTGATCTATTTATTCAACTGAAAAATATCAAGGATGAGAATGGAGTGAAAGAAATCTTCTGTCCTGGGTGCAGGCAGTAGGTGGTGCACTGTCAGAAAATAATTAAAAAGCAATAATGAAGCAACTATGTAATTCTCACCCCCAAAATCTTCTGTTGGTCTGAATTCTACATCTAGACAATTGTTTTCTTTATAATATGTATATAACCTTAAACTCTATACCTGATTATTAATTACCTTTTAATAACTATTGTATTCTACATGTAAGTTAATTTCAAATATTCCCGAAATATAGTGGCTCCCCACACATGCAGAATCGACTATAAATTCCTTTTGAAAGCTAGTTTTAAAGGGTAAACTTGTTTGTATTTGATTAGGGCAGAATTTCTACTATTATGGGGTTACCTAGTCCTGCATTTAAACAGTAAATTTGAAATAATAATGGCACGGTGGTGGCAATAGAGAAAAAAGAAAAAAACAACAGAACTTGAATTATTTCAATTCTGTAATTTAATGTGACTGACATTTGGAATTTTTATTTGTCTTTAAAACTTCAATCAGTAAAAAAAATGCAGGTTATGAAAATTGTTAAATAAGAGCAATATATTTAAGTTGAAGTTTTAAATTATTATAATCTGTAAAGCAGAGCTGGCCTGTTGTTCCCCTGCATCAGCCACTCATTGGCTCAGGCTCGCAGTGAGACATCTATTAGCAGAGGATATTGCCCCAGAGGAGACTGCTATGAGCAGGTAGCACCTAGTCTTCTCATAGCTGGGAAGATCCAGTGGCCTGGTTCAAGGCCCTCAGTGTGGATACAATACACTGCAGGTTCAGACTTTTCTTCCCATTTATACTGTTAAAGAGTTCTTCAATTTTAGTCAAGAATACACCATGGGTAAACATAGAAAATGCCCCCACCCCTAAAATAGTCTACTTTCAGGAACCTGAAAGTTTTACCTAATTTAGGGGAGAGGGAAAGGTCTTTGCAGACAAGAGCAAAGATTTTTTTTTTTTAAATGGAGATTAGCTTGAATTATTCAGTTGGCTCTTAATATAATTTCATGTGTGCTTACTCGAAGTAGAAGGAGATTTTATACAAGAGACATAGAAGAGTGACTGCAGAGGCAGAGATTGAAGTGATGTGGTAGCAAATCAAGGCATACTGGAAGCCACCAGAGACCAGAGGGGCCTTCTTGTTTTATGACACCATATTTGTGATAATCTGTTACAGTAGCTGTATAAGTCAATGCAATACACACACACACACACACACACACACACACACAAATGTGCACCAGGCTTTCTAATTTAGATAAGTACAACTTCATTTATGCCGATACTGTGAATTGCACACCTTTTCCAATATTCTTGGAATTTTTTTCCTTAGTAAGTTTTTAGTTCCACTGTATTGTCAGTGAATCTCACTGTGTACTATCTTTTCATTAACTCGTGCTTATTTCCTTATTCCTTTGCTTATAGGTCCTCTTAAGCAGAATCTATTTTAATAAAAGTGGAAAGGAAACAAGTTTTGAAGTCTACTTGTCCTGGTTCTCAAATCTTGACTCTGAGTGAGTTACTTATATCTTCGAATTCACAAGTTCCTCATATATAATATGGTGAAAATATCTGTTGTATAAGGGATAACTGCATAGATTAAATGAGAAAGAAATATGGAATGATTGACTTGGAGTCAGAAGCTGAATTCCATGTCTTTTTCTTACCCTGAATGAGTAATATATCCTTTGGTATCCTTGAGTAAATGCTTGCTGGACTGGATACAAGTTATGCTAAAACTTCAAATTGACATATTAAAAACAATAATTGCCAAAAGTACAGTGTACCTTTTATATACAAATGTTACACTTTAGACTTGGGATGGTAAATGGTGACTTGGGATATCTTTAGGACCATGAAAGCTAAATATTATTTTTAATATTATGGATTATTCCTTTATGATGGAGCTGTCCATCCCAGCTGTTACTAACACTTTCAAATCTAGTACTTTCTTTGCAATCCAAACACACAAAAAAGAAATGAGTAGTAGCTTGACTTTTTCGAATGTGTCTAGATGTGTGATAGCTATTTGATGTGATCTTGAAGTTGCCGTCTGTTTTTGCGTATATTAGGAAGCCTAACTGATGTTTGAGGTGATGGATATGATAATTACCCTAATTTCATTAATGCACAAGATATACATGCACTAAAACAAAACACCACACCCTATACATTTATATATGTGTCAGTTAAAATTAAATCTGAAAAAGGAACTAATAGGCACATACAAGTGGCATTCCCAGGAAAGAGGATAATTTCTGGGCCTCAAATTGTGTAACCTTGGTAAGAAATAGGCTGTGATAAAATGAAAGTCAATCAGCTCAAAAGAAAGGTGGCTTCAAACAGAACTGAAGCAATTAGCTGTGACAGAGTAATTTTTTTTTTTTTCCTTGTTGGGGACTGAACGCAGGGCCATGTGCATGCACGGCAAGTAAGTACTCTACCAACTGAACTATATCCCCAGTCCAACAGAGCAATATTTGACAGGCATTTTGGCGATCCACTGAGTCCAGCACATACTGGATAGGTAGAAACACTGAAGATTCTAAGTTGAATAGGAAGAGGCTTAAGGTGTGCCTTTTGCTACTAGAGTGAACTATCACTTGGGGTTCATTAACTGATCTAATTTTCCTCTAGACCTACTATGGGTTTGTAATCTAAAACCATCAATGTGGCTCTTAAGTGGTCCTTCTTTGCTTGCAATTCTGACAGCAGCAAATGCGTGGCTATGTGTGTATAATTTTATAGTGTGTTTATATATGTATACACATGATGTATCTGCTATGAATTAATATTAGCCTATTACAGGAGTATTTGGAAATAATATGATTGATTTTTTCTTTTATTTCTTCTTTTGCAGTACTGGGAATTGAACCCAGGAGTACTTCACCATCTCATTCTTTTGAGACTGGGTCTTGCTAAATTGCTGAGGATCTCACTAAATTGCCCAGGCTGGACTCAATCATGTGATTCTCCTACCTCAGCCTCTCAGGTTGCTGATATTACAGGCATGGGCCATCAGGCCTGGCAATACAACTAATTTATAAGGATGTTAGTAAGAGAAAAAATGCTAATTTTTTAAAGTTGCATGTGTGTCTGAAAATAAATTAGTTCACAGTTTAAAAAGTTCTAACTACACTATATTATTACGTTCTAGCAATCCTGCAAAGTAACTATATTCCTCACATGTTCAAAATCTCAAAACTTCATAGTTTTCCCTAATGTCTTGCAACTTGTAAATATAAGTGTTTGGCCCATATCCTGGGAGGCCCCTGCTCTTACCGGTCCTCTATACTTTTCTCAAGGAGCAGCCTGGAACTTAAATGACAGGGAAGTCAGGAAGCCATGTGTCCTTCAGAACTCTCCTGGAGGATGAGACTGACAGGAGTGAGAATGTACATATGCGGGTTGGGAATATCCCAAACTTTAGTCTAGTTTAAGGTTGGACATATTTTTAGGTGAACTTAAGATTAAATTTATTTATAGACTGGGACCAAGACAAACTCATCTCACCCTCACCACTCACTGACTTGGACAACCATATGAACAAGTACCTGCATTTTCTTGGGTCTCAATTTATTTTCTTGTGCAAAAAAAAAAAAAAAAAAAAAAAAAAATCATTATTGTAATACCAACTTCATAAAATTTCATGATGAATTTTGAGTATTTTGCATGCCAATTTTGATTTTTTGGTGCAAATGGATATATTTTATAGTATTATTCCTTCTGATATAAAAGGAATTCCTTCAGTACACTTTAGAACTCAAGCTCATCTCTGGATTCTGTCAGTAGGCAAATCACATTTTCTTTATCGTTTTTCAATCTGATGTATCTGCCTTCATAAATCATATATAGAGTTGATAAAAGCAAAGAGCACAGCCTTAGGAAAATCCAACATGTCGGCAGCTATTTATAATTTGACAATTTATGAGGACAGATGTCTCCATTATATAAATAATTCATTTGCATTTCATTTGCTTACACACCATTATTCCTACAAGTTTGTCACAAAAAGAATGGTGATTGATTTATCTGCTTTGCTGGCACCATGCGTAAATGTGAGTACAATGTGTTCCTTCAGCCCTACTTGCCAGAAAGGTAATACTAATCTTTGATTTCATAAAAATATGCCTGAATTTTAGCCAAAGGCCAATGATCCACAGAGACATAAAAAGCCCTATGAGTAACTCAGCCTTGAGTTTTTCTGTGTACCCCAATGATCATTTGGCAGCTTCCACTAGAGTCACTATCTTTGAATGAAAAAGTGAACCATCCTTAGATGTTATTCAGCGCTTCATCCTCTCTCATCAGCTAAGAGCAGGAGCAATGGAAATGCTTCAGGGCATCTTTGCTCCTGTAGAGTTAGAATGAGTGTATCAGACAACTCCTGTTCTAACCATGACCTCCCATTGGGTGTTTTATGTCAATCACTTGTAGTGCATTTTGAACATCATTTATAAAATAAGGAGGGTAGATGTCTCTAATTATTTATAAAGTCATTTATAAATATTTTAAACCATTGTTATTTATAAATGACAAAATTGAAATCATTTATAAGAAGCGTGGACCATGTGCTTTGTCTATGTGTTTTGACAACTATGCTTAAGACTAGAAGCTATGTTTCCCAGAACCCCTTGCCCTGTGTGGTTACAGAATAGTGTTGGCCAAGAAAGAAAAGTGTGCAAAATTTGGAATAGAGAAATGAATCTAGAGCCATTACTCTTGGAAGGAACTGTGTAGTCAGACACTAGGACAGTATATCAGAATTGTCCAGGGAACTCCAGCTCATCTTCACTCTCCTCCCTCTGGTTCCATCTTGCCTGATTAATTCCTGCACTTGCCACCCAACAAAATCCCAGGCCACCATGACACACTTGACGTATGTGCACAGAGCCCTCTTTATCCATGAGCACCAGCTTCCTGGGAAAGGGCATGAGTACAGACCTTTCCTAGAGTTCTCCCTTCAATACCCACTTACATTTCCAGAGGTACTTTGCTTCTAGAATTTTCCTGAAAGCTTTACCTTGTTCACACATACCAGTGCTGTAAGCCAACATGGTTAGTAACTATTTCTCTAATCTTCCTACTTCCATTTCTAGACCTCCTCTTGACCTTCTCCCATATTCATGTGATCCCTCCATTCCTGTGATACAAACCCAGTTTCCATATACTCACCAATAGCTCTGTTCCCCTGACTGAACCCTAAATGATACAGATGATGATACTCATAAGTTCTGACCCAGTTATAATACCAACAGTTTCTATAACTTCTTTCACAGACTCAGTTATTACCTTAAAAGTGATTTTATTGTGTTTCTCACACCATGTTTATGAAGTAGGTATTATTAATGGGCCCATTTCACAGGTGAGGAAACACATTTTAAGGTTATTATCTAGTTTGATTCATGCAATTTGTTGTGACCATAAGTCAAACTCTCCCTGGAATTTAAGGCCTCAGGGTAAAAAAACAACTCCAAATCCACAAGTGAGTCTCGGAGCATCTGTGGACACTTAGAAAGTGTGTATACTGAACATTTTTCTAAGTAGAAGAGTTGCATAGTTTTTAACACGTTCATAAGGAATCCAGCAAATGAAAACAGATTAAAATCAATGCTTAATAATATAATCAGTGGCCACACATGGTTGCTTAAATTAATTTAAATTTAATAAAATGGAAAAAATTCAGTGTCTTTGTCACACTGGACATATTTCAAGTGCTCGGTAGCCATGCTTACCTGAATGGCTACCATGTTAGACAATACAGATGGAAAATATTTTAACCATTGCTTAAATTTCTGTTGGAGGGTGCTGCTTTAGAGAATAGTCAACATTTTATGAAAATGCACAGGTCCACTGCTCTGTCTAGAGTGGGGGGCGTAAGCCCCTTCTTTACCTTTCTCGGTTCCTCCCAATTCTCCCCAAAACAAGAAATTTCCATTCAAGTAGAACATCAAATTCATTGAACAGCTTCGTACAAGCTCTATTTTTTTTTTCCCTTATAAAGGTCAGTGCTTTTTGTACAGCATGATTGCATGCAGAGTTGAAAAACAGATCCAATTCACCTACAGAGCCACATAAATATTTTAAGACTGTGTTTTATAAACTGTAAACTTTATTATAGGCTTTGGTTCCACAGCAGGTAAAGTCTATATATTATCCAGTCCCACCATTCTTGGCTATTGTTTTAGCAACCTGCTTCTTCACTGGTGCCATATACTACCCAGCAGATTGGATTAACAGCTCTCCAGGGTCCCCTTCTACCTTACAGGAGAATTACTGATTGAACTAGAAGCAAATCTCTCTCCTATTCTGACTTATGTACATGAAAGAAAAACCTAGGATTTACCAACAGCACAATAGACTACAAACAGGAAACCAATCCCTCTCTTCAGGGAAACCACTGAAGAGTTTATCATCCTTTCAGGCCAGAAAGGTTTTGAATAGTGAACACAGACCTTTCCAGCTGCAGCAGACTTCTTTGCATTTTAAGGAGCAGCATAATAGCATCCCCAATTAGGAACTAATTAGAGGAATAAGTAGAGGCTCTAGAATTTTGGCAGCTATCCCTTCTAACCTGAAAGCAATCAAAAACACTTGAAATTCACCTGCAGAAAGAAGGACTGAAGTCGGTAGCAATATTGACTCTGTTAAAGGGGGGATGCAGTTCTTGCCTGAAAATTCTCCAACATCTTTCTTGCTTAGACTTTTCAGAAGTAGGTTCTCTGAGCAAAACAATATTCTAGTAAACTATTTCTCAAGCTAAGAAGTATGTAGAGGCAAAATTTGAAATACTTTGAGTCATTCACCATTGAGTGTTATGTTAACTGTAGGCTTTTCAGATGACCATTACTATCTTGAAGCAGCTTCCTTCTATCCCTAGTTTGTTGGATGTTTTGATTCATGAAAGGATTCCAGTGCTTTTTCTGCACCAAGAGCAAAGATGATGTGGGTTTTGCTCTTCATTTTGTTAATGTGGTGTATTACATTGATTGATTTTGGTAGGTTGAAACCTTGAATCTCAGATAAATCCCATTGGGTCCTAGAGTATAATCCTTTTAATGGGCTGTTGAATTTGGTTTGCAAGTATTTCGTTGAGAATTTTTGCATCAATAATCATCAGGGATATTGATCTGTAGATTTCTTGTAGTGTCTTTGGCTTTGGTAGCACAGTAGTGCTGGCCTCACAAAATGAGTTTGAAAGTGCTCCCTCTTCTTCCATTTTTGGAGGAGTTTGAGAATTAGCATTAATTCTTTTTTTTTTTTTTTTTTTTTGGGGGGGGGACCAGGGATTGAACTCAGGGACACTTGGCCACTGAGCCACATCCCCAGCCCTATTTTGTATTTTATTTAGAGACAGGGTCTCACTGAGTTGCTTAGGGCCTCACTAAGTTGCTGAGGCTGGCTTTGAACTCACGATCCTCCTGACTCAGCCTCCCCAGTCGCTTGGATTACAGGCGTGCGCCACCACGCCCGGTTAAATTCTTCTTTTAAATGGTGGGTAGAATTCACCAGTGAAGCCAGGTGGTCCTCGGTTTTCTTAGTTGGGAGGTTTTTGGTTATTGATTCAATCTGCTTAGGAGACACAGGTTTGTTCTGACTTTCTGTTCATTATTCTGTCTTAGCAGGTTGTATATTTCCAGGAATTTATCCATTTCTTCAAAGTTAACCAATTTGTTCATGCACAATTTTTCATTACAGTCTCATATTCCTTTTTATTTCTGTGGCATAAGTTCTGCCTCTTCTTTCACTTTAGATTTCAGTTGTTTGAGGTTTTTTTATTTTTTATTTTTAGTTTAGCTAAGAATTTGCCAATTTTGTTGATCTTTTTGTTTAAAAGGACTCAGTTTTATCGACTTGTTTTCTTGTTTTTCTATTTTTTATTTCAATTATTTCTGTTCTAAGCCTACTATTTCCTTCCTTTGTTAACCTGGGGTTTGATTTGTTCTTCTTTGAAGTAAGATTTGGGTTGTTGATTTGAATTCTCCTTTTCTAACGTAAACATTTACAGCTATTAACTTCCCTCTTTTGCTGTATCCCATAAATCATGTCTTATTGTGATTTTTTTCATTCCTTTAAATTTAATTTCTAATTTTCTCTGTAATTTCTTATTTGATCCATCGCTTATTTAAGAGTGTGTTGTTTAATTTCCATAAATTTGGGGAGTTCAGTTTTCCTTCTGTTATTGATCTCTGGTATCATTCCATTGAGGTCAGAGAAGATATTTAGTATTATTTCAATCTTCTAAAATTTGTTGTCTTAATTTGTTGCCTAACATATGAACTATCCTAGAGAATGTCTTATTTCATGCTTGAGAAGAGTATACATTTTGTTGTTGTTGGGTACAATATTCTGAATGTTTGGTTCAGTTGATATATAGTGTTGCACAAGTCCTTTTTCCCTTTTTTTACTAGTTGTTTTATCCACAATTAAAAGGCTTGTAGTAATGTCTTCTACAACTATTGCAGTTTTAAGCTTTTCTCTCTTCAGTTTTGTCAATATTTGCTTTATATATTTAAAAAGTGATAAGTTAAGCCATACATGTTTATAATTATATCTTGCTGGTGAATTGACCTTTAATGATTCTATAATGTCCTTAATTCTCCCTTGTGACAGTTTTTGAATTGAATTGTTTTTGTCTAATGTGAGTATCACCACTCCGATCTCTTTTGTTACATGGAATATATATTCCATCTTTTATCTTTCAGCCCATGTGTGTCATTAGATCTAAACTGAGTCTTTTGTAGTCAGCATACACTTGGGTCTTCTTTTTCTTATTTGTTCAGTCAATCTGTGCCTTTTGATTTAATTCATTTATGGTTAAAGTAATGCTGATAGGAAAAGACTTTTATTAGTGTTATTAGTTTTAATTGCTTTTTGTATGTCTCATGGATGTCTTGTTCCTCTTTTCTGTTCTTATTGCCTTTTTTGTTTTATTTATTTATTTTGTTGTGACATGTTTAATTCCTTTCTCATTTTCTTTTTTGTATCTTCTACCGGTATTTTCTTTGTGGTTACTGTGGGAATTAACAAAACATCTTAAACCTATAGAAATCTATTTTTAAAAACAACAACTTAAATCCAGTCACTAAGGAAAGCTATTCATTTTGTCCCAACATTATGTTTTGATGTCAATGATTATATATTTTGATATTGCATATCAATGCACATAGATTTATAGTTTTATGTGTGCTATTGTCTTCAAAAGTCTATATCATGATTTAAAATATTTTACATACCACTATTACATAACTGTAGGATTTTATCCTGGGTCTATATATTTGTCTTTACTGCAGAGCTTTGCATTTGCCTATATTTTCATGTGATCATACAGTGTCTTTTCATTTAAATCTGAAGGATTCCCTTTAGCCTTTCTTTGTAGCCTTTCTTTCTTTCTTTCTTTTGGTTATGAACTCTCTCAAATTTTCCTTACCTTGGGAAGTTTTAATTTCTCCTTCATTATTGAATGACAATTTTGCTGGGTGTAATATTCTTGCTTGGTAGACTGTTCTTTCAATACTGAGAATAAATAGTTCTGCTCCCTTCTGGCCTGCAAGGTTTTTGCTCAGAATCTACTGATAATTTTGTAGGTGCTTCCTTGTATGTGATGAATCTTTTATTCTATTGCTATTTTCAAGGTCTCTCCTTCTGACATTTGATGGTTGAATTATAATGTGGGTAAGTGTGTGTTAATTTGAATCTATCCTATATGGAGTTTGTATAGTTTCTTGAATTTGTATATCCACTTCTCTCCCAAAATTTGAAAAGATTTTTGGTCAGCTTCAAATTGCCCCTTTGACCCCTTCTCTCAACTTCTAGAAGTCAAGTAATGTTTCTATTGTTCTGCTGGATGGTACCCAATGAATCTTTTAGGCTTTTTTCATTTCTTTTCATTATACTTAGATTTGGTCTCCTCTGACTTGATAATTCTAAGTAATCTGTTCTTCAAGTTTGATAGTTCTTTCTTGTGCTTATTCAAGTCTGATAATGTTAAATCTTCCAGTTTGACTTTTAATGTACTTCCTAAATTCACAACTGAATTCAGAACTCAATTCCTGCATTAATAGATTTTTCTAGTCTACTGAAGGATACAAATGTATAGACCAAAACTCAGAGTCCAATATGATAAGCACTCTAAAAAGGGTTAATTGCAGAATATGAAGGGGAAAATAAGAATGGGCTTTATATGCCAAATAAGGCAAAAATAACATAATAAATGCCTGATATTTTTGCTGAGCTAAATAGAAAAGGGAGTATAGTCATAACTATTGTGGCAAAGATAATTAGCACTCATATAATATAAACTAATTTAATTAAAATATTCACTGAATCTTCCAAGACTTGAGAAAAGCAACCAGCAAAAATAAAAGAAAATAAAAAATGAATACTTCGTTCAGTTTTCTAATTAAAGGGAGCACTCTACTAAGCTCACTGGTTCCTCAAATCATCATCCTTTTTGAGCTCTTCATTAGCAATCTAGACATTTTTTGATGTCAGAACAGAACTAGAGGAACTTTATGAATAGTGTAACAACTATGGGCCACACACAATGGATGGGTTAAGGGAACAAGAGTTGGCCAGCGCTTGATTCATTGTATGCCTCCAATTTTATTTCAAAAAGTCCCTTGCTCTAACTTTGACATTTCAGGTATGAAGAGCAGAGTCAGCAAATTCTCTTAGTGAATAATTAAAAAGTGATGATGGGAGATCCTACAGAGGGAGATATGGAAGCCAAAAAAAAAAAAAAAAAATAGTGACAGGAAAATGAACAAGCGAATTCTTAGTCATGAAAAAGAAAAGAGCAACTAGTATTCTGATAGGAGTGGCACCAACCAGGGACACTTGGTGTCTTGGTGTTGTTGTGTTGTGTTGTATTGTGTTTTGCTGCAGGGAGAAATCTACTCTGTTTCTTAGTCTTTTCATGAACTGTTTAAAAACAAAAGCAAGAATAGAAACAGATTCGCCTTAAAATACAAGATGCAACAGATACCATTGCCCTGTGTATATGTATGAACGCACAGATGGTGTGACTCTACTTTGTGTACAACCAGTGAAACAATAGCTGTACTCCATTTGTGTTCAATGGATCAATAAGTAAATAAAAAAAATTTAAAAAAAATACAAGATGCAGACATTATTTGGGTAGCTATATGGCATTTTTTTCAAAGGAGATTTTTCTCTCTAATTGTGACAGAATGTTTATAAAACCAAGAAAGAGTACAAGAAATTCATCCCAGAACCAAGCAGATGAGAAAATTGTTTTGTCACCTCCTTCAACTTCCCTCTCAGCTTTTGGAATCTCTCTTATTCATCCTGTGTTGAATATTTTATAATCATGAAACTCTGTCCTTTAAAGCATTAGAGTCAAATGCATTAGAATACAGACATGGAAGGCAAAAGAGCTGCCAGGGTTTAAAGAATGATCATTTTATAGCACTGGCATTAAGAGAGGAACTCTTTGGGTGTGAGCATGATTTCCATGGTCCCTTGAGGCCTGACTTTTTTGGCAGCCATTGACTCCACTATACAATCATTAAGATTTTTTTTTTTTATCCAAAGTTTGAGCCAGAGAGTTGTTGATCTGTAAGCAATGGCTATGCAAATCCTGGAGACAACTTCCAACCAAGCGATCTTATGAATGTGATAAGTTTCATGCTTGAACCTAACATTTAAAGCCCTGCTCAACCAGGTCAAAACTTTTTGATAAGGCTGAAGTCCTACATTGTCTACGTTTTAAAAACTTGATCTGATATATGTTATCAGGTGGCTTTTTCATTAGTTCTATTAATCCTATTTGACTCCCTAGGTTCACATGAACTGTGCCTCCTTGAATCCATCTCTGACCACATCGCTCTTCAAATATCTTTCTTATCACTCATCCCCTATAAGTCTTTTATCTGTATTTGTTTGACCCTTACTAAATGATCTCCAAAATTTTACTTTTCAAGGATCTATTCTATTACCTCTTCTAAAGTTTAAACCCTGAAAAGCAGAAATCCTCCTTCATGTAATTTTTCTCCAGTCTGTGAATCTGTTGATGTCTCAGTCTAGTAGTTCTCAGCTTGGATTGATTATATTCAGCCCAACTTAACAAAAATATAGTGAGCATCTGCTATGTGGTAAAGAATGGAGTTTCAGAGAGAGAAAAATAAGATTTCTGCCCTCATGAAGATAAATGACTAGTAGAGAAAGAAACAAAAGCTTGGCTTCTAGCAGCCAAGATCAGTTTCAACAAAGCACATTAGATTGTGAGGCCCTTGAAAACTGAGACTGTACTCACTCATGTTTGGATCTTATGTGTGTAGCTCAACCCAGCCCTGACTTCACTCTTGGGTACTAGATGAGTATGTGCAATGGACTGTGACATTTCAACTTAATAGGCATCTCATGATTAACATGGCCCACAGAAAACCGTTGACGCCCTCATTCCACAGGAAATATGCTTCTCCCATTAGCCAATGACCATAGCTTCTACCCAGCCAGAAAAAGTCCATAGGAGTCACATTAAATCCACATCAGCAAACAATCACATTGATTTTAGACCTGAAAAATATGCTCAGATGTCACCATTGCCACAGTTGAAGGCACCAAGTATTTCTCTGTACTTAGCACAACCATCTCCCAATCCATTTCCCTCTTGCATGCTCACCTACTCTGTATTTTGGTTTGTTCCATACAAAACCTATTTCCACCATAGGGGGTCTTTGTCTCTACTGTTACCCTTTCCTGGAGCTCTCCTCTTTTTGAATAAGAATTATATTTTATTCATCACTAAATAACCCCAAATAGGAGATTCCCTGGCACAAAATAAGAGCTTGGCATTTATTTTTAAAAAGTGAGAAAAATTTTGTTTGCTGCACATAGCAATGACTGAATCAATGATTTGAGCACCCACTATTTATGTGGCTAGAAATTGACATAGTCTGGCCTCAGGAAGGTTATAGCTTAGACATATTTGATTATATGAGCTAACTGTGTAAATAAATGAATAGCCCTGTGCTAAGCACCAGGTGAGTAATTGAAATAGTATGTCTTACGTGAGGTCAGGAAACCAATGGTATGACACCCCAGTAGTTAAGCAGCAGTTTTTTTCTTCAGTACCTGCTTTTATGTTAACAGAAGCTTATTTTAAACCAATCATGACTTCCTGTGGCCCTTTAGGGCTGGAAAAGTTCATAAGTGAGCAAGCATCAATTTTTATGGTTTATCTTAGCTAAGTCAGTGATTTCCTGGAAGCTGAAACTGAAGTTTGAAAAGAAGGCTGCCTTAAAGTCTTGTCCTTTTTTTAATCCTTTTTTTGGATCTCAGATTTTTAAAATTTTTATCTGAACATTGGCGATAATAAGAGTAACATGTCAAGGAGTAGCAGTATGGACTTAAGTAAGCCTGGTTCATAAATTAAGACAGAGTCTGGTATATATGAAAAGTTCATCTATAATGATGTGATGATGGTGGTAGTGGTGGTGTGTATGGTGGTTTTAAGCTCCCAAGAGCTTTATGAATATAAAAGAGGAGGAATTGAGCCCTTAAAAACAGAAAGTATTTAGTTTATATAACTGTGTATTATTTTCAATATTTCACCAGGTCCACACATACTAAGTACTCAATGATGCTTTTTTTGGAAAAATCATGTTCAAGATCAGAAAAATCAAAACAAAAATATCTGTCATTTTTTTTTAAAGATAATTCACACCATCTGTAAGTTTCCCTGATTATAACTTTCTTTTTAGGGGGAGTGGGAAAGGTAGTCCTAAATATTCCTTAAATCAATTAGTAATGGTTGTCTGCTATAACACAAAAATCACATTTTGTTCTAACCAAATTAAAATTTTATTCATGATTCCCTTGTAAGGAGCAAATTTAAGTTATAGGCTAGAATTATATGGAGGTGGGAGTTATTTTATTTGGATTTGTCCTGGATTACTCTGTACTCTATTTTTCATAGTTTTCAGTACTTTACCTTGACTCAGTACAAGTGCCCAACATATATTTTTTGCATAAGTGAATAAATGTATTCAGGAATGATATCTGTAATCTTCATGTGACCTCAGCGCCTGGTGTGGAGATACTTGTCAAGTTCTTCAGTCATTGTAGCATAAGTCATTAATCAGAAATGGTATTATTGGTAGCATGGCCTCTTTACCTTTTTGAAGCTCTTGCTTAAAAATCTTCCCCACTTCCAGGATTGGACCCAGGTTGCTTAGCACAAAGTTCCTATTTTTTAAGCCCAAATTATAGGCTGCCGGCTAGCAAAGCAGCTTGTCAGGTGCTCCCTGAGCCTGTGGTCACTTTATGTCAGCTCTCTATTGTGGTGGGTCTCTGGATTTCTGTTACCCCAGGCTCCCACACAGACTGGCCACCAAGGGCCTAGTTGCTCAGGTTCTTCACATATGGAGAGCTAAGTCACTTTTCGGTTTTAACTGTAAAAGGGCTCAGTGCTGAGTGCCCCTCCAGTGACCGTGGGCCTGGCAGGGACTGGCTGGCTTCACTTCCCTGAAGTTTAAGCTGACAACTTTGCTGAGGAGCATGTCCCTGCCACAGAGAACATCATGCATTAAAAGCATTAGCCCTTCTCATTCCTCATATATACTTTCTAAAATTTGCTGTGAGAATATCCTGATAAGTTCTCAAAATGTGTTTCTAGAATGAGTCTCAAAAACATTGATTAAAAACTTAGGTGGAAAAATTCAAAAATTTTTAAAATTTCTACTCAACAGACTAAAACTAGGAACACTGAGGATATACACTTTTGTCTGTGAAATTGGTCTTCTGCTCCAAATGTATCTATCAACATTAAAAACAAAGGATTGATAACAGCCCCTTAATATAGTATTTGTTGAGAGCTTTCATTATAATCTCATGGAGAACATTATCTAGACATTTAGTTGTAGGTGGACACAATACCTTTGTTTTATTTTTATGTGGTGCTGAGGATTGAACCCAGGGCCTTATGTGTGCTAGGCGAGCACTCTACCACTGAGCCACAACCCGTTATCTAGACATTTAGATCTGTCACTTTTTTTTCCTGCACTGGTTACTTCCAGATTTAGTCACTCCAGGCCCAGAACAGAGATGTTGGGTAGATTCTCCCTAATCTGGAAGAATCCGTCATTTCTACACAGATGTCAAATGAGTGACACTGACCCCTGAATTTCAGTTAAATACCAGGTATGCAACCTGCTTATTTAAGCTTTACTGGGTGTAGATAGTTAACTTCTTCTCTGGCTTTCTCTGGACTTTTTCAGGACTGTATCTGAGCTCAAACATAATTGCATAAGATCTTGTCTTTTGCCTTCTTTTTCTGCCAACTCTTTCCTCTGCCTCTAGCTATTTCTTGCATTAATATAATTAACTGTTTCTTAAGACCTGGAATTCAACCTCATTGTGAAAAGCACAAACAATATGTTTAGCACCACTGAAATTCTTTCAAGTGACTTATGACACCCTCTCTCTGGCTATTTTGACTTCTGGTCCCAACATTTAGCTTATTCTAATCTCTAAGAAATAGATCCAAACATTTTACATGGCTTAGACAATACGGAGTCAAAGCAGAGAAAAACTGGGAATTCGATTCCACTGCTAATAACAGTTTCCTCATCTGAGTGTCCCTAAACGTGAGAACGATAATAATAATTCTAAGTAATCCTAAAGTAATTCAGTTTTCCTGACTTTAGGGCCACAGAAGAATGTTGTTTCCTCTATTTGATGCAAAACTAAGGTCTTCAAAAAACAGGGATGTGGCCAAAGATGGCCTTCATTTTGAGGGAGATTGAAAAGGACCTAGGTAGCCAGGACAAGATGGTGAGTGAGGAGGTGGAGACAGGGGCAGGGTCAGAACAAAGGAGACGGTCTTCTAACGAGGTCCACTTCCTGCTTGAGGAAAGTGCTGGTGGACACAAGCAGGGGACCCAATCACTGAGACACTTTCACACTTGTGCTCCTAAGCAGGGAACCCAATAGAAAAACACAGGGAGCACCAATCAATAATCGTGAGGAGAGTCTGGACAGGGGAGGAAATAAGGAAAGGAGGAAATTCCAGAGACCATAAAAAGAACAAGCCAAAACTTCCCCACTGAATTCCCAGCTCTGGGACCCCTTCTTTTAAGAGAAGTCTATCTCTGTCACATTTACAGTATGAATCTACATCATGCACAACCATAGAAATGAAAAGTTGTACCCCATTTGTGTACAATGAATCAAAATGCAGTCTGTAAAAATAAAAATAAATAAAAACCCTGCGGCTTCCTTGCTATCTTTGTGTCCTGCTCTTCAATTCTTTGCTGAACAGAGACAACGAATCCAGCACCCTAAATGGTAACCACTTCACCCTGCATCCACCCTCCACATTGCTCAGTAAGCACCTCCTCATGAAGGCAGACCTTCCTCCCTAGAAGCCAATTAGCACCCTAAATGAGAACGCCAAGGGATTACTCTTGTCTCTAGCAATAAACATCACATCATGGGAAAAAAAAAAAAAAAGATACCATTTCAGTTTATAGTTTGTTGGGTTTTGGTTGCTGAATCCATCTGGTTAGAATAAAACCAGAGGAAAAGAGACAGGATGAAAAAGGAAGAGTTTTTTTTTTTTTTTTTCTTTTTTCTTTTTTCTCTTTTTCTCCCAAGAATGGAATTTTTAGCCAATTTGATTCCCATGGTTTCCAAGCTGTTTTGAATGAAAACCAACCTTGCAGCTAACTCTTATGGGTGCAATATCTATCAAATAAAACAGCTCATGAAACAGTTGGTTAGAGGCCAAGCAAAAAGAACACGGCAAGTTTCCCACAGATTCCTTCTCCAATGGATAATAGATTTGAGTTCGCTAGGAAGCAACCAGCATTTAAGGGGTGCCCCCAAACAGTGCCTGCCATAGGAGCTCAGAAGAGCTCCCCCTCTAGCCCAGGGCGTCCTGTTGTGAGCATGAAAGGCTTTTGATAATGTCATTTCAGTTTGTCCCAAAAAACATATCTCAGAGAGAGAGAAAGAGAGAGAGAGAGAGAGAGAGAGAGAGAGAGAGAGAGTGTTTACCTCACAAACACTAGTTGTTAGCCTGATTCCATCTTCTTTTTATTCTTTCCTTCTTTCTTCATTGTACTTTTTTTTTTCACTATGTCTCCTGAAGCTTTATTCCTGCTCTCACCAAAGTGTCTTCTGTATCACAGCAAGATACAAAATAATAGCTGCAGAAAGAGGAAAATGAAATGTAATAACATATCACCTCTTAGGAAGTCAGACTCCCTGTTCCTTCAGCCCTCAAGTCTCAAATTCAAATTCATCTACTCCAGGCTATGTGTTCCGGGAGGGCTAAGTAAGCTGCTTGTGGATCACAGTGGTTGAATAGGAGAATCTACCAGGCTGAATCAAGAAGTATGTTGCAGCACTGCTGGCCAAGATGATAAGCTCAGAGCTCTGTGCTTCCTGCCATGATGATTTGTCAGCTATTTCCCCTTTAACTGATAAGACAACTAATTGGTCTCCCTGTCTAAGCAAGTGGTGATTCGCCGTTCTAAATAAATTTAATCCTCAGCAACCATGAGCCTTGTACACAAACAAAAGTTTAGATAATTTGAGAGATGATGCTTTAAAAAATAATCACCACTGCAAAGACAGATCAGCTCTTTAAGTATGTGTGTATGTGTTCTCTACCTTTTAAAAACGTAGAATCTAAGATGGAAAGTTCTAATTTTGCTTTTAAGATGTATGTAATTTCATTCTGTCTTTGCTAAATTTGGTCCCGACTGCAAGTGGTTGGCCTTGGAAAAGTTACACAGTCCCTCTCTCTCAGCATCCTCATGTGTCAGAGGGACTGATTAATGGTACCCATCTTACTGGGTTATTAATATATTAAATTACCTACTGTGGCAGACATGATAAACTCCAGTTGCAATAGCCTGGTGAAATATGTGAGTTTAAACTAATTCCAGAAAATATCAGCTTTAATGTATGCTAAGCCCTATTCTAACTGCTTCATATTGATTAGCTCATGCAATCCTTCTAACAATCACATATATTATTAGTCTATCTTTCAGAAAAAGAGAATGAGGCACAGAGAGGCTAAGTAAACTGCACAAGCTCACACAGCAAATATCAGTTCCAGGGTTCAAGCCCAGGTAGACTGACTTTGAATTCATGAAAGACATGCTGCCTCTTGGTGAAAGAGCACTTTACTAATTGACTTTTACTTTTACCCCTTATTTTGAAACAGGGTGGCTTAGTGTAAGAAAAATGTGGCTCAGCTCTGGTCCCAAGGCATCTCAGACCCTTGAATCCAGGGAAGCAGGCACTATGGGGTGAACAGTCTGAGTCGTGGCCTGGTGAATGCACCCAGAAAATCACTCCAGACACAGAAGCTCATGCCAGAGATTTTATTAGGCAAACAGATGGAAGGTCAGCTCTCAGGACTGGGAGGAAAAAAAAAGAAAAAAGGGGATAAGATGGCAGGGGAGCTTCTTTTGAATGGTGTAGTTTTCACCAGGCTGATGACGGTCTAGCCAATGACTGCTGAGGATGTTTGTGGGCAGAAGAGCTGGAAGGGGAAGGGATAGTTGCAGCAAAGGTGGGAGGGGGCAGAAAATAATTACAGTTTCATATTATACTCAGGGCCTCACTAAGTTGCTAAGACTGGTCTTGAATGTGTGATCCTCCTACCTTAGCCTCCCAAGCTGCTGATATTATAGGCTTGCGCCACTGCACCTGACTGGAATGAACTTTCTTAAAAGAAACTCTGACCCTATAGTTCATCTGCTTTTGCTTTGAACTGTCTACAGACTATCCACTACTTAAATACAGTGACAAGATCCTTCATTTTGTCATACGCATCCAGCTCTTAAATCCCATTTGTCAAAGCTTGATTTTATGTATATATTTGATCCATCTAGTTGGTCCAGTGTATCCACAATTCTGCATTTGCAGATTCAACCAAACTTGGATCAAAAAGGTTTTTTTTCAAGATTACAACTGTACTGAACTATTCTAGTTGAACGTGTACAAATGTTTCTTTCTTGTCATTATTCCATAAACCATAGACCATAACAACTATTTACATAGCATTTTTATTGTTGTAGCTGTTAGAAGCAATCTAGAGGCTATTCGAAGTATTTTGGAGGATGTGCATAAGTTATATGCAGATACTATGCCATTTTATTTGAGTGGCTTGAGCAAAAGGTACCCTGGAACTGATCCCTTGAGGACACTGAGAGACAATTGTGCATGTGTGTGTGTGTGTGTGTGTACTCCAGATTGTGTTATATGCATGTGTTTGTATGTGTGTGCAAATAGGTACATATGGACACACACATATGCATATATACACATATTGTAGTTATACACATCGATGTACATAAATGATTCTGCATATATATTCACACACACACACACACACACACACACACATATCAAGCATGCATTCAGTTTCAGCCCATGGTATACTTGGACCCCATCTCACTCTACTTGAATGTGCTTCTCCTGACCTGCTTCTCATCCTTTGGAACTTGGATTCTTCAAAATTTGATTCATCTCTTGCCTTCCCTTTAATGCTGCCTCTTTCTCCCAAACACTGACTTATTCTATTCCCTTTACTGCTTGTAGCAGATTGTCTTTTCCAGAGATAACTGAAAGGATATCCCCCACCATGTACTCTTGTGCCATTAGACACTGCATTGTCATTCCCCCATCAAGAAGTAGAAATCCTTTCCCATTCCCTTGAATCCAATCAGGACCAGTGACTTCTTAGACCAATAGAATACAGCAGAAATGACATTTTAATGAGTATGGGCACAGCCCTTAATTGGCCTGTCCTTTGACTTCCTGCCTCTCACAGCTTTGACCTGCTATTTAAAAATTCCAACCTCCTCTAGTGGACAAAGATGCAGTGTACAAAAGCACTGAGATGTTAGACATGTGAGTGAATAAACCATCTTTGATAGCTGGCTGGTTGAGTCTTCAGACAACTGCCCATATTAATCTGTTTTTCATTACTATAATAAAGTATCTAAGACTGGATGACTTGTAAAGAAAAGATGTTTGTTTAGCTCACAGTTTTGTGGCTGAAAGTGCAAACACCAATGGTGACAGGTCTAGGGACTGCCTCCCTGTCCGTGTCACATGACAGATGACATCAGAAGAGTGAAAATTCATGTGAAAGGAAGAAGTCATGGAAAGATAAGAAGTCAGAGATCAGGGAGGGGACAACTCGCTCTTTTATAACACTTTGCCCTTACATCTAACACAGGGGCCCATGGGAGCTACCTCAGTCCCTTCCCAGGCCAGCATCCCAGTGACTTTCCACTAGGATCCACATCTTAAAAGTCCCACTACCTCTTAATATTGACACACTGGGGACCAAGCTTGCAACACATAAAACCTTGGAGGGAAAACCACACCCAAACCATTGCACTCTGGTCCCAGCTGTTATTGACTGCACTGGAATACAAGACTGCAAGCAAGTACAGTCCAGCTGAGCCCAGACAAATCGGGAAAGCATGAGAGATAATCATGCATTGTTTAAACACTTTTGACTTTTGAGGTAGTTGGTTATGAACCATAAGTAACCAGAATCACTTTATCTGGTTTCAAAGGATCGTCATTATTCCATGTGTATGCTCCATTTATTGTGTTCTTTTTTCTATGTTTTGCATGTGTGTCCCCTACAGCCTATGAATATGATTGAGACCTTGTTTTATAGGTGTTTTGAATTATCATAGGCTTTTAATTAATAATTCTTCAACTAAAATAAGTACACAGGTTGAATCTGTTTGATAATTATGATTCTTAAACTTGGTGAGAAGAAAAAATAGGCATCATTTTGTAAAGAGAAAAAAAGAAAAGGTTATTTACCCTACTATATAGGCCCCTTTTTTTTTTTTTTTTTTTTTTTTTGGTACTGGGGATTTAACTCAGGGGCACTCAACCACTGAGCCACATCCCAGCCCTATTTTGTATTTTATTTAGAGATAGGGTCTCACTGAGTTGCTTAGGGCCTCACTAAGTTGCTGAGGCTGGCTTTGAACTCGAAATCCTCCTGCCTCAGCCTCCCAAGTGCTGGGATTACAGGCATGTGCCACCACGCCCCCTGGCCATTTTTTTTTTTTTAAGTATCCTGTTCCCCTCCCCCAACCCTCTACCTACACCAAAGGGAATGAGAAGACAGGATTTGAATCATGTATTAACATGAATCCAAAGCAGGATAATGTCTTAAGGGAGCAATGATAGCCTCCACCATTAAAAACAGATATAAAAAGCTGTACTCCAAACTGCTCTCATCCATTGCTTCCATGGAAGGAATATAAATTAGCTGTGGGGAGGGGTGTAGTGGTGGATAAGGACATTAACCTTCTACCTTGTGTACATCTGCTATGCTTGAGTTGTTTTTTATATTCACATTTTACTTTTAAATCTCAATTAATAGAAGTTTTTAAAAGTAAAATGAAGGAAAACAGAGCATAGAAATAATCAAAGACTTCACACCCCATGATAATGTAATACAGGAAAGGGAAACTCTCCTTCTATCTTCTTGGGGTTCAATAATTGAGTCTATGACCTAAGCTCACAGTAGACAGGTTAGCAGGAGAATAGAGAAATTCGTTTACACACAGGGATATCTCACAAAAACAGTGAACACCCCAAACTCCAGTGAAATCTAGAAGCTTATATACCCTCTTTATAGGAGAGAAAGGAGGGGATGTAGGCAATGTAGGGGAGAGCAAATGGATTTGGGGAAAGATAAATGGACCCTAAGGAGAACAGGTGAAATTCTGCAATGATATATCTGGATGTGCCATCAACCACCAGTTTCCTCTCCACTGAGTTAACTTGATCTTCCCTGGTAGCTAAAATTCTGAGGGAGGGAATTTGTGACATTTAAGTGCCCTTTGGAAGATCAGGTGTTTAGTAGATGAGGAAAGTTCAGGGATAGCTTCTCCCCTCCTTTCCTCACTCCCCATGTGGTAGGAAACCCTCTTCAAACAAAGACAAGACAGTCAGAGCAGCAGTATTTATGTGCGCATGTGCAATTCTGTCAAGCAATGTGGCGTGAGCAGTTCCCACGTGCGCATGTGCAGCTCTTTAGTAACCATGTGCACCTGCGTTTGTTCCCTAGACAGGGAGAAGATGATGTGGAGCACCAGGGCTCATGCAGCAATTCTGCTGAACTCCCAGTGTGACTGCTTATCTATGCCACAACTTCCTTATGAATTTACAGTATCGAAAGTCCACGAAAAATGTATTTTTCCATATAAGGGAGACAAAGGGACTGGCATTTGGCAGGTATTTGAAGAAGAGGACTAGCAGGGGCTATATAAGGTGGACCCTATTGCAGGGCTTACCCTTTGGATATGATTCTGCTAAGTCTGTGCTGGCATGAAGTAACCATCCCCCAGACCCCCCCACCCCCAACCCCCACCCCCGTGCCCTGCCTCTTTGTAGGCAAAGCCTAAAACATTTCTTGACTTATCCAGGATTCAGAGGAGGTGATTATGTCTCCATTGTCACTGGGGTATGGGCCCCAGAACACTGGGGGAGGTGACCTTGCCTGGCACCAGAGGGCCAATAGATCTGTAATCCTCCTGGTGTACTGGTGTAATGATCTCAGGAGCACAAGGGAACCTGGTGGGGCTACAGGATCTAGCTCAGGGAGCTCTGCCCATCGGATAGGTAGGAACCCAGGTTCAAGGAGCAGACCTGCCCTAAGTGATAGAAGGAGAGCCTGATCAACTCTCAAAGTGAGCCCAGTAGTCTTGATTGTACAAGATGAAGCAAAATTCTAAGGTGCTTGACCGTGGGTTGGAGACGGTTTGAATGAAAGTCAATGGCAATTGGATGAGGCAGACTAAGTCTGGACCAAGTGGGGAGTCCCTATTTGTGGTTCTGTGGTGATCCTCCTATGGTTTATGACCTGGCTTTCCACGAGGTGTATGAGCCTAGTCCAGGATGGGGCCTGGACCTGCCAATGTAAAGAGGCTCCTGAAATATCCCCTAGAGGAGACCGGAGACCATCCAAATACAAGTGAAACAATTTTGCACTCCTTTCCCCTTTTCCGCTCCTGTTGTGTATGGGTGTCATCTTTCAGGGGGAGGAAATGGGTGGCAAACAAACAGACTAAGCATACTTCCCTGGAGTGTATGTAAACGGGATATTCTGGAGACAAGGGGCTTAAGTTAACTCCCAGAAATCTCCAGACTTTCTGTGTAATGGATTGGCCCTCATTCAGGGTAGGTTGGTCCCTTTAGGGGTCTCTAGACAAAGAACTACTTAGCAATGTGTTTAGGACCATTATAGGGGACCCTGGGCACCCTGACCAGTTTCCTTATATTGATTGCTGGCAAGGCAGGGTCCTCTTTTGGTCATGTTGGCTAAAAGTTTGTCTGGAAGAGAACTGTAAAATTATGGTGACCCAGGGGACAGATTCCTTTAAATGCCAGCTGGACCCCAAGAAGCCCATTCTCTCTGGGGAGCCAAAGGAGATTCCACTACCCTATGCACCCCTGTCCCTGCTGCTGCATGCACTCCCTGCACCTACTGCAGCTGAAACCCCAACAGAGGCTGCTCATGCCCTGTGGCCACTCCTCCCATGGAGCCAATCAAGAGGCCCCTGATCATAGCCACCCCAGAGCCACCGATTTTAACCCCATATATGCTGCCTGGGAAGCACCAGGAGCACCCTGATGGTAGCCCCTTCCCAATAGATGCTGAGGTGCCCTGAAGACACCACTGACAGACATCCAGGGGCCCATCTCCTATGATCAAGATACTCAGGTGCAATGCACTTTCATATATCAATCTTTTACCACCACTGCTCTCCTGAGTTGGAGAAACCACACTCCCTACTTCACTGACAAGCCTCAGGCTATGACTGATTTAAAGCAATCCTTCATTCAGACCCACAGACCCACTTGGACCAATTGCCACCAGCTATTCCTATTTATACACTGAAGAATGCCACCAAATTACCCAGGCCACATAAAAGTGATTGGAGGAACATGCTCAGGCAGGAAACATGAATGTCCAGGCTTATGCCCAGAGTCAATTCCCTGAGAAAGATCCCTAACAGAATCCTAATGTTGAACAGGGATTTAAGATGCTTGAGCATTATCCAGAAGCTCTTTTGGGTAGTATGAAGGAAGAAGGAAAGAATGACAGGAACATGAGCAAGACCTCATAAGAGAGTCCACGTCAATTCTATAAGAAGTTATGTGAAGCATTCCATCTTTACACCCCTTTCAACCCAGAAACAGCCAAGAATCAGGAGACGGTTAATGCAGCTTTCATCAGTCAGACCCAGGGAGATACCTGGTTTGAACTGCAAAAGTTGGGGGGCTTTGCTAGAATGAATGTGAGCCAACTGTTGGAGGTTGCAATGAATGTATTCATCAGCAAAAATCAAGAGGCCCAGCATGAGGGAGACCAGAGAATGAAGAGGAAGGTAGATCTGCTTGCCAATGTGCCAGTGGAGCAGTTGAACACCCCCAGAGAGGTGGCCTGTCAAACCAGAGGTGAGGCCAAAGAAGGAGCCAGCAAGAAGAACCACCTCACCCAGAGGTGAGATTACAATAGATTACAATGGAACCCGTGTGCCTGTTGCCATCAAGAAGGTCACTGGAAGAACAAATGCCCTCAACAGTCAGAGGATATCACCTAGTCCCTAGATTAAGGGTGAAAGGCTGAGTCATTCAAGGATGATTCCAACCACCATAGTAACCCTATGAAGCACCTGAGGATAATTTTGTTGGATTGGCCATCACAAAAAAGTATGAAGAAAATTAGGACAGACTGGGCTCCATTTTGTTAAGTCCCCAGGATCCTATGGTCTGAATGAATGTGGAGGCTAGCTCATGAGCTTCGTGGTCGATACCAGTGCAGAACATTCCAGAGTGACCCAACCTGTGGGCTGTCTCTTGATGAGACAAACCACTATGGTGGGAGCCTCAGGGAGTCTAGCTTATGGCCCTTTTTGCTGCCTCAACAATGCAGTTTAGATGGCCATGAAGTTATTCATGAATTCCAGTAACTCCCAGACTGTTTTGTGACTTTAATGGGTGTCACGAGCACAGTTAAAGCATGAGACATGAGAATTAGGTATTTCTCAAAAGCTGGTTTATTCAGTGCACACAATCACACACTTTACTGGATCTAATTCTAGTCCTAACCTAACTCTAGACTTATACCCAACATCCCAGTGCTCACCATGGGATGTGTCTTGAGGCTGGTTTCACTGGGATTTGATCTAACCAGGAGGGCGTGTGGTGAATTCACTGCAGAGGGAAAGCAGAGGCTGGGCGTCTCCTTGGCTCAGCTTGCCTGGGGTCTCAGCTCTCTGGTGACATCTGGTGTTCTCTGGTGTCCTCAGCTCTCTGACATCCTGTCTGGCCTGGTCTCAACCCTCTGCTGTCCTGTCCCCTGCTCTTTGGCCTGTCTTCTTAGAGTTCTTTCTTGTGTCTGTCCAGGTTCGATTAGGTGGATGGTGCTTGGGGGTGTTGAGTGTGGTTGCTCTAAGCTACTTCCTATTGGTTACACCCCAATTTGAGGGTCTTTCATTGGTTACACATTTTTTAGGGTTACATCATTGGGTTTTTGCATAGTCACATATAACACTGCAATTTTCATACCATTTTCCATACAGTAAAATATAACAAAGCAAGGTAAAATAGTGAAGATCCACCTAGCCAAAGCAAAACAAAGCATACCACTCATAACATTGGGTCAGGACCTATTGGGAAAACTGCAGGCCCAGATAACCTTCAACTCTCGCAGCCAAGCCACCTTGACACTAGGAAAGCCATACGCAAAGATCCTGACTGTCACGGGCCCCCAAGGAAAAGAGTGATGCCTCTACAGTCTCATAAAAAGGCACAACAGGGAACTGAGCATCCTTTAAAGGTGTCTGGGGGTGGGCTGAGGATAAACCTCCTGGAATGGCCTCAAACATACCCCCAATCAGAGTAGAACTAAAGCCAAGGGCTGGGCCTGCCCTCTGAAGACAGTATTTCATTCCTCTCAAGATTGGGATCCAGAGGCACCTGGAGAGACTTATCAAGTATGGAATCCTTTCACCCTGCTGGTCATCCTGGAACACACCTCTCCTGCCAGTCCAGAAGCTGGGGAAGAGAAAACTATGATTGGCTTCAGGACTGAAGAGCAGTAAACCAGGCCACTGCTAACTCACATGCTGTCATTCCTAACCCCTGTACTCTTTTAAACATTATCTCTGCTGATGCTGCCTTCTTTGCATGTCTGGACCTCAAGGATGCCTTCTGTATCTATCTGGTCCAAACTTTGCCTTCCAATGGGAAAATACTGAGAACAGGGACAACAGCCAGCTAACATGAAAGAGATTGTCTCGAGGATTTAAGGATTCTCTGATCGTTTTTAACACTGTGTTAGCCTCTGATTTAAAAGTCTTCTCAGCAGACAAACATAACTGTATGTTGCTCCAGTATGTGGATTACTTGCTGGCTGGACAGGCACCAGAGGGTTGTACGGAAGGGGCACGGCAATTCCTCACCCTCATATGGGAAACTGGCTCCAAGTTTCAAGAGAAAGGCCTAAATATGTCAAGAAAATGTCAAATACCTTAGTTTTTACCTATCCCAAGGGCAATGTCAACTCAGCCTAGAGAGAAAAGAGGCTTTCTGCTCAATCCCAATTCCATTAATCCAATGCCAGGTTCAGAAATTACTCAGGGCTGCAGGGTTCTGTAGAATATGTTATGCGAAGCTGTCTAGCAAAAGGCCTTAGGAAATCAAGCAAGGTCTCACCCACGCACCACTCTTGGGACACCCAGAGAGGTTCAAGCCTTTTTGTATGTGCATGAGCGTAGTGGCATTGCAGTGCGAGTCCTGACCCAGATGTTGAGGCCATGGCATCGTCCAGTGGCACACATCTCCAAGCAACTTGACTCTTGCTCACGGGTGGCCACCCTGCCTACAAGCACTTGTGGCCATGGCACTCTTGGCATCAGAGGCTGACAAACTGACTATGGGACAAAATTAACTGTCTGAGTGCCATCCTCAGTACTGACATTAACAGAGTATAAAGGGCAATATTGGCTGACATATACCTGGATGGTCAGATATCAGGGAATGTTGTGTGAAAGTCTACACGTCCACTTAGAAGTGTGAGGACTTTAAACCCTGAAACCCTACTGCCTGTTGGGCCAGGTCCACCAGATCATGACTGTATCAAAGTTAGGGATGAGGTGTTTTCCAGTTAACTGGACTTAATGGACCAGCCTCTCAAAGATCCCAATTCAAAGTCCTTTGCCAATGGTAAAAGTTTTGTGGAAGATGGAGAACACCTCACTGGGTACTATATAGTGACATTAAAATCCACCATTGAGTCAAAATCTCTACCAAAAGGAACTTCAGCACTAAAGGTGGAACTCATCACACTAACTCGAGTTCTTCAGTGGCAGCAGGGTTATGTGTCAATATATACAGACTCCAAACACACCATTATCACCCTCCATATACATGGAGATTTATATAAAGAAAAGGGCCTAATCAATTCAGAAGGGAAAGACATAAAGTACAGCAAAGAAATCCTTAAATTCTTATATGCTTCATGGGCTCCTTAAAGGGTGATAGTCACACATTGTTGGGGACCATCGAAGGGGAAATGCCATGGTTGCTCAGGGAAATGGTATGGCAGACCAAGCAGCAAAGTTCACAGCCTCCAAGGGAGCAACAGAACCCCTGGCCCTGACTATTGCCCTATTCACTAGTCCATTGGCAGAAGGGGATCCTAAATACTGACAAACTGAGAACACCTGGTTGAAAACTGAAAATGGAAGTTACCTCCCAGGTGGATGGTGGAGATTGGAAGATAGCCAAATAGCAGTTCCTAAAACCCTAGCCCCAGCCTTCATCAAGAAGTTCTATCAGGACACCCACATTGGCCGGATGGCTCTTGAGGCCAAGTGATAGTGACATTTCTACTTTCCCCAGCTCTCCAGCATAGCCTGAGTGGTGTGCAAACAATGTGAAACATGTGCCTCAGGCATCCCCTGGGGTACAACATGTTGGAGGGGTCCATTTGAAGATACAGTTTTTGGACTTCATTGAGCTCCTCTGGCTATAAGTATTTGTTGGTCTTTGTGTGTACTTTCTCAGGCTGGGTAGAGGCCTTCTTTACTTGCACAGACAAGGTATATGATGCAGCCCAATCTCTCCTAAAGAAAATCATTCCCTGATTTGGAATCCCAATCACCATGGGATTGGATAAGGGGCCAGCGTTCTTGGCTGAGGTGGTGCAATTGGTGGCAAAGGGGTTGAGGATCACCTGGAAGTTACATACTGAATACCATCCCTAGAATTCCAGGAAGGTGGAGTGAATGAACCAAACTCTAAAGTTACAACTAAGCAAACTGTATCAGGAAATCCACCTACATTAGGACCCCATGTTTGTTAAGACCCAATTGCTTGTTAAGAATTGGGTCTAGCCCTACTAGGAAGACAGGGTTCTCCCATTACAAGATTCTTTATGGATGTCCTCTTCCCATTATAAGGGCCATACAAGGAGATCTAAAGGAATTGGGCAACATTACACTTAGGCAGCAGATGCAGGCTCTTGGCTCAGCCCTGACCACTATTCACCATTGGGTTAGGGAACAGCTACTGTGAACTTGACCATGAATGCCCACACATTTAAACCAAGAGATGCCATTTGGGTAAAAGAATGGAATATCCCCCAAAGCCTTTTTGGAGGGGTCAATCCGCTGTCATTTTATCCACCCCATTGCAGTGAATGTGACGAAGTGGTCCCCTGGATTCATCACAGCGGAATGAAACCAACTTCTCATGACTGGGAGTGCATTGCAGATCCAGCTGTACCATGCAAGTTGACCATCTGAAATAAGCAAGTTGCATCCTGAGAGGACCCTGAGGACAACAGCCCTGCTTTAGTTACCCTGGAAGCTGACTAATGTACACCAAGCAGATGCTTGAGGAATCAACCACCTGCCAAGATAAATGGACTATTCTTGTCTCCTATATTAATCTTTCCACTGTAATGCTTTGGCACTCTCACACCTTCCCCCTTTCTGCTGTCATGGTTCTAGCCTTATTTGTCTCTGTAGGAGTAGCAGAGACTGATCTGGCTGACTGGCACTGGGTTGAAAAGTTTCTATTAGCACTCTTTTACCCTTTTGATAGGATATATTGTTGCTATTGACTGTGTCTGATCTGGCTCCCTTGTGTAGACTTAAGCCCCTCATCCTGTTTTGCATGACTCCATCAGGCCAAGGTATCACCGTAACCCTACTTTATCATACCCATTTCTCCTGTCAGGGAACAGTTTCAGGACTTGTAGGTATAATAAGACAACCTGTTCTATGGTGCATGCACACAAATGGATGTGCACACAAATACTGGCTGCCCCACCTAGGTGCAATAAGACAACCTATTCTAGGGGAATCAATGTACTTGTTTTGATCCGCAATATTCCCCAGTGGAGAATGACTGGAAGTCTGAGGCTCATGGGAAGACGATATGGAACAGGGCCCATTAATTTACAAAGTTCAGCTTACTAATCTAAAACAACCAGTATCAGTATCCTTTGGTGCATGTGGGATCATGAGTGAGACTTGGGCACTTGCTGTGAACCACTGTATGTCTGCCATAGCATGTAGAGAGGAGTTACAGGATCAATGACAAGAATCTGTGCTAATGGCTTGTAAATTGTATGGGGTCTGTGTGCAATGATTATGATTTTTTTTAAATGTCTTGGAGTTGTGTTACATGGGCCACTTGACAGAGTGAGAGCAAAACTGCCCTAATTCCAAAGGGAGTCACTACGCCTGGCTGCAAAGTGAGAGCCTGTCACCCCATTAATTTTAGTTGTCTTGACCCTAAAGACTCAGGATGGAAAACAGACTGCCAAATTGGCCTAAGTATAGCAGGATGAAACACTGACTCAGGAACTATACTATCCTTCAAAAGGGTAACAACTTCATTTAAGTCTTCTTCCCACCAGGTCTTTTATGAGGAAATGGAGAAAAACCCACCTCCTATCTCCTTCACAACTAGAAATCTATTCCTAACTTTGACAAAGACTATAGTTCAATCTTGGAACATCTCTTCTTGCTGTGTGTGTGGAGGAACTAATATGGGGGTCAATTGTCCTGGGAGGCTAAAGAACTAGATCCCCACGAACCCTATAATGGTACAATCTCTCCACAATCAGCTACTGGTGTTTGGTTTTTCAAAATCTCAATTATTGGGAAACATTATCTTGTCCATGAGGGGAAGCAGTTTAATATCTCAGTTGGGACCTTAACATATCTGGGCCAAAAATTCTATAATGTAACCACCCAGAAAAACCAGTGGTGGGGATCCTTAAATCACACAGAACCAAATCCCCACCCCTTGTAAATTTCTCTAACCTCAAATAGGCCTGGGAAAATGCCACGATAGAAATGGAATGGCAAGTCCCAGGTGGACTGCACTAATATGTAGAAGGGCCACCTATGCTAAATTGTACTGATTGGGGTCTGGATCTTGCATACTGGGAACAATTTTCCCCTCCTTTTTCCTCCTTCCATTAACTAGAGGGGAGCAATTGGAGGTCCCAATAATGAAGACTGAGGGGCCAAAAGAGAGTGGCAAGCCCTGGCAATTGGTGACTGGAAAGATGACGAATGACCCCCTGAGTGGATAATTCACTGTTATGATTATGGTCCAGCCACTTGGGCAGAGGATGGGTCCTAGGCATATTGGACTCCCATCTACATGTTAAATTGTATGCTACAAGCTGTTGTTGAAATTATAACTAATGAGACCACTCAAGCCCTCAATTTATTGGCCAAATAAAGTACTCAAATATGCAATGCCATCCATCAAAACCACTTGACTTTAGACTACTTACTTGCTTCTAAAAGAGCTATGTGGGAAACTTACCCTGAGCAACTGTTGCTTATAGACTGATGGTGAAGGTGAGGTCATATAAGAAATTACAGATTGTATGAGAATGATCACCTACATTCCAATCCAGACCTGGAAGAATTGGAATCCCAGGGAATTATTTGGAGGGTGGTTTTCAACTTTTGGGAGATTCAGAACTCTCATAAGTGTTGTGGATTTGATGCTGGGGGCCTGTCTGCTCCTACCTTGCTCATTTTCCTTGGTTATAAAATCTGTCTCCAGCCTCATGGAGGCTATGGTTGAGAGAAAGACATCTGTGCATCTCATGATGTTATGGAAATATAAGCTCTTAAGTCAGGATGATGCTCTTTGATCCTGAAGGGATGGGAGCATCAAAGTGGGGGATGTGGTAGGATCCCTCTTCAAAGAAAAGACTAGGTTGTGCAGCCAGTATTTGTGTGCACATGCATGACTCCATCAAGCAACATGGCACAACCAGTTCCTCGCATGTGCATATATGACTACATCCAACACGGGTCACGGGTGCTTATGCACCTCTTCAGTAATCATGTGCACCTGCATTCTCTAGACAAAGAGAAGGTGATGCGGCACACTCAGGTACATGCACAACCCCACTGTCCCACCTACCCACCCAAATGCACCTGTGCAGCTCTGCCTCAACTCCCTTATGAATTTATAGTACAGGAAACCTGCATGAAATGTATTTTTCCATATAGGGGAGACAAAGCTAATATGTAGCAGAGAAAGAGTGAGGGGGACCTGCAGGGGCTAGATAAGGTGAAGCTCCACTGTGTTTGAGGGCTCAGCCTTTGAACATGATTCTGCAGAGTCCATGCTGGTGCAAAATAAACATTGCTCCCTGTTGAACACCCTGGTGCTCTGTTTCTCTGTATGTGAATCCCACAATGCCCATGTGCCCTCAATTTGAAGTAATCAGCATACCGAAGAAATTATGTTTTGGGGTGACAATTCCTGAACTTCTTCAAAAGAAAATTTGAATTTCTTCAAAAGGTTGTCATCATGTTAAGTACAAAATGCCAGACTCAGAAAGACAAGTGTCAGAAGTTTTCTCTCACATGTGGAAGGTAGAGGTAAAGAAAGAAAGGAAAAGATGGGTATCATGAAAACAGAAGGGGAAGCTTTGGGATAGAGGAAGGGTATTAGCAGGAGGGAGCAGGGAGGGAAGGGGAGATAATGGGCAGGGACACAGATCAAATTATGTTGTGTGCATCATCACCTTGTATAAATACTATGCACCAATAAAACTATATTAATACAAAGGGGAACCGGCAGTCATTCCTTTTTCTGATATAATAAAACACTTGTTTAATTTTCAGGAAAAAACCCACAAAACATATTAAGTCTGATGGTGGCTCATCAGCTATGCACTTGGCTTTGGTTTTAGGCAGGCATGGATTAGAATCCAGACTTTCCTGGGACAATTGGCCAGGTGATTCACCTCTAATCCTCCATTTACTCATCTAAACAGCAGGCATGAAAATAACCACCCCCAAGTGACGTGCAAATCAAAAGGTGATACAGGCAAAGGGAAGCATGGTGCCTGGCATGTAGTAAGGGTGGAGTGATGTGAGGTAAGGTGAAGAGCAGGAGATCAAGTAGCAGATGAGAAAGGAAGGAGAGTGGACAGTTGCCACCTTTCCTAACAGAAAGGTGGCCTTTTTATTCCATTGGTTCTTTACATTCCCAGGGTTAACTAAGTCCAAGCCCTTGTTACTGCACACTGGAATTACTGAAATAGACTCTATCTCCTTGTCTTTAATCTTACCTTTAATTAGCATTAACACTGCCTAAATTTAGCCTTATCCTATTCCTAGCGGTCCCTGATAAGGGACCAAAATGACTCCCCAAAGTCTACTTATCAAATTTCATGTCTTCTACCTATACCTCAAATTCTTTAGAAGCAGATCCTCCATCACAAATCACCAGCCCCTCACCACAAACCACATTTTCTGCTCTGGTAACACAAGCCTTCCTGCTGGTACCTGTCACTTGCCTGTGATTTACTCTCTGGTTATTCATTTCCTTATTCTACACTTCTTCTCACACACTTCAACTCTTCAAGGGTTCACACATTGACAAAGATTGATGGCAGATCATGCTAATTTTCCATGGATAGTATAGAATTTTTTATTTAGGTGTAATTAGTGACTTGTTTCAGGTGTGAATCTCAATTGTTCAACTCCTGGATTTCTGTGTGCATCGTTTGGTATACAAAGTATTGTTCCAAGTGTTGTGCTTGGAAGATATTCAATCTGGTTGGTTTGCCTAAATCAAAGAAGAATGACTTTGATAATTACATTTCCAAGATAGAGCCCAATCCAACAGATTGCTGTGGGATTAGATGAGGGCAAATAGGGATTTGCAGGGGAAAAACAGTCTTATAAACTTAAATTATATATGTACACCCTCAACCCATTACTTTCTATGACTTTTAAGAATGGATGGGTAACATACATATTCATGGATGTGAAGTATCCCAGCTTTAGGCATTTGTGTGTTCCCTCTGCCCTACTGGAAAAAACAAAAACAAAAACAAAACAAAAAAACAAACAAAAACCCCACAATCTCACTGAATAGCAATCAGCCAAGCATTCTGCCCATGAGATACCCACATGAAGTTCAACCATTGTTTTCGACATGAGTCATGTGCATTTGGTACAAGATACAGCATCGTATGTCAAAGCATATGGCTGCCTCTGAAGCCAAATGCAGACAGCATATGCTTGGAAGTAAAATATTTGTAAGTCTTGTTACTTATCAAAAATTAATGAGAGCAACAGTGTGTGTTTGTACTATTCTGGGTTTATAAACAGATCAGCTGGGTTAATTGTAGAAACTGTTTTTGCAAATCAGTCAAGTGTGGCTTTTTAGGGCTCTGATACTTTCTTTCTTAGATACTTGACTCTGAAGCACACACCCCACCCATACCTCCCTACATACACAGAGGCACACCATACATATTCACTATGGGCAGGTGTCAGAAACCCAATTAATGTATCCTTTTGCTCAGAGCTCCATTTTACCCACAGTGTAGGAAGTTGGTCATTAAATTTCACTTCTGGAAATATTCACATTTCCAGTGTGGGTAAAATATCTGTGCATAAAAATGAAATCTATGTCATCAAAAATGCACTATATGCATATTTCCATAAAGCTTCCTTGTTTATAAAGTTTATTCACTTATTTAACCCTGTGTGATAGAAATTTTCATCACTATTTTCCAGGTGAAGGAAATTTGGCTACTCTAGGTAAGTCACTTTATCATTGGTTTTTATGGAGCCAGACCTTGATCCCTTATCTGCTGCCTCCACCTTCAGGATAGTCTCTACTACAGGGAGCTTTGTGGTGTCATTAGCAGTTGATGTTAGGATTTAAATGCTTGATTGGTGATGAAAGCTGGAAAAGTTGATCCAACATCAGCAGCACTAGACCTGGAAAATGTTTGGAATAAGGAGGTTTGGCTACACCATCAGGACACGCAGCGATGTCTCTTGTCCTTGGCAACCCAGCAATATAAGCGAACATTTTTCTTCAAGGGTGATGACATTTCCTCTTTCCAAAAAAGCCATGTTAGTCAGCTTTTCATTGTTGTGACTGAGATACCTAAGAAGAATAATTTAGAGAAGGAAAATTTTATTTTGAGATCACAGTTCCAGAGGTTCAGTCCAGGGTCAACTGGCTCCATTTCTCTGGGCCTGAGATGAAGCAGAACATCATGGTGGAAAAGCATGCTTGAGGAGGAAAGCTGCTCAGGTCATGGAAACTGGGAAAAAAAGAAGAGAGTGAGGAGTCAGTGACAAAATATAATTCACAAGGGCATACATCCCAAACCTTCTTCCTCAGGCCATACCCCACCCACCTCCCGTTACCAATAGATAGTCCATCCAAACTACTCATCCTTCAAATGAATTAATCCACTGATGGGGTTACAGCTCTCATTTTTTATAAGTGAGAGTTGATTAGGACATGAGGAAAGAACTTCATGAATGAGATTTGAAACCTTACAAAAGAGACCTCAGAGAGCTCCTTCACCCTCCACCATTTGAACATACAGCAAGAGGATGTCCATTTATGAACCAGGACCAGACCCTCTCCAATACTGAATCTGCCAGTGTTGTGATCTTGGACTTGTCAGGCTCCAGAACTGTGAGGAATGAATTTCTGTTATTGATAAGTCAGTTTATGGCATTTTTGTTATAACAGCCCAAATATACTAAGATACTACATTAAACAAAGGTAAATGAATTTTAATACTATTTTTATTGGATATATCTCCAAATATATAGTAATCTAATATATCTACTAATATATATTAATCCACTATTATATGCTATATCTACTACAAGTAAATACTACATTGCTAGTGCACATCTACTACATTTCCATGTTAACACATTGTCAATATAAAATCATAAAGATGTTTGCATTAATACTATGTCTCTGGAATGCAGAGTTAATCTGAATCCAAATTAGCCACAGTTCAAGTGCTTAATAACTACAAATGTCTATTGGCTACCACGTTTGATATCATAAAGGCTAGAACATTTATTCTACCTGTTTTTTCTCTCTCTCTCCTCCTTTCCATGGTCAAAGTTCTAGAAAATGTTCATTTTTGATTCTGAGCTGAATCATAGCTCAACCTCCACAACCTCTAACAGTCTGACTTTGCCACACTTTTACACTGAAATGGTTCTTTCCAAAACCCCTGGCAACTTCCCCATGAAGGAATGGCAGCCCCCTGTCTTCATTGAGAACTCTGAACAGGTCAACAGGAACACAAGAACTCTGCCAGGTGTTTCAAATAAAGGAAGTTTAACTCAAGGAACCTGTTTGCAAAAATGTAAGAATTAAGAAAACCTCAAAACTATTGGAGTGTTGATTTTAAAAGAGGGAATACAATGACCAATTATCCAGAGAAAAATCATTCAGAGCCATGTTTAGGGGTTTGAAGTGTTTGGAAGACTGAAGGAGCAAGAATAGAAAGCATAGGAAGTAACTCCAGGAAATTTTTACTATCTGAGGGAGGATAAATTCGGCAGTAGGAAGTTTTATCACAACTCAGGAGCACATCTATAACTGACACTGGTAGCAGACAATGTTGCCATTCTTAAAACCACTGCTTGGGGTGGTTTTAAGTTAATAAAAATATTAAATAATGAAATTATGCAATGTCCTATACCAGGCCTTTTATTTCCACTCAGGGGAGGACTTCATATACTCCACCAATCTTCAATTATTTTCATTATAATTGAATGCCCACTGGAGAAACGCACTTGGATATACCATTAGCATATGGAATTCCAAATGTTGGAAACTGAAGTCATCCTCTCCCTCCTCAACAATACCCTTCATCCTCCATCACTGTTATTCCATCTCAGCCAGTGGATGACATCATAATCCAGGCAGAAATCAAAGTTCTCTTTTATTCCCACATCTAATCAACAAGTCATGATGAACTTCCTAACAACTTCTCAAAATTGCCTCCCTTCCAAGACCCAATGGTGTTTCTCAGTTCATGTCATTATCTTCCTTATAGCAACAATTAGATAACTACATTAATCTCCTAATTTGTTTCACTGTGTTCGATACATTTTTTGCATTGCATTTTGAGTGATTACCTTAATATACAGATTCCAAACACATCATTTCTGCCTACAACCCTTATCATACCCTGTAAAATTACTCTCTGCTTACATTACAAACCTCATTTCATACTTTTCTCTGGAGGTCAACACTTCAATAAAACTGAATTAATTCCATTTCCAGCTTTCTCTTTTCTGGACATTGGTGCATCCTGAGCCCTTCTTTTGAATGGCACATACCCCTCTTCCTATTTTGCTTTAGTCCTCACCCTGCACCTTACCCAAATGCTCCTACTCAGACTTCAGATTTCAAAATATATTTTCCTTCATCCAAAAAGATACCCTTAATTCCTGGTTCTCCAAATCCCAACATACCATGACAGAAAGAACTCTCTACCTTAAGTACCATCCTACTCTCTAAAAGGTAAGCTCTTAGAGTAAGAAACTGTTAATTATCTTCTCCAGCACAATATTTGGCATGTAACATGTGTTCAGTGAGTTGTTTTTAAATAAATGGTGGATAAATGGTTGAATGGACATGCACCTAGATGGAGACAAGTACAAATCTACCTAGCATTTTCTAATGTCCCCTTTATTCACACTAATATGTTGCTTCTACACACAGTACTCATAGGATTTTGGTCCATCCTATCTTCTTGGACATAAAACATGAACTTTAAAAGGACATATTAATTATAAGGTATTTTCTCAGTATCCCTTTCTTCAGTAATCATGCAAGGTGGTATAAAAGGCTCTATGCCATGGGAAGATTTGTGAATTCCTGGATACTATGTCTCCCGATGTGAGGGTCTTGGCTTCCTTCACATTACAAATGACTTGGAGCAGATTGTATTCATATTTGCATTTCCCACAGTGCCCAGAACCTAGTTGTGCCTAACAGTTTGGTGAAAGAAATAAGCGTATTCAATAATAAGTGAAAGCATAATCAACAAAAATTTGTTTTTTTAAGAAACAATACTTTGATGTAAATTTTGCTCAAGAATCACTTTCTTAAGGCAAAGAAGACCGATATCAACCTGAGAAAGCAGGTCATTGAGTTTGGGAGCAGTTGCAATTGCTCTGCAAAAAAAGCATGAGAGCACAGGGCTTGTGCAATTGCCCTGAAAAACCAATGAGTCTTTGCAAATGTTCATGAACTCAGAAAACTATTAAGTCTTCTCCACAGCCTGGATGCTTAAGCCAAACAATTGAATTAATAGGGAGAAAAGGGTATGTGAAAGAATTCTACTTCGAATATTCATTACATTTTACAAACTTGACTTGGGACCATCAACAGACACAATTTGGCATTCCGTAAGTTGTTACTCTTTAAATCATAAAACGTGAAATGGGAAAGGGGCCTTGAAATTTGTCTTGTTCAACTCCCCCGCTCACCCCAGAACTTTTTGTTATAGATAAGTACTTTGGAACCTAGAAACGCCAGGCAACTTTCCCAAAACCACACAGCTCTTGTAACTCCACTGGGACTCCAACTCAAGTTTCCATGAGTAAAATGAAAACAACAGATACATGAAAATTTACCTTGTATGTGAAAGCTATGCATTGGAGCATTTAGGCCTTTTTAAAAGAAATGTGACTGTTCATACAAAGACTGACTCGAACAGAAATTTGTGCCAAGATATATTGGCATATACCAGGTGAATGCTGAGAACTACTTTTTTTTCCCAAATTTTTTTTAGTTGTCAATGGACCTTTATTTAATTAATTAATTAATTAATTTATATGCGGTGCTGAGGATCGAACCCAGGGCCTCACACATGCCAGGCAAGTGCTCTATCACTGAGCCACAACCCCAGCCCCTGATAACTACTTTTAGTTATGAAATTGAAGTGAAAAGAGTAAACTAAAAACAGTGTATAAAACGAACTGCTAGAAGACCTCATCTCCAAATTATAGTGAAATCTCAGGATAATTCTATTTAATCTTTTTCTTTGGGAAACACACACACAGAGAGAGAGAGAGAGAGAGAGAGAGAGAGAGAGAACGCCTCACCCTGAAACCAGGCAAATCTTTTGGAAAAAAATCTGAACACAATGTGGTTGTAACAAGGTGACCTAGGAGAGCAAGGGGAGAGGGAACCGCCAAACAGTGCCTGCAGAAGCATTCTGGCTCTCCCTAGTTCTACCCAATTTTTCTGTAAGGACATGATATCTGCAGTTGACCCACACAGTGCTCTACCAGATGCTAAATTGTCAGTCGGGTAGCCACAAAGCTGCAGTGAAGTTAGGAATAAATGTGTTTATTAGCATCCCCATTTACCACCATCCAAACCATTCACATAAAAACACCCACTGTACTCCCTGCCCACCCCTCCATCTGCACGCTGGTTGGCAATGGAAAACTCAAGCTGAAAACTGTCTTCGAGGCCCCTATGTTCAATTCAACCTCCTGTGTGAAGATGCTGGCTACTGGGCTATCATCTGAATGTTTATGTTCCCCTAAAATTGAAAGTTGACCCTGAAGTAGTGGCAATAAGGGGTGGGACCTTTTGGGAGGCGTCTAGGTCCTAAGGACCAAACCCTTGTGAATGAGATTAGCACCCTTATCTAATAGGCCCAAGGGAGCTCATTTGCACTTTCACTCCGTAAGGGCACACATAGATGGTACCATCTATGAACCAGGAAACTGGCCCTCACCAGACTCTGAATCTATTGGCACGTTGATCTTGGACTTCTTGGCTTCCAGACAGTGAAAAATAAATTTTGTTATTTGTTAACCACCTTGTTTATCATAGGTATTTTGTCTTAGCATTCAGAATGAACTAAGATATCCTTGGATGAATGGTTCATTTCCAGGGAAGGGTTAAATGATACTCCAAACTTAGCCAGGCTTCTGTGGCAGAGCCATGCACTTCCCTAGGAAAGGGAACATTCACTAACCAAGTGCAGCTGATGGGGTTAATGCAATGGAGCAGCTGCCTAGAGCCCTTCCCAGCCGGCAGCTCATGGAGCTCCAATCTTGTGCAAGCTGGATGTTTTTAATTCACCCACTCTAATCATGATGGATTGGAAGAGGAAACAAAGTACTCTGCCTTTGTTAGAAAAGCCTTAGTGGTCATCAACCATTTCAAGAAAATAGAAATCTTGAGCGATTCTACTGAGGACACGTAGAGGGGTTTATTCTTGGCAGAGGAGATTGCACATTTGTATAAAATATTCAGATCTCAAACACTCTTTATTTTCTGATAAAAGGAAATAGTTCATGGTGCAGATATCTTTTATTAGCCTACATTTGAGTAATTATACAGGATAATAACCCAAATGATATGTGTTGTCCACTTGAAAGAGATAATATCTTGTAGGAAAAATAGGCTGATACGCAATATTTGGCCACATTAATTGAGTAATTTGATACACTTTTATTTGTTCACAAAAGGCCTCTCAGGGGATCTCTGAGTGTTCAAAATATACAATTTCCCCTTCACCAATGAAAATTTGAGTAAAACCAGTTGGCCGAGCAGTCACCTTAGCAGTACCCAGAGCCTTCTTTGTTTCCTCAGGGACATGTGATTAACCACTAGGGCTTCTAGAGTTTCAGGAAAAGATCTGATCACATAGGCCCAACATCAGGGACATGTAAAAAGAAAGCCCTTTCCCTTTCTCCCCAAATCACCCCAAAACATGCTTTGCAATGATTTCATTTGCTTATGAGATTAGTGAGTTGAAATGCTCTGTTTGATGCCATTCAATTCAACAAATAGTTACTAAACATGAAGCATTTTCTTTTAGTATCATCAGTCAGCTTTCCTTCATTTCTATACCTGAGACAATCAAGTTATAGAGAAGAAAGGCTTAGCTTGACTCATGAATTCAGATATTTCAGTCCACAGCAACTTGACCCTGTTGGTTTTGGTCCTGTGGTGAGGTAGCACATCATGGCCAGCAGTGTGTGGCAGAATAAAACCAGAGAAAGAGAGAGAGAGAGAAAGGGATCAGGGTCCCACAGTCCCCTTTGAAGGCTCAAGTTAACTATCTAAAAAGTTCCACTAAGTCCTATCTCTTAAAGATTCCACCAACTGTCAATGATACCACATTGGGGATCACACCTTGAATGGATGGGCCTTTGAGGACACTCAAAACTAAAATGATAGAAATTATACACAATGATATTTAAGATGAGAATCTTTCTCAGCTTGATAATTTAAAATGCATTTGAAATAGTTACAAAACAATATGAGAAGTTGAAACAACCTAAGGCAGGAAGTATTAAAGCCATGTGGTGAAAATAAGTGAGTGAAGACCAGAGACATTGAAGGGCTTAGAAATAAAATAGAATGAGTTGGGGTGTGGCTTGGTAGCAAAGCATTTGCCTAGCACACACAAGGCCCTGAGTTCAATCCCCAGCACCTCAAAAAAAGAGAAAAAGAATGAATAGAAAGAAAATAAAGTTGGAATCTTGAAGAATGAATGATTTTAATAAGGACCAGAAAGGGAAAGATTGTGAATGAACTATCATCAAATAAAATGGTACTTAGGGAGAGTAGAGATCAATAATGTGTACAGAGTTTTGTTAGTAAGTTATAGAGATAGGTGGGGAGGCAAGAATGGTTCTTCAATAGTTGAGTATTCAAAGTCATTATTTGGGGAATAGTTGCTCTAGAATTCCTTAGCAATTACTTTAGCAATCATCTTTCTGTTACCATCTTTCTTCAGAAGATCATAAGGGCAAATTTGTGTCATGGGTCTTTTCAGAATCTTCTTGAGGTAGAAATGTGCACACAGAAAGACGTCTAAAGGGCCCAAACCATGACCTTCTTGAACTTATTCTGGTGTATTTTCTTTCTCTTTTTTCCATCCCTTCTTCTTAGACAAGACTTTCTCTCCTTGAGGCCATAGAAGATTGAGACGAAATTGGGCTGTATCCTGACACTTTGCTAAAAATTCGTTGTTTCTATTTCAGTTCCAGTTCTTACTTGAAATTACCTCATGCATAAGTAGGATAAGAAGTCATATTTTAGATTATGTAGAGGGAAATGAGAGGGGGAGGGGGTGGGGGTATGAAAAATGGTGGAACGAGACAGACATCTTTACCCTATGTACTGATGTATGATGAACAAGAATGGTATGAATGGACATCATGCACAACCATAGAAATGAAAATTTGTACCCTGTATGTGTACAATGAATCAAAATGAAGTCTTTAAAAGAAAAAAAAGAAGTCATATTAGATTTAAGATCAGATGAAGACCTCAAGAATAACCAATTATCCTCTGGGATTAAAGTACCATTTCCAGAGGTCTTGGTCTTCAGTTTGAAAGGAAACACATTCCTTCCTTTATTCAATGCCCAATTATTGAATACCTTACCTGAATCTGCACTAAGCCAAAAGAACTTACCCGCAAATCCACCAGTAGGTAACAATGATGAAAATGAGTTTCCTTTTATTTGCCTTAGAGTGCCTTGGTCGCAGTGGAACATACTCAAGCATCAGCTTCATAGAATGACTTGACATCTGTAGGTGTGGTTTCTAAATAAAGATTTCCTGACAAGATGCCACTAGCCAGGGAGGAATTGGAGGACTGGTGAGTACAGGGGCACAGAATGAAACTCAGGGAAACTGGGGCAGAAGAGAAGGAACACCTAAAAGAAACTACTCCTAATTTTGTGTTTGACCTGAGGCAGAGCTTGCTGCCCATACTATGTGAGAATTATACATTCTTTCTCACATCTAGTTCAAGGCCCAGCTGCAGAGGGTGTGCACATATATTTTGAACACCCCCAGAGAGCCTTATCTACCAATAGGACCCATAAATGTTACATTCTGAGAGATTAGGAGGTCCTAAAATCTCACGTCGCTGGCAGAGACCTTAAGCAAACAGCTTCTGTGTGTGGTCAGCGTAGTCTACCCATCCCTGGGAGAACAAAAATTAGGCAAAGGAGACTGACTATGGGAAAATAGAAGGGAAAAACTTTCCTTTCCTTCTGGGTTTTCATTGCCAAAAAGGGAATATCAAAATAATTTCAGCTGTCTGATGAATGGTGAAATATTCCAGGCAGGGAGCTGCACAGCTCATAGAGAATTAATTTTATAGTCGTCTGCCAATTTTTTTCTTCCCCACCTCTCCCCGGCGGCAATGCTTGTGTGTTAGCCACATACTGGATGAATAAAATGGGCACATAGCCTGCTGTTCAGGGCTGGGGTTGTGGTCATCTTCTATTTGGAAGACAGTCAAGGACTAATTAAGCATGAGTCTCTTCCTATCACGTCTTGGACAATCTGGAAATCTGGTGACAGCACAAGGAGAGGCCTGCTGATGGAGGACCTTGGGTAGGAGAGGCTGTTTTTGAGGCTGAGAGCCTTAAAAATATTAGGCATCTGTTATTATTTGCCCTATCACGTGCTTCCTGTATCTCCAACATCAGTGCTGTTAATTTGGCAAATGACCATATTCATGGCGGGGATCTTTCTTAAAAAATGTATTCTTGACCTCTTTTGGTTTTGTAAGAATTTCTCAGAGTGGGTTACAAGAAAAAGTGAGTCTCAGAGATGTTTCCCAGGTATTTCCAATGACTACCCAAATTTGGCATCCACACTGCAAGATGATGAGAAGATTCTAGCTGAAGGGGGCACTTATTCAAGAGTAGGCATGGAAGTAGAAATGCTCTTCTGTTGCTGTGGGCTCATTCGGGAGGCTGTAGGATAGGTAAGAAACTTTTCCATTTTCTTTGTAAGACCCTCTGTTATGGTAATAGGAGTTTAACATTAAACAGGATAGATTAAGCCCTAATTGTGTCCTAATGTCAGAATGGCTTCAGTGTACAGACACAGTGAACAGTGTCTTTCTTTTTGCCTCTGTTTCAATATGTTCCCCACTTTTTTTATGTATATATTAAGAATATATACATAAAATCATGTACACTACTCTTCATGGGATTCTGCCGAATATTTCAAATGCAATTTTAATGATATTCAGTTCTAGCTCCAGGACTGGATTTTAGAAATGAATCCTTTCATAAAATATGATTCAACATTTTGACTCCTTAACATCTTATTTCAGATGTCTTTACATCTGAAGACACATGCCTTTTTATTGAACATGTTAAAAAGACACTCTCCAAAGACATGTCGATTGATATTTTATTGGCCTGTAAATAATTGGAATCATCTTCAGACAATGACCACCTGATCAAGGAGAATAAAAAATATTGAAGGTATCTTTTACTAACATGTAGAGATGTGATGGGAGAAGGCAATGCAGAGCCCTAGTACCCTTTTGTTTTTATCCATGTCCACACAGAAGAATGTATCCAGCACCTACAATTAATTACAGAGTAATCGTATGAGAATGACAGATGGATGCAACAAAGGGTCGTATTTGATGCAGTCTCTAGGGCTCAGCTTCCTCACTTTTAATGTGATGGAGTGACCTTGGTGCTATTTGAGGTCACACCCATGCCTACCTTCATCACTCCGTGCTTCAGCTAGTCCAAGAAATGACTGAGTTAGAACAGCCAATTAAGGTCTAGTCACCACTTAACAAGGTGAAAGATTCCCCAGAAGTAGAGTTGCTCTGCTTGAAAAGACCTATTGTGTTCTTCCTAGTGCAGAGATTCTATTTGGAGTGCCTTCTCCTGCCTTAGCCATTAATTTGCATTAGAGTTTATCACCCTTCCTAACCCTGGAACCCAAGAATTCTCAATAGAGGCAACCATGATTATAATTAATGGTGGATAATCAGCATATATGCAGGTGTCAAAAGGGTCTAAAATAAGGACTGACGTGTGTTGAGAAATCAGTGTCTATTTAGGAGAACCAAGACTCTCCTGGCTAGGCATGGTTTCAAGGTCAGGCAGCAACCAACTTTCAATTGCTGACAAAAAGCCCAGGATTCTTAACTACTCTGCAAAATAACCATTTCTTCATTTATCTTTGCTACTATAAGTCATTAAATGCAAAGAAAATAAGAAACCCAATTAGGAAAGTATAGCCAATAAGATATATTTAGTTGTTCCTGAAAATAATGAGATATTAAAATAAGGGGAGTCCAGTGTAATAATGCCCCTGTACTTTTTTTTTAAAAAAAGATCCAACTAATATCAGTTGTTACATGTTTGAAGCCAAGAGGAAACTAGAAAATGAGATTCCAAAGTGGAAAGAAGAAGAAGGAAAAAAAAAAGACATAGTCACTGATGAAAAAGAAAAATAACATCCAATGTTAACATGGCTCAATATGATATGATTTTAGCATCAGATGTATAATTTCTTCCTTTTTAACATCCCTTATGTTTTTTTCTTTAAAAAATTATGTTGTTATTTCTCTAATTCAGAAATAAATTACATTTTGCAGGAGGTCCTCGAGTTTCCTCGCTCATCTCGAAATGTGTTTCCCTGGTCTGTAAGATCAACATTTCCTGAGAACTTATTGCACATGAAATACTTACAACTCCATTGGAGACCGACTGAATCAGAAACTCTGGGAATCAGGAGCAGCCATCCATGTTTTAGTAAGTCCTCCAGCGGATTTTTGAGGCATGCTCTGTTTTAAAATTCACTGCACTGGTAATGTCCTTCTAAACCTTGGACATGTAGCAAACACATGTATGTTTCTCAATTTGTCACTCATACAAGGCTTGTTAAGAAGACCTCTCTAGTGTCACAGCTTTCCAAAGGGTAACTCAGAGATTCAAACTGTTCCCATCATGTGGCTGCTACTCTCTGCACTGGGCCCTTTAGAAAACAAGAACTGGAGAGTTGCAGTCTATCAATAAATCAGCCTGGAAAACAGTCTCTTCAAATCACAGTTCCTGGGCCAGAGATAGTCACGTGACCTGCCACACATACAAAGAAGACACGGAAGACACAGATATTGAATGAGGATCAAATATGTCTGCTATGACCCTTAGGTAATACTGATTCCATCCAGTCCACATAGAGACAAGAGGATAATTCCCCCAACTGAAGGTTTTTCCCTTGCTGAATTCTTAATTTCCATTGTCTACAGTGGACTGGAGAAGTGTAGATGATTGATTGTCATGATGCTTAACATTTTTCAGAGTTCAGTAGCTCCTACTTTTTCAATTACTGCACCTAAACACAAATTCACAATTTTAATTTGGATAATCTATCCACTGTCTTTCTTTTCCTTCTTCGTAAATATCAGTCATGTAATATATCCCCCCTTCACTTCCCAATGTCTTCCTTTTCTCTTTCTTCCCACCCATATCTGTCTCAACTTCTAAGACGGAAGCTAGCAACTCCTTGACATCTATACCTCTCCTGGGGAGCCCATGCCCTTAGAATGATACCTGGAGAACAGAAACCATGCCCACACTATTTGTCCTGATCCCTTGGTCATTGCCTCTGAAGATAGACTTGTGTTCCAAATGGGACATTCAGATTTTTAAAGCAAATATATAACAGTGTATTGTTAGTAACACTAAAGAGACTTCTAATAATATTATAATTGGTGTCTCTTCCATCCTCTTAATGGGACATCATTATTTCCAGGTAGAGTTCTTAACATTGTGGTAAAACAAACATTTTGGGGGGCAAGGAGCTGCCAGTATGGCAGATTCAATGCTGGGAGAGGTACAAGCAGAATTGGTTCTGATTCTACATTATCCAACTATTTAAGATTTTTGTCTTGAAGATAAATGCAGATTATTTAGACCTCGGTTTTATTTCTGCATAAAGAATCAAGGTTAATCCCAGTATTCATGAATGACTGAATGTTCTCTCTCTTGAACAGGGATAATAAAGAAACCTATACTTAACTAAATAGTATAGATAGGATTTTGCATAAATTATGTTGAGGCTTTCATCTAATATAGTGTCTTTTCAAAGAAGCTCTGAATGTTCCGTTTCTTTGTAAACTCATAGATTCCACAAAAATAAAGATAAGTTTGATTCTAGTATCCATTGTTAGCTCATCCTTACCTGTTAAAGATGTTGAAAGCTTCCCAGGAAAGTATCTGTTAGTTTGCTAGTTAGGAAGGGGGGAAAAAAAAGAATTCATCACCTCCACGTGTTTAACAAGACCAAATAGTTTCACATCAATTCTGTAGTTCCCATCATGGAAACAATTCCTTTAATTAGGGTTTGCCATGTCATAGCTTCTGCTTGTTAGTCCATTATTTCCAGCCTAAATTTCAGACAAGATACTAATCCACTAGGTCTTTTAATGAGTTTCCAGTATTCTCTGAAAAGGAGATAATACTCTGAGATTAAATAACTGAAATAGCGATTGACCTTCATCCTCTTCTCAAATTCAGATATAATTAATTCCTCAGCTGCTTACACCGGCTTGCTCTATAGAGATTCCTGTATTTGTGACCTTGGCCAGACTTTGTCTCTTTTGCATTAATGTTGTAAGAAGTTGTCCAGTTAGGGAACACCATCACCCCAAGTGAGGTTGATTAATATATGCTTACTTTGCATATTTTCCAAAAAATAATATGTTGGAATAAAGTCAAGGTTATATGCATAAAGGAAATTACTTTTACTATCTATATAGTTGATCATATAGAATATTTTCATTAATTATTTGAATACATCATTTAATTGTTTGAAGCACTCTACCAGCTTTTCTTTTTTTTTTTTTTTTTTTTTTTTTTTTTTTTTGGTGCTGGGGATTGAACCCAGGGTCTTGTGCTTGGAAGGCAAGCACTCTACCAACTGAGCTATATCCCCAGCCCCTCGACCAGCTTTTTTTATTTATATTTTATCCACAGTCATGATTTTCAAGTTTTTGTGTTTCTTTTTAATAGTTTGATTATGGCTTATCTACTAAGAAGTAGACATAAATTATAAAAGTTTTTTTTATTGAAACAAGAAAGTTATGTTTGCATAATTTTCACAAATACAGAACTCAAGATAGCTGGATTTTAAACAAATTGTTAATGAAAAATGTGTTGATAGAAAATTGCTTATGTTTAGATGTTTGAATTATGGTTTTTAAAAGAAAAATAAAATGAAAAAAATCCACAGTATAGAAATTTACAAAGAAATGAATAAAACAAAAGTATTTATGCTCATTTGAATATTTTGCTGCTAATGATTATCAGTTTAAATTATTCTCTCTGATATTTTATCACATGTATATACTTTATATAAATGTCAAAAGACTGTAAAAGTTTACCTTTTTCTAATCTAAAAACTTGACATTTTTTTAATTACACACTCTTATAGTCATAATGTAATGAATATATTGTTCCCTAGTAGATAGTGATACCAGAACTAATTATTTCACTACAATTGAACTTTTATATTGTTTTTGATTCCTTACCATTATAACTGAAATCAAGGTTTTATGTACTAATATTTTTCGAGACTTTGAATCTATCTTCTTATAATAAAATTCAGAAATAATACAGAATCAGAAGATATAAACTGTTTTTAGTAGACTTTTTTTGGTGCACTTTCACAGGAAGTTTGAGCAGAGGGTACAGATTTCCTCTACATCCCTGCCCCCACATATGGATAACTTCCCCCCATTACCATCCCCAACTCTAGTTGCAATCAGAAACCTAACTTAGCACAACATTGTTGCCCAAAGTCTAGAGTATACTTTAGGATTCACTCTTTTTTAAAAAATCTTTTTAGTATTTTTATTAGTTGTCAAATGAACCTTTATTTATTTATTTGTATGTGCTGGTGAGAATCCAACCCAGTGCCTCACAGATGCTAGGCAAGTCACAATCCCAGCCCCTAGGATTCACTCTTGATGTTCTATGTTCTATGGTTTTGTATAAATTTAAAATGACTACATTTATCATGTCAGTCAGCCCTCCAGGGACCCTACCTGTCCACCCCATTGCTGTGTGGGAGGTATAGCAGTTCCTCCCGGAACCAGGGCGGTGACCCATATTTAGTCATGTTTGGAACCCTGTGTCTTCAATAGTTTGTAAGTTGCCATTACAACTTTGTCTGGGTAGAGTTTTGCATTCTTGCCATTCAGTATCCCTCTGTCTATTTACACTTAGTGTTAGGGTTGATCAGTTTGTCTTTAAATAGTTAAATAGGGATACATCATCTGTTAATGCTTTGGTGAAGTGAGCTTTCGGTATTTTAATGCTTTAGTGTTTCAGCTTTATAATGAAGATTTTATTTTTTAAAAACAATGGGAAAGAGTGGGGTTTTTGTACGTCTGGCTCATTCAGGCACTACATCTGAATTCAGCTGACTGTAGACAATAAAGAAAGAAAAACTGAAAAAAAGTGACTTGGGTCAAACCAACATGGTACCATACTGAATAGTTTCACACCATTCAATGCCTTTGTCGTTCTCCTTTTCATCTTTTTGTCTCCCTCTCTCCCTGAAAACCACTGATCTTTTTCTGTACTCATGGTTTTGCCTTTTCCAGAAATTCATAGAGTAGAATCATACAGAGGTAGCCTTTTCAGAAGAGTTTTCTTCACTTAGTAACATGCATTTAAATTTCCTCCAAGTCTTTTTATGGCTTTATAGTTCATTTCATCTTATTGCTAAATAGTATTCCATAGTCTGAATGCACCACAGTTTGTTTACACCATTCACTTACTGAATGACACATGAGCTGGTTGTAAGTTTTGGCAGTTATGAATAAGAACACTATAATCATCTGTGTGTAGGATCTTGTGTGGACATAGTTTTCAACTCTTTTGGGAGTTACCAAATCATATGATAAGAGTGTGTTTTGTTTTGTAATGAACAAGAGTTCCTGTTATTTCACATGCATGCCAGGATTTGGTGTAATCAATGTAGCAGCATTGCATTGTAGTTTCAATTTGCATTTCCCTGATGACTCATAACATGGTGCATTTTTTCATATATTTATTTGACATCTGTAGAAATTCTTTGGTGAGGTGACAAGGTTTTTGACCCAGGTTTTAATCAGGTTGATTTTTTTACTCAGTTGTTACGGTTTGGATATTAGGTGTCTCCCCAAAGTCCTGTTAATGCAGGAATATTCAGACATGAAATGATTGTATTCAGAGAACTGTGACCTAATCAGTGGATCCCAGTTTGAATGGACTGACTGGGTGACGGCAGGTGGGGCTTGACTGGTGGAGGTGTGCCCTGGAAGGGTGCATATCCCTGTGGCCTCTTCCCACTTTCTCTCTTGCTCTCTCTCTCTCCTTCCTCACCCCTCACCCCATCATGAATGATCAGTTTTCCTTCCCTGGGCCCTTCCCCCAGGATATGCGGTCTCACCTCAGTCCCAGAGGAATGGACCCCATCATCTATGGACTAAAACCTCTGAAACTGTAAGTCCCAAAAAAGCTTTGCCTCCTCTAAGTTGTTCTTGTTGGGTAGTTTGGTCACAACAATGAAAAAGCTAACTAAGACAAGTTCTTTTATTATTATTATTAGTTGTAGATAGACACAATACCTCTATTTTATTTACTTATTTTTATGTGGTGCTGAGGATCGAACCCTCATACATGCTAGGCAATGCATTACCACTGAGCTACAATCCCAGTCCCTAAAACAAGTTCTAAGCAGTGTTTATATATTTTGAATAAGGATCATCTGTGGATTTTGCAAACATTTTCTCTCAGTCTGTGACTTGTTTTTTTTTTTTTAATCCTCTTGACAGTCTTTCAGAAAGCACAAATTTTAATCTTAATGCAGTACAGCTTATTGACTCTTTCTTCTATGGACTGTGACTTTGGTATCGTATCTGAAGAGTCAGTGCCAAACACAAGGTCATGTAGTTTGCGCCTATGCTATCCTCTAAAGGTTTTGTAGTTTTGTGTTTTATATGTAGGTTTGATTTAATATATGTGAAGAGTGTAGGGTATGGGTTTACATGGGTTTTCTTATGGATGTCCGCTTATTCCAGCATCATATGTTTAAAGGACTATTTTTTAATCACCTTTATTCATTTGTCAAAGACCAATAGACAATATTTATATGGGTCTATTTCTCAACTCTCATTGATCTGTCTGTCCAGAAACAGCATATCTCTCCATTTACTTAGTCCTTTAATTTTTTTCCATAAGAGATTTGTGATTTTCCTCATCCAGATCTTGTACATATTTTGCTAGACTTATAACTGAGAATATTTGGAAAACTGCTATTAATTAGAAAGTATTGTGGGGTTCTTGATTTCAAATTCCACATGCTCATTGCTAAAACTATACGAAAACAATTAACTTTTACATGCTAATCTAGTATCCTAAAACTTTGCTAGAATGCCTCATTAGTTTCAGGGATTTTTTTTTTTTTTAGTTTTTTAAAAAAATTTATTTATTTTTTGATTCACTGTACACATATGGAGTACAATTATCATTTTTCTGGTTGTACATGAAATAGAATCTTACCATTTGTGTTTTCACACATGTACATAAGGTAATGATGTTTGTCTCATTCTATTATCTTTCCTTCCCCACCCCCTCCCCACCTCTCATTTCAGTCTACACAATCCATCCTTCTTCCATTTTTCCCTTACCACCCCCTCCCCCATTATGTATCCTCAACCACTTATCAGAGAAATCATTTGGCCTTTGGTTTTTCGGGATTGGCTTATTTCACTTAGCATGATATTCTCCAGCTCCATCCATTTACCTGCAAATGTCATAATTTTACTATTATTCATGACTGAATAATATTCCATTGTGTATATATACCACAGTTTCTTTATCCTTTCATCTATTGAAGGGCATCTAGGTTGGTTCCACAATCTAGCTGTTGTGAAGAGCGAAGCAGGTGGTATCACCATACCAGACCTTCAACTATACTACAGAGCAATAGTAACAAAAACAGCAGGGTATTGGCACCAAAATAGACAGGTAGATCAATGGTACAGAATAGAGGACACAGAGACAAACCCACAGAAATACAGATATATCATACTTGACAAAGGAGCCAAAAACATACAATGGAGAAAAGATAGCCTCTTCAACAAATGGTGCTGGGAAAACTGGAAATTCATATGCAGCAAAATGAAACTAAACCCATATCTCTCTTGCTGTACAAAACTCAACTCAAAATGGATCAAGAACCTAAGAATTAGACCAGAGACCCTGCACATAATAGAAGAAAAAGTAGATCCAAATCTTCATCATATTGGCTTAGGATCAGAATTCCTTAACATGACTCCCAAAGCACAAGAACTAAAAGCAGGAATCAACAACTGGGATAGATTCAAACTAAAAAGCTTTTTCTCAGCAAAGGAAACAATCAGCAATGTGAAGAGAGAGCCTACAGAGAGGGAGAAAATCTTTGTCACACACACTTCAGATAGAGCACTAATCTCCAGAATCTATAAAGAACTAAAAATACTTTACATCAAGAACACAAATAACCCAGTCAACAAATGGGTTAAGGAAATGAGCAGAGACTTTACAGAAGAAGATCTACAAGCAATCAACAGATATATGAAAAAATGTTCAACATCACTCGTTATAAGAGAAATGCAGATGAAAACTACCCTAAGATTTCATCTCATCCCAATTAGAATGTCTATTATCAAGAATACAAGCAACAGGTGTTGGCGAGGATGTGGGGAAAAAGGTACAGTCATACATTGCTGGTGGGGTTGCAAATTAGTGCAGCCACTCTGGAAAGCAGTGTGGAGACTCCTCAGAAAAGTTGGAATGGATCCACCATTTGGCCCAGCTATCTCACTCCTTGGCCTACGCCGAAAGGACTAAAGATCAGCACACAACAGTGATGCAGCCACATCAATGTTTATAGCAGGTTTTTTTTTTATATATATATTCTTTCAGATTTTCTGTATAGGTGATAATGTTATTTGCAAACCAAAAAGTTTTTAATTTGTTCCCAATCTACTTAGTTTTTTATTTCCTTTGTTTATTAACCATTGATTATTAAAGATTTTTCTTATTAAGACAAAAAGAAAAGAAAAGCATACTTAATAAGAAAAGCAACTCTAAGAGGGAACATACTTGTCTTGTTCTTTTTCCTAGCAGGAAAATTTCAAGTTTCTTGCCCTTAAGTGTATTGTTGGGTGTAGGGTTTTTTGTACCTATTCTTTATCAATTTGAGTAAATTTCCTTCTACTCCTAGTAGACTAAAAGTTTTAATCATGACTTGGATTTTGCCAAGGGCTTTTTCTGCGTCTGTTGATATGATCATATAATTTTTCTTCTTTAGCCTGCCAATGCAATGGATTACATTAATTGATTTTCAAATGTTTAAATGGCCTGGAATTCCTAGGATAAACACTATTTATGGAGTAGAATTCTTTTTATATTTTATTGGCTTCAATACGCTAAGATTTGGTTGAGGAATTTTTCATCAATATTCAAGAGAATATTGATTTGTAGTTTTCTTATCATGTCTTTGTCTAGCTTTGGTCACAGTGAATGCTGGCCTCACAGAATGATTGAGAAAGGGTTCCCTCTACTTCTATTTTCTAAAAGACCTGTAGAAAGTTGGTGTAATGTCTTTCTGAAATCTTTGGTAGAATTCATTAGTGAATGCATTTGGCCCTGGTGTCTGCTGTTAGAAGGTTAAAAATTATCAATTCAGTTTTTTAAAAAAATACATAAGCCTATGTAACTTGTCTAATTCTTTTTGTGTATTTTGTGAGACTGCATCTTTGGAGAAATTGGTCTATATTCCATTGTTTATCAAATTTTGGAGCACGGAGTTGTACAGAGTATTCCTCTATTATCCTTTCAATGCCCACAGTATCTGCAGTGATGATGCGTCAGGTAAAAAGAATGCTGTAAGTAGTACTTTAGTAATAGGATGGTAGGTTGGGGGAGGGGTGACGTTCTGTAGTCCTATGATTAGTTCTCAGACTTTCAGGATTGCTAACATTACACATGCTGTCCCCCACCCCCTTTACTCAGGACAGGATATTTAGAGTGAGCCAGATTAGATATTTCCTTTTTTTCCATGTGAAAACTAGAGAGAGCTGGAGTTTAATATTTTCCATCCCCTAGGTCACATAATAAAACCTCTGTGGGTTAGGACTTTCTTCTCAAGGCAAAAGTTAAGAAGGGCAATGTCCTGGTGTATTTCAAAGTCATTCCTTTTCTCCATAGCCCACAAGAAGCACCAAGGGATGTTTCTCTGATCTTCCCCAGGGGAACCTGGTAGAACTCCAGGAGGTGATACAAAAGTGTGGGAGCCCCCTGAAGACTGGTGCCCCTGGAGCTTTATAGGCAGACTTGTGCGCACAGTCTGAAGCAACTTGCCAATTCCAGTTCAGGTTTCCCTACTGAGTGCAGTAGTCGCTGGGTATGGGTTTCCGTTCTGGTACTTTGTGAGTCTTTCTCTGCAGGCAGTGATTTGCCTTATAACTTCCTTTTTTGATCATTCAAAGTTTTACTAGTTACTGGTATCTTCTCATTAACAGCAACCTATTCATGTCCCTGTCTTTAATTGATTAAGAGTATAGTGCCATTGTTATTAACTTTACATTTTACACAGTAAAGGCTCTCATACCTTTAGTAATTATGTTTCCAGTAGAAGTCTTTTATTTTCTTTATAGGGGAGATTAAAGGAAGTACAGGTGCTTTTAACTTCAAAGAAGTGAAACATATCTCTCTATTTTTAAAATTTTTAGGTGATATCCATGAATACTTATCTTCATTCTTCCTCTATATCCCTGTCCTGATATTATATTCTTTTCAAGGATAAGAGTCCTTCTATGAACTGTTATATGTGTATATATATATATATTTTTTTTTTCCTTATCTGTATTAGGTCTACAGAGATATTGAGTCATTGGCTCCCATAATTGTAGGTGTTGGTGTCTCTGAAGTATGCAGGGTAATACGGCAGGCTTGAAATTCCAGCAAGAGCTGACTTTGCAGTATTGAGTCCAAAGGCTGGAAACCGGGGTAGAATTTTTATGTGGCAATATGAAGGCAGAATTCCTCCTTTTTGTGGAGCCTCAATCTTTACGCTTAGGCCTTCCATTCATTGTTTGAGACACATTTATATTTGGAAGGAAATTTCCTTTGCTCAGAGTCTATTGATTTACATGCTAACTGCATTAAAAAAAAAATCTTCACAGAAACATCTAGACTATTTTTTTTTTGACCAAACGACTTTATAGCCTAACCTAGTCAAGTTGACACATAAAATTTTCCATCACAACACTATGATCTATTTGGATTTTAAGAGAGTGTGGCATGGTTCACTATTTTTCAAAATGAAAAACATTGTCCCATTATTCAAACAACAGTTCTTTACTTCACACATCTTAGCAAACTTCTATATTAATTTTTTCTATTCAGTAGCTAATTTCTAAGTTTTTTATTCCTAGTCATTGTCCTATTACTCTTTGAATCAAATAATTATTTTTGAATATACAATAGAAAAGAATTCATATGTATTGAAAACAAGCTTTTTCTAGATGACTTATAAAATATATTCCACTTAATTATCCTAACAATGCACCGAAGAAAACATTACTGCTATTTTGCAAATGAAGAAAATGAGACTTTGCACGTTCTAGTAAAGAGATGAGCACAGATAGGAATCCAGGTGTCTTGAGTAAGAAACTCCCTGCTCTTTCCATTAGTTTCCACTTCACACTAGTTCAGTCTTTCCTATTTAACTTTGCAGAAACATAGTTGTTATTTAGTTATGAGGTTTTTTTATAAGACTGAAATTTATCAAGACTATCTTTGGTTTGGGTTGTTTTTTTTTTTTTCTTTTTGGCGGTGGTGCTGGGGATTGAACCTAGGACGTTGTGCCTACAAGGCAAGCACTCTACTAACTGAGTTATATCCCTAGCCCAAGACTATTATAAATATGATTATGGCAATAAAAATCATGCCGAGGGCTGGGGGCATAGCTCAGTTGGTAGAGTGTTTGCCTCACAAGCACAAGGCTCTGGGTTCAATCCCCAACCCCACAAAAAAAAAAAAAAAAAAAGAAAAAAAAAAGAAAAAAAAAGAAAAAGAAAAACCATGCCTAAATGCAAAACAAAGAATGAAATACAAATTCCAGAAATTCATTTTTCAGTGAAACTAGGAACATATGGAATATATCTGAAGGCTAATAAGGATGTCTGAGAAAGCAGACAACCATACAGGAAGAGATGAAGAGATAAAGAACAGTAGTTGCAAGATGACCAAGCATCACTGGATCTCAGATATTGTCAGAAAAAAAATATACTTCCTTTTGAAAGAGATTTTTAAAAGTGTAAATGCAATATTTGTATTGGTCAATATGCATTCAATTAGTCACTCAGAAAAGCCATAGTGCAAGCCAGATTGCAAGATGCAATCTGAATCTGTGGCAGCAGGTAGAAGACTTTCTGTTGAACTGTCATTGAGACTATTCTAACAGCCTCTCTGCCATCGCCCCACACTCCAAGAAACTCCAACAAATAATCAGCACTGTGAAATCCATTGTTGTGGTTTAGATACAAGAGCATTAACCTAATCAGTGCATTACTATATTTGAACAGATTAACTGGTACTGCAGACAGGTAGGGTATTGTTGGAGGAGGTAAGTCTCTGGGAATGTGCTTTTGGGGCATATATTTTGACCCTGGTGAACAAAGTCCTCTCTCTGCTTCCTGCTGGCCATGTCCTGAGCTATTTCCTCCATCACATTCTTCCACCATGATGTTTTGCCTCACTTTGAATCCAGAGCAATGGAGCTGGCTGTCTATGGACTGAAGCCTTTGAAACTGAATGTCAAATAAACTTCCTCTTCTAAAATTGTTCTTGTCTGGTCTTTTTGTCATAGTGACAAAAGAGCTGATTAAAATATCCATCTAAATTAATAGTAATCAAAAGAGAACTGGCACAACATCAACACAAAGATGGTTTTCAAAGAATGTAGAAAAGACCAACATATTAACATAAGTGAAGAATATTATTCAGAAAAAAAATCACTATGGATCAATTAAAAGTTGTGACCAAATTTTGCAGAAAGGCCTAAAAAAAGTTTGGAAAATCCATTTAATTCAATGATTGTTTCTTGTAAAGGAAAAAAAGGGGAAAAAAAAGTACTTCCACAGCATCTACATAAATGTATCGAACACAATGAAAAAAGAAAAAAGGAAGAACATTTCCCACCAGGAAAGTGTCACCACAGACTGGATTTTGTTTTTTAAAAAAGAAATTACTGTATCCATTAAAAAGATAAAACATCTGTAATTCTGAGTACAGAAATGTTGCCAACTTTCCTAGGAAATAGAGAATTCCTGAAAATCTGGAAGATAAAGACCAATAAAACTATGGACAATTAATTAGAATCAGCTTGAGACCTAACAAATATCTGTGAAAAATATATCAAATACTGCTAAGCATGCAAAATATGAATCAGATTTCTCAAATCCATTAATAATAATAGACATGCAAATTGAAACTGCATTGATTATTAATAGATGGTTGCCAAAATGGCCCACAGTGAATCATGGCTTGGTGCTAATATTCTTGTGTGGTCCCCTGTCTTGACCCTGGGCTAGACCATGTGACTTCACTTGCAATTAAGAGAATAGTAAATAGGGATACAAGCTTGCACATTGGGGCTTGCCTCCTGAAATTCTGCTGTCACTCTAAGAATGCTCAGGGTGGCCTCTTTGAAGATAAAACCTGCATAAAGACATGTGACTAGCTTTCCTGTTGTCTTACCAGTTGAGTGTAGCCAAATGAGTAAACCCAAGAAAACTGCAGAGAACTGCCCAGACTACCCACAAAACCATGAGAAATAAATCATTGCAATTTTAAGTCAGTATGGTGTTTGGTGGGGAGAGAGTTGTCACATAGCAATGGATAATCTGATACAATGACATACCATTTTCACTAACAGAATTGATATAAATCCAAAAGTTTCACAATTTGCTTTGGTTGTAAGGCTGTGGGGAAGAAATATATCTCATATGCTGCTGATGAGAGCATAAATTGATAAAAACTCTCTGTAGAAGGCAATTTGGCAATATCTAGTTACATTTCAAAGACTATTTTCTCTACCCGATGATCACATTCCTAGAGAACTATTTTGCAGATATATTTGCACAATTGTAAAATTATGTATAGGCAAGTTTATTTGTGCAGTATTTTATGTAATAAAAAGAGGTAAATATAATCCAAATGTTTATTAATAGGATTCTGGCTAAATATACAATGGAAAAATGATGTGTAAAAACAATGAAGTATGGGAAATCTTTCTGTGCATTTATGTGAAAAAACAAATATTATTAAGCAATAAAAGTAAAGTATAAAATGATGTGAATAGTTGCCACATACTGTGTATGTAAAAAGAAAAACAGAAATCCTTACGTATATGCTTGAATGAACATTTTTAGAACTCTAAACAAGTTTTAAAACCCTGTCTACCTAGCATTGGGTGGGATGGTAGGGCATTTGGGCTCTGGACTAATATTAAGGGAATGGGAAACAGTAGATTTCACTATATGTACCATATCATTATCTTTTAGAGGCAATATAAAGAATTACTTTGCAACCCAAAAATAGAAATAACTCTCAAGAAACGATATTTGAATAATATAACAGTACATTTATCTGACAAAACCCACACCATAGCAAATTAGGCTATTCACAATCTGATGCTATTATAAACAGCCACTGCTATAAATGTTCTTATATAGCAATTTTCCATTGTACCTTTGAAAATCTTAATACAGATTTCTACAATGTCAAATCCATGAACATTTTAAGTGTCTGTGTATAGATAAATAATTTTTTGTACAAGTAAGGTTATGTTTTATGTGAAGTCTTGAATGTTTCAATAATTCATTTATGATTTGATCATTTTCCTTTATGTTGACTTCCAACCCCTTTAAAAATAATAAATATAATAACTTGTTGTCAGACACATGGCATAATATTTTTCAAATTTTGTCTACGTCTGTAAACAATAGGAAAAAGTTATCTTTTAAAAAGTTCTCTTACCATGTAAATAACTCCAGTACATTGTAAAAATTAAAGCAAAAACAATAAAGAATATAAATAACATTTTCACAACCTGGTTAATGTCCGTTAATGTTGTCCTTCATGTATCATGTATCTGTGGATTTTTTTCCATATATATATTATACACATAATATATATATACTATACTCACACACACATACATACCATGTATGTGTGTATGCACACACACACACACACACACACTGGAGATATATATATAATATATATATATATATATATATATATATATAATTAGGTGTGGTGGCATATAGACTATATATCTATATATATAGTCATATATATCTATATATGCCACCACACCTAGTTATATATGCATTTTAATTTACCTTTGTAACCTGTTTTTGTCAATCAATCAACTCACCTTTGCATTTCAGAAATTTTTAATCTCATTTAGTAAACCATATTCTAATATCCTCATTTATTCCCAAAATGTCCTAGATAGATTGTTGGGCAAAAACAATACAAAATCTAAGCCCATATATTATATCTTACTTTTACAAACATAATTGAATGCAATAAAAATGATTAATTTTTTTAGATTAAGACAAATATTTCAGCCCAGCACAGAGGTGCATTCTTATAATTCCAGTGATTCAGTAGTCTGAGACAAGAGGAGCCCACATTTGAGGCCAGCCTTAGGAACTTAGTGAGACCCTCAATATCTTAGGGAGGCTCTGAGAACAATAAAAAGGGCTGGGGATGGGCTTCAGTGGTAAAGTACTACTGGGTTCAACTCCCAGTACCAAAAGAAAAAAGAAAAAGAGAAATTTTCATTTTTCTGTCATTTTAAAGATTGTGCATTTTTTTTTGTTGTTGTTTCTATATCTGATCTTACATCAGAAATAATCCAGAATTTGGTATTTACAAGTAAGATGCTGCTATAAGAGAACTTAAAATAAATGGCATTTTAAATGGCTTAGTAAATGGTTGATAGGATACAAACAGGTTGGGAAGCTATGACCTCATGATTTTATCACAAACTTTTTGGTTAAATTTCCACCTACATGATCTTTGAACTCAAGACAGATTTTATCACAGTGAAATGGACTGGAAAATTCAAACTGTTGGTATTGGTTGCCCAATTCCTCTTATTTTGTGTTTCTGCTTTTCATTAAATTGCTCTAAGGTAAAAGATTCAGCTCACATTAGTCATGTGGAGTTCCTCCAGACAAGTTGTCCAAGCAGTTCATCAGTCGGTACTTCTTCCCTTTCCTTCCCATGAGAAGTTAGTGATCAGATTAACTAAGGTTTTTCCCTCCCCATCCCAAGCAGATCCTGCCAGTATTCTGCCAGTATTCACTGTGAGCCCTTTATAGCTCCAGGTCATGTCCACTCTCCCTTGCAGACAATACCTGCTCCCCTTGTTTGGAAAGCTGCCCTTGAGCTACTAGAACTGCTTTGCCTCAAAGTGGGAGAGCCAGAAATACCTGCAATGGTAAATTCTTTTCATTTAACCTGGGGTACCTCTAAACAATGTTGACAAGGTACAGAAATATAAATGCTCCAGCTCCCCTGTCACTTGATTAGACCATTAAAGGTGAGATTTACACTAGGGCAATTGAGGCAATGTCACCCTCTGCTGGTGTGACTTGCCATCCTGAACTTCTTGGTCCCACTTTTCTACTTCCTTATGGGGTTTTCCTGGTAACACTTGCTGAGGAATCATGTTCACATGAGCACTTGCCTCTGATTTTCCTTACTGGGTATATGACCTAAGATATCATTCAAGTTTTTATTATAGTGGGATCCACTGATCCTTTAAGTTGAAAGAGAGGAAGAAAAACAGACCATTGAGGTTAGAAAATAAAACAAAAATTTTCAAGCATGAAAAAGTTATACTTACATTATAGCTTTGGTGATTGCTTCTGGCAATGGAACTGACCAAAAGTTCATACAACAGAAGCCTACCAAATGATTTGGGGTATTTTTGTGTTCAAGAAACCACATGCCTGGCATTCAGAGTCTATGGCTCTTGGGACTCCTAAAGCAACTGCAGGGCTCCTCAGTCCTAAAAAGAAAATTTTTTCTCATATTCATTCTGATGTGGCTATGGAGGATAAAACACAAAGGAGAATCTCCTAGAGAAAAATCCCTGAACCACAGAAAATGGACTTAGAGAACTAACAACTGGTAGACGTACTAAACCAGAAACTTAATTCACAGGCATGGCTGAGAATGTTTAGAATGGTTCTATCTTTGAAGTTGCAAATAGATATGAGAAGGGTGAGCTCTGGAAGACACTTCTAGTTGTCCATATATATGCATCTTCTTCCATTTTCCACCTTAGGAACAGAAGCACTAAATTTTAGCTGGAATGTGGATTTATCATGGTCACCCAGCTAGACATGTCCCAACCTCCTTTGCAGATAGGTGTAACCATTTAAATTGTGGCCAATGGTGTCTGAAGAAAAATAAGTCAGTGTTTGGTTTATGCCCTTAAGGAGAATAGGTGTGAATTCCCATGTCCTTTCTCTTCTTTCCAGCTAGTATATGTTTGTCATAGTGAGAGCTGAACAGTGTCACCACATCATGTATTCATCAGTCCATAACTACTTATGATTGTAATGTTATATGAAAGAGAAATGAATATCTGTCTTTTAAACCACTTTTTCCTGCTCATTTGATTTGGCTGTTCACCTAGCATCCTAAGGAATATTCTGATAGGAATTTATTTGCATGCACTCATAGGAATTTGAACTCTTAGAGATGCCTACATCACCTGATTTACCTCATTGTATTTAATAAGGCAAAATACAAGTTGGAAATGAACTCCTGGTTGTACAAGGATCTGCTTCATTCTAACTCCTTTGATCCTAGGAAAACAAATAAAAACTGTTTTAATTAGGCTACTAAGCAAGGTTACTAAGATATGAATGGCTTCTCATTTTTCATAAAAATTACCATAATAAATTTCATAATGATAAAATATTTAATTCACCTTTCTAAGCTCTTTATGTTTTTTCTTTAATTTAATTTTTTGGTACTAGGGATTGAATCCAGGGGTGCTCTACCACTGAGCTACATCCCCAGTCTTTTTTGGTTTTTATTTTGAGACAGAGTCTTGTTTAGTTGCCCAGGATACCCTCTAACTTGAGATCCTCCTGCCTCAGCCTCGATTACAAGTGTGCACTATGGCACTGGGTTTATATTTTCTTTTTCAATACTTGCAACATCTTATAAAGGTTGTACTACTACAACTCCTAGTTTACCCCTAGTTTATCATTCTAAAGCAGAAAGGTGAAGTAACAACTAGAATTTAGAATCCAAGCAATATGAATCTGTATTCTGAACTTTTAGAAGGCATAGAAATACATATGCCTTCTATACTTATATATGCGTTCTCTTCTGAAGAATCAGACCTCAATAGAAAGGTAGTGTTGAGTTTGGTTCTATCAATCCTTAAAAAGGAAATTATCCCTGTAATAAGGTTCGCTCCTAAAGTTCAGATCTCCAGTCTCCTGTAGGGAATAACTCCCACTCCATCACACTGCTGACCATTCCCAGTGGAGCCCTAGCTTAACTTAGTCAATGAAGAGTAAAGCAATGCATTAGATTCCTTAAGGGCCAGTGGTGGGCCATTTTAGAGTCAACGGTACGTCAGGAAAGGAGACAAAGAATGGTGAATGGAGGAAAGCAAAATACATGGAATTTGATTTAGTCTGGGAGTGGAAACACTATTATTATTCCAAAAAGGTTGTAAAAAGTAGCTGTAAAACATTTCAAGCAAAGCTGAGGATAGGAATATACATTAAAAACAAATGTCTTTCAACACACACACTTACTGAATTGTCAAATGAACATTAATTATCTAGAAATCACTCCAATGATGTCGCATTGCTAATTCATTTGTCAGACAACAAAAGTCAGCCGCCCCCAGAAGGAAACTATCAAATATATAACATTCAGGGAGACTTGGCAGGCAGGCAGGAAGACTTTAGCCAAGCCAATACTAAACCACTTAAGGAAATGTAAAATGTACGACTGTCCTAAGTCCTGGAATTTGAGACCTGGCAGGCTCAGGCACCGAGGATGAAAGTTTATATTTATTTACATATGCATGAATATGATTCTTTGGAAACTGACCTAATTTAATGCAGATTTATATGCTTGACAGTTTTGCTCTTCCTCACATACGTCTTCCATTTAGTAGTAGGAAATGTTCACTCTGGTTGTTCTGGCTTGTGATATACATCCCAAAGAATTTTACAAATACATTTATTTTCCTTCTTACTCATCACATATTAGTTTAGCTCTGAAGGTCCTTACCTAGGTAAAATACATATGCAGAAGATAACTCTATAGATACACAAGAAGGTCAAATTCATTGTGGTTCATGTATGTACATGGCATAACTTCATCAATTTCATTCCACAGTTCCTCCCTTTCCCATTCCTCCTTAAGAAAAAAAAAAAGATGGATGATTTTCCAAAGCGACTTGGGAAAGTGGATGAGGACTTGCAAACTCCACAGGATGAGATTTAGACAGTTCAGGATCAGTCTTTAGCTTTATGACTCACCTTTTCCTGGCCCTTGGAGAAACAGTTCAGGATGATTGGTTAGAGTAATGTCAGTTAAGGTAATCCTGCAGAAATGACTCTTAGGTAACAGTCCTGAGTGTACCTGGTTCAACAGAGAATTGCTAGTTGGATTGGAACTTCAGGACTTGGGCTGTTCCATTCTTTCAAGTCGGTGGTTGAGCTGTGTTACCCAGAAAATGACATAGGCTCTCTAGATAACCCTCTCTCTCTAAAATGAATGAGAATGTCTAGAGACTCACTAAAGTTGCTGAGAAAACTAAATCAGGAGTTTAATAGCTAGCCAAAACAGGAGAAAAACATTAGAAAAAAGAGATTCTAATCCCCAAAGAAAAACTTGAAATATCGAATGTCTGTTAATTTCCACATGTATTCTTTTTCAATGTACTGTGACTATCCTCCATGTAATTTTTTTCTTTAACTTCATTTGATTGTTTTGTTCTTGTGGAGGATATATTTAATTACTATTTCTTCAAATAGTAATTCTGTTTCCTTCTACATAGCTGCTTTCATTTTAACTCAATGATCTTTGACAAAAATTATCTCAACTTTTAATGAGTATTTTAACAAGTGTTCTGTAAACTCCTCAGGCTACTGCTACCAAACAGAAATCTCTGAGATGATGGAAATGTTGCTTTTCTGCGTTATACAATGCAGTAGCGTCTGCTGCAGGTAGCTATTGAGCACTTGAAATTTGGTTAGTGTAAATAAGAATCTGAATTTTAAATTGAATTGAATTGAATCTCAATTACTTTTAATTTAAAGACACATGTGGCTAGCGTCTACCATATTAGACACCGTAGCATAAAAGATCAAAAAACTCCTGGAGAAAGTAAATAAAAACACAAGTGACTGTTTAGCTCACATTTACATTAAAAGAACATATCCAAAGTGTTGAAATGGATATTTGCACAGGATGTGAGGTCATATTAGGATGGTTTGTGATGATTGGAAGTACAATGTTTTTTGACCTGGACCAGTCAAGATGTTTGACAGAAACTATGTCTGTTTGAATTAGGCAAAAATGAGGAATTTATATGAAAACTATAGGGAATCTTTCAGAATCAAAGGAAATGCTGAGTAGCTAGGTTTCAGAAGGACAGCATCTAGCAATAGTCCAGAGAAATGGGCAATGAGAGTAAACGGATGGCTCTTTCGGAATGCCCCATTAGAATAAGACCCTTCCACCCATGCTCCCTTCTGGGACCTCCTCCCTCAAATTCAAATTCCAAATGTAGGTGATCAAGATTGGATCATGTAACATTCCTTCTTCAGAGAAATTCACATTCTTATATTACCATTATAGTTTCTGAAAAAAAAAATTCCAGGGTTCTTTTGGTACTTTTGTAGCAACAAATAGTAGACATCAGCTTTGGTTAACTGGAAAATATAATGATACCATGTTATACAGTTCTATAGATACCCACTTTTCAACCACAAAGACATCTTCATTCTCTTGACCTTCACATTAAGCATGTTTTAATTTTTTTAATATATTCAATAGATGTTATTCTTTTTAATTTATTTATTTTTATTTTTACAGACTGCATTTTGATTTATTGTATGCAAAAAAAAACCCAGATACGTATAGAGAATACATGTATCATTGAGTTAGGTGCTTTCATGTACACTAAGTTTTAACAGTTTTTTTTTTTTTTTAGGGAAGTTAATATTTCCATTTCTCATGTAAAAACTCCATCTTAGCATGTTTATTTGACATATTTAGTTTTATTTTAAAAGAAAGAAGCATCTTGTCATGCGTGAAACTATTGCATGTAAGACCATTTTATGGTTCAAAAGCAGCATCGCAGAATAAATGGTGGGTTTAATGGGCATGGATGGGGGATTTATTCAACTCCTTTACTTTACAGATGGGAAACCTGAGAGCTTAAAACCACATTGCCTGTTTCAGTGTTCATGAGTCACATGTGGCTACTGAGCATTTGAAATGTGTCTCATCTGAATGGAGACATGTTCTCAGTGTAAAATAGACATGGTATTTTAAATAGAATATATAGTGTGGAAAACAGAATGTGAAATACCATAATAATTTTTAAATGATTACATGTCAACATGAAAGTGTTTTATATATTATATATGTATGTTATATATATTATATATATTATGGGTTCAATAAAATATATTTTAAAAATTAACTTCACGATTTATTTTAAATTTTTAAATGTAGCTTCTTAAAAATTAAATAAGCCACAAGCCACTATTGTGGCTTGCCTTATACTTGATTGGACAGTACTAATTTGGAAAGCTAAGTGACTTGAAGTGCTCTTAGCTAGATGACATCAATGTAGAAATCAAGTCTAGTGTCCTGGGATCTTCCCCTACCCTAAGACCAATGTTGTGGACTTCCTTGACCATTCTTTAACATTGTTTTGTTTTGCTTTTTGTTTGGGTTTTTTTTTTTTTTTTTTGGTGTGATTGAACCCAGGGTTCCACACATACCATGCAAATATTTTTGAGCTACATCTACTAAGCTGTATCCAAGTCCCGTTATTTTTTCTTACAAAATAAAATGTTAGAGCATGCTGGTACTCTACATAATATTTTCTGCCCCTCTTAAAAATATTGTACCTTCTAATTATGTAAATTTGCTTAGCTGTCAATTACCATAGTTAAGAAAAAACAGTCTGACAAAAAGCAATAGACAAAGAGAAATTATGTCAATTCATTCTTTTTTTCACATCTGAATGAGATAAGCATCAAAGGATTTGGGAGCTTAAAATATCTTTCCACTGATTTTAAATATTGTACCCCCAGAATATTAGACGTTGTACCATTCCATTCCTTACCTAGAATATTCCTTGAGTGAAACTGGTTCATACCAGATAATCAGGCTAGTACTCATTTTAAAATAAACTTCTTCCATTTTCCCTCTATGCCTCTATGCTAGAATTGGAGAATCTTTAAGGCATTTCCCTTTCCTTGCACATTGCAGCAGTGGGATTCCTTCGGCAGCCTGACCAGCCTTCCCGCAGCTTCTCACGCAGCAGTCAGCAGGGTTAAGCCAGAAAGAAGGCAATACAAGTGTCACTGTGGGATTAGAGAGAGTTCAATGATCCTTCCAACCTGGAAACTGAGAAATTCTTCACATTATGTGGTAATAACTAACCAGAGAGCCAAAGGCTTCCAGTTTTAACTCATTGACAAGCCCGCAGAGATGGTAAGGAATATTGAGTCTGACTTCGGGTGTTTTACTTGGCGTTCCTCAATCCAGTTTGACTAGCAATGGAGTGAGGAAGCTAACTCACACATTTTCAGTTATTTACACAGGAATTTGAGGCTTAAACGCATATATAAATACAAGTCTACCTCATAAAGCATAATTTTTAAAATGTGACATATAAGCTTTTGATAAATAGTTAACTTTATACCTTATGCTGCCAAAGGACCCGACACTCTTCTGAAACTTACTGCTTTGCAAAGACAGAATCTTCTAGGCATAAATGTCTGGCATTGCTATCTACACAGAGTCATCAAAGCAATTCAATTTTATTCTCAGGATACAGCAAAAGCAGTACAGGTTTGAGAGGGCATTTATCATTAGCATCCTCAGTTTCCACCTAAATCTAATCAGCTGGATTATGGACATGAAGGTTCTCATTCTACATATTTCTTAGATGAGGGAGAATCCCAATCAGTTCAATTTTTTCATTATCATAAATAAATACATAAGTATAATACCAGATCTGAAAGGGAAGTCAAGTTTTTCTTGAAATGGGTTGCCTTGGAGCTTCTGTCTCTTCATTTATAAAGATGAAGCACCCACTTTTGGAATGGGTATGAGAAATAAATGAAATAGTACACAGAATTGTTTTAAAAGATTGTTTGAAATAATATGGCAATATATACTAGATAAACATTAATTTTATTTATTTAATTCCTCAATCTAAACTATCTTTTTAAAATTCTCCCAACTATCCATCACAGCTGCAAAAGGAACTAGACAGAGAGAGAATACTAATTGATATAAATTTATCATGTGAACTACTATTTTATAATATATTTCATCTTCTGAAGACATTATTTAGAAAGTATTTCGACAATATATTTCATAAGTTTTAACTGAGTGATGTTTATTGAGAATTTACTATGTGTCAAGTTCTTTTTATATTTCTCTCAGGTAATGATTCTACTAGCTCTGTGGAGCAATTTATTTTCAACTCTCTTTTGGGTACTAAGATGCAGAAACTCAAAGAGCAAAGGATTTTCCATGGTTGTGAAACTACTTAACACTAGACCTGATATGTTAAAATTTATCTGACTTGAAGGTCTATCCAATTTCTTTCTTCTAAAACCGAAAATGTTTCTCAAACTCCATTTATTCACAATATAGCAGTGCATTTAACTCCTCAAGTATTTTAATTTGTTGGAATTCTTACTCTTATCTTCAGAAAGATGATGGGAAGTAAATAATGTTATTTATACTGCCTGTTTGTTTTCAACATTGTCCTTGTTCTGGATTAATTCTAACACCAATAAAACTTGAAGGGAAAAACAGAGCAAAGAAATAGAAAATCTCTTGGGATATTTATTCCATTTGGCTCCTACCTCCTCAAATAAGAGGCCGTGGTTTATAGTGTTCAACACCATGAATATAAAGAGATCTGTTTCAAAGTTTACTTGATTCTGAAAAGTCAAATTGCTGAGTCAAGCTGAGTCATTAACTTCGAAAATGTCAACAGGAAACAATGAGAAACATCTAGAAGAGACATCATGTTCTCTCCCACTTCTACCATACAAGGCACAATAACCTCAAACACAAGGTCATCCCACAATGCATTGGGACCTTCATGCAGGAGGTCTATAATATAAATGACCTTAAATAAGACAACAGCTCCTTCCAAGTAGTCACAAGTTCATATTTCTTCCAGCAATTTACTAGGAAAACAAATAATAAAACTGCAGTTAAAGCTGTGATTGATCATTTAAGACCTGAAATATAAATTTTTCAATGCAACTAGAGATTTGAAAAGGAAAAATTTACTTGTAATTATATTAGGGTTTACTGAACTAATGGATAAAATATCATTTTATAATTAATGATATTTAAAATTTAAACATTTTACTGTTCATTTTTTGTCCTTGAATTTTGCAATATAGAGTTTTTAAATCAAATTTCACAAATTCTTTTCACCATTTGAAATTTGAATATTTATATTTTAAAGCGTAATGAGTAATTTGAAAGTATTTTTCTTTCTTTTTCCATGATGTCCCTGCCTTAGAGCTAACAATACATAAAGTCTTCTCTGTCACATCAAATAGTAGCAGCATCTCATGGATTATAAAATAATTACAGGGTACTTTTCATTTTGTTTAAAACATCAATGATAGAGACACATTGAGAAAAGCCAGTTGGTCTTGATGTCCACCTCTTATATAATACTCTAAGTTGAAGTGAGATCAAGAATGAGATAGCAAGAGCAAGATGAGAGGAAAAGAGAAATGAATAAGTCTCAATACTTACCAGTCAGAAACACACACCCTGTCACACACGATGGTGCAAGTCTGTAATCCCAGGGGCTCAGGAGGCTGAGACAGGAGGATCGCAGGTTCAAAGCCAGTCTCAGCAACTTCATGAGGCCCTAAGCAACTTAGTGAGACCCTGTCTCAAAATAAAAAGGACTGGGGATGTGGCTCAGTGGTTAAGCGTCCCTGGGTTCAATCCCCAGTACCAAAAAGCAAAAGAAAAAAAAAGAAAGAAACACACAAGTCCTAATCCCAAATGCCCCATCTGCTCTTCTAGGACAACAGGCCAATCAAGACAGTGAGTCAGTTGAAGGGAATGGCTACCCAAGGAAGATATGTACACACAGTGTTATTCACTATGGAACATTTTGAAGCTGTAGTTGTTCCTATGAGGAAATGAACAGCATTAAATGACTCATTTAAAATGTTCCTGACAGAAAGCTCAGAGTAGAGTTTTGTGGGGATCCTTCTTCTCTGACAAGGGGCAGCTAACGGGGAGGCATGAGAATTCCAATAAATAATTTACATTAATTCACAAGCATTACTTATAAGATATAACCAAATATAAGTCAGTTGGGGGATAATCAGCGTTTATGGCCAGGACTGCATCTTTGCTGCAGTTCCGTTCTTTAAAACATTTTCTCTCCTTTTGTTTTTTTTAAAATAATATTTTGAAATCTCTTTTCAGAGAACAGCCCCTGACACCATCTAAACCATTTCATCTAATAAAGTTTTGTCTTTATGTGTTTTGCTACCCCTCAAAATCCAGCAGTAGCCAGGCATGGTGCCACATGCCTGTAATCCCAGAGACTGTTGGGAGGTTGAGGCAGGAGAATCACAAGTTGGAGGCCAGTCGAGACCACTTAGTGAGACCCTGTCTCAAAAAAAAAAAAAAAAAAAAAAAAAAGACTGGGAGAGTTACTCTATGGTAAAGTGCTCCTAGGTTCAAAACCCTGTAAACTCCCAGCCCCCCAAATCACCAAAGTACTGGGAGTATTAAAAAATCACAGTTCTTGATACATATAATTTTCATTTTCCTTATTTCACTATCATCTTACTAGCAACTAGATCACATGGTTTTTGAGTCCAGAGGGGTGTTAATTTGAATCAGATTCATCTATAAAGTAAGGCCACTTACCTGTTCATTGGTATCCATAAGGAACCTTGTTAAAATATATCTTTTTTATCTCCATTAAGACAATGAGCACTGATCATTTCACATGATAGGAAATGAAATCCAAACATAAACTTTGGCCCTTGGCTTAATGGACCATTTTCAAATAGAACATTGTCAAGTCTTGTTCCAAATTTGATGCCATGCAGTGTAAGGAGAGTTTTATTTTCTTTTTCTTTCTCTTGAACTTTTTCTCTTACAATTGCACACACAATTTGTTGAGACCAATGCAAAAAAAGGAAGGATTTGAGGCAACCTGAGGAAGTCCAAATCAGAACAGTTGCTTTCTAAAACTCTGCAATTGTCAAAGCAAGGAAACCATAGGCCCTGGCACACATCCAGACACCCTCAGTGTGTGAGTAAAAGGACAGGAATCAAATGTAATAGAAAGACTTGTCAGCATATTTATGTGATCTGGCCTATTGCACAATTTAAAAAAAATCTATTGTTAATCTGTTTCTAAAAAATAGAAGTATTTGCAATTGGTTTTAAAAAAATAAGGGCAAGGATGTTATCCCAATTCAAATTTCACAAATTTTCTTTCTATAGTATATAAACCATTACTCCATTCCTCCTTGGAAGTAACAACTTCAGTCACTTCCATTTTTTTTTTCTTCTAAATTGTGGAATGAACGCAGGAGCACTTTATCACTGAGCTCTATCTGTAGCCCTTTCTATTTTTTTATTTTTAGACAGTCTTGCTGCTGATGCTGGCCTCAAACCTGCGATCCTCCTGTCTCAGCCTCCTGAGTTGCTGGAATCACACGTGTGAGCCACTGAAGCTGGCACAATCACTTCTCTCAGAGACATGCTGGTACAGTTTTGCAATATCAGATACATCAGTCTACTGGAAATGAAAAAAAAATATTTAGCTTTATGAGAAATCTGCATTTTAATAATGTGGCTAAAGAATTTATTTTGAAAAATAAACAAACACCGTACTGGCTGAAATCTTTCTCTCTAAAACATCTAGAGCATGTTACAGTTTAGTACCTAATAATATTCATTCCTTGTGTTCAATGGTTTTGTTTTATTCTGTATTTTGAGGTGTCAATATGGTTATACATTGATGTACTTCCTGGCCAGTTCCTCTGTCATTACTTAAAGGCCAGATAATCAAAACCTCAGTGAAACTCAGCTCCAAACTTCTACCAGACAGATAGACTTTGGAAATTTCACACTGTAGTTTCAGCTCTTCATATCTTCATATCTTATCACTAAAAAGCTTATGTTTGCCCCATCTTACCTATCGGATTAAATTTTAGGCATTTTCACCCTGGATGCCTTGACTTTTTGTATATAGCTGGCAAGCTCTTTGCCACCATGGAAGGCTAAGGGATTTCAATGATCTAGTAAGATTTACAGACTACATTGTTTGATTCTAGAGGTATATTTGAATAGCCTAGGATGATAGATGCCATGTGGTCTCTGGTGTGTCCCTCCTGAATGTATCATTGTGTCTAATCAGAGCCTAGATGAACTCAAAATGCTTCAGCTCTCTCTATGTGCTGCAATAATGCGGGGAGTCATCCACTTTGAGATTCAGAGGGAGATTGTTGTCTTGCACAAATGAGGAGTAGTCCCAGTGACACTCAATACAGAAGATTATTCCTATCGATCCATCTCAGAAGGAGAAAGCTTCTTTTCCCAAATGTCAGAAGGAACACTGGTTCCATTTAATCACAGAAAAGAAATGTGCTTATACAGCTGTCCTCTGAACAAATCCTCTGCCTCGGAAATGTAAGCGGACCCAATTAATCCCAGTGACTTCGGATGTTAATGGCGGAGAGGTTCAGGAAGGAAAGGAAAACCAACAACAATTACCAAAAAATTTAAAATGTAGCATACTATTCTGAGTTCCAGAATCCATGTGTGGATACAGAATTCTAACATTTAGGATGAGTGATTTCATTTTGCAAGTCTTTAATTTTCAGACCAATATAGAGTTGAAAAGCAGCATAGGTATTTTTTCCCTCTCATATGGAGATAGTTTTAGAAAGACTGAATTGTAGAAGGTCATTGGTTCAGTCTCCTCTGAATATCTCCAAGTTCTATGGAAAATATTATTTCACCTTCCTTTTCCTGAAATTTCTTAAATTCCTACAGCTGTGTAAAGCAGCTAGAGATGTTCAAACAGAAAAACCAGGACAAATTCTAATAATGCCTAAACTAGTAACTGCTCCTGCCTCACTCCATTTGACAATTAGACATGAGCAGTTATGTACCTCACACATTCTTTGGTTGGTCTTTAAATCTTTGAAAGATTTTTTCTCATTCATCGTTCATATACTATGCATGCATGTAATTATTTGTTGCACATTTAATCTTCTTTAATTGTCATTTCTCTCCAGTCCTTACCAAAAACAAACTTTACTTCGACATTAATTTATTTATCACCTTTATTCTGAAGTCAGATGTTTTGAAATGATAATGACAAAAGTATTTGATATTCACAACCTTTTAATATTCATTCTTTATCATTTTTCCTTGGCATAAAGAAGCTTGTATTTTATCTTTATCATTCCCTTCAAACTCCTCTTACAAAGTAACCGTTGACCTCCCAATTCCTCAGCCATTAGGTTTACCCTCAGATGAATGAATACTATTTTGATGTTTACTGCTTCTGGAACGTTCTTTGTGAATCTACGGTATCACTTCCATCTGGTTTTCCTCCAGAAGTTGCACACAAACATTGCATGTTTTGTTCACCACTGATTTCCATTTATCATTCTGGATTCTTGCCTCTGTTCTTGGTTTTTCTCCTGTTTTCATACCTTGAGCAACCATGAGCATGTCATTGCTCCCTCTTGAATTCTAGTCTTCCACTGGCAATCGCCTGTTTTACACATTTCTTTCAAATGTAACATATCCAAAATTCAATTCTCCAAATTCCATCTAGGTGTGTCACTTTTCATGTGTTTTTGCTCAGTCAAGGGCAATATGTTCCTCATAAGGTTGTCTCAGACGCAATTCTTAGAGTCATGTAAAAACCCTACTTCTCTTCATCTTTTCACTCAACACCTCATAGAGCTATGTGCTTATAACATCCATCACCTCCAGCTCCTAATGCTCTTCCATCTTTGCCTCTTCCCTGGATATTAGAAAAACTTCTCAATACATCTCGGTGTTATTCTTCTCTTCACTATTAACCTTGTGCTGGTACAGAGACACCATTGCTATATTTATAATTAATACCACGCAAGCACCATTTACATGGCAGTCATTGTAGGTTTTTACATTTTATTATGGCAAGTTTCCAGCAGATGACAGTAAAGTGCTTTGTTCTAACAAAATCAGCATATTATAACAACTTTTCTGATGTATGGAAGGAATACGACATAAAATGCCATTTTCTAATTCGCTCACAGGTACCATATGGAACAGCTGGAGTGAGCACAGCTAGCTTTCTAGAATATAGAATGAATCTTGATACTTCTCTGGTTAAGTGTTCTGCCTGTTATGTAGCTCATGGGAAAAAATCTAAATTCTTTAGCAAGTCGTCCAAGGCCCTGGACAGTCAGGCCCCACTTTACTCTTTATATCTTCCAATTACCCCCAGTGTTTCATTCCTGCTGGGGCAGTTGGTACCACAACTTTTGCTGCTTTGTCTAATTGGAGTTTCTCCACCCCCTACTCTTCTCTATCTGCTTATAAAATGTAAAGCAAAACTCATCCTTTGATGAAATACTCCTTGGTATAACTGATTAATTACCTCACCTGTGCATTTATATTTGACAATATAGTATGTGTACAATTCTTCAAATTTTATGCATTATGTTGGGACGTAACACAAAGGTGAGATCATATGAAATCGCCATCAAGCAAGGGTCAACTATTGGGCAATTCCATGTGGCTCAAATTGTTTTCCCATTTATAGATAAAACTACCTATTATATGTTTAATATATGTTAATTTTTCCATTACACATTTTGTCCTTGTGTTCCCTGAAATTTCCTCTTGTCTTCTTGATGAAGTCTATTTGAAAAATAGGGAACACAAATATTATTTTGATCACACTTGGCAACTCACCAAACCCAATATCCGTGACCAAGAACATTATAGTCAAATGATGTAAAGCAAGGATTTCCTTAGGTTACAAGCAACAAGGTCACCGGGTCAGAATTGTCTGACAGTAATACAAATAAATCCTGGACTGAATGGGGTGCTGGTGGGAGAGGGTGTGTGTGACATAGGGCTCCTATTAGCTTTAACATTTGTTGACATTGGAAGTCTTAAACAAAAAATCTTCCTGTGAACTGAATCATTGTAAAGTGCTTAAGAACCTTGTCCAAGAGCCCAGGCACTTCATCATTGGCCAGATTCCCACTGAAGAAGTGATCCTGGGAAGATTGCTCTTAAATCAAAAAATGTGAAATTGTACTTGGCAGCCATAGCACAGGAAAGAGAATTTCTGCTTGGAGCAGCAGCCTTTTCCTGGATTTTGTACACTCACTTTTTTTTTTTTCCCCTTTCTTTTCTCTCGCTTCTTGCTTTTATTTTTATTTTTAGTATAGCCTGATAGCTGAGAAGAAAGAGATCCTTTTCAGGATCTTTGTGAAAACAGGCTCTCCTGAAATAGTTGGGTGAATGAAACCCTATCCTTCGTGGTTAATCTCGAAGGGTACCATTGTTGGTGTTTTCACCCATGATGTTTAAGGGCTTGGGAAACTGAGTATTACTGAAACACTCATTTCCTGTTTTAAGTCTGTGCCACATCACAGCTGTGCTCAATTAAGCTTTTTTTTTTTTTTTTTAAAGCAGAAGATAAAAACAAGACCTTCCCCCTCTATTCTCTGTATTTCTTTGTAATAAATAAATAAATAAATAAATCCAACAAGACAACACTTTCTATTGAAACCCCCAATGTTTTTAGAATTAGTCTTATTAAAATATCATTTCTAAGTAACAGAAAACATGACTTATTTCTGACTAAACAGCATAGTGCAGGAAAGTCCTTTGTTTACACCTATGTCACACACTTGCTAAAATTTCTTACTGAACTTCACAACAGTCAGACTCAGTCATTCTCAACCTTACCATGACAGACTTTCATGTTGCAAATCCAACAGTGATTCAGGCATTAGGTGCATGGTAGAATCCTCCTTAAAAGATGAAAACTGTGAGGGATGAGGGTGTAGCTCAGTAGTAGAGCCCTTGCTTAGCATGCAAGAGGCCCTGGGTTTGATCCTCAACAGGAAGGAAGGAAGGAAGGAAAGAAACGAAGGAAGGAAGGAAGGAAGGAAGGAAGGAAGGAAGGAAGGAAGGGAGGAAGGAAGGAAGAAGAGAGAGAGGAGATAGAAATAAGTATGAGAAGTTCAAAGAGTAGCTATAACTCTGAGTTGGAAATGATCTGATAGAGGACTCTACATCTCTTAGCTACCATCTGGTCTCTATTACTTTCCCCTACATTACACAACCATCAAAGAAAGTTTTCTTAGATATGTATGTGACAATATCATTGCTCCATGGTGATCACTGATGCCCCAGTGACCCAAAGTGCTGATTATGAATGTTGGATGGGCATCAACATTTTCTGAAATGCTTTAACAGTATGCGCATGCTTCCCTTTCATCCCAAGAATCTCTAGGTCATTGAGTCTGGGATGAACACACAGGAATCTGCATACCTAACATGCATGCAATGTGTCCTGACACATAAAATAGAGGCAGACAGTCATTGGACCATCGAACAAGAGCCAAACCCTCCAGCACAATGTGCAATTGGGCTCATTATATGTTTCAAGTCCAATAAACACATTTTAGGCCTGATCATCGACTTCTGGTCAAATTTGGTAGCACTGACTACTCCTTATGACCTAGTGCTTCTACTTTGTGTCATAAGACAGATATTGTTTTCCTCCTAATTCAATTCCTTTCTTTTTTTAATTTCTAGTGCAAGTATTTACTTTTTTTCCAATCTCTAAAGTACTGCTTTTCTCCAGGTTCCTCTCTAAGGCTCCTTCTATTATTATTGTATGTATATTCTTTGGGTCACATATCAGTCCTCCAGTTACCTTGACTTTAACACATGAACTCTGGGGCCAGGTTGCCTAGGTCCAACCTTGGCTCTGTCATTTACTAATCTCTTTATGCCTTTTTCTTCTCATCTAAAAAATGAGAATAACCATCGTAGCTATATCAAAAGGCTAGAGCATAGTAAGTTCCAAGTAGCATTTAGTTTCCTTATCATTATTGTCTTTATGTGGGTGGTTAACCAATCAATTCTTTCAGTTCAAAGTTCTCCCCTGAATTCCCTGACTACCATATCCAACGGGCTATTTGGTGTTTCTACTCAGAGATCAAATAAACTCCAAACACTTAACACTTCTAAAATGGAATCCCTATTCTCATCTAGCAGACCCAATCTGCTCTTCCTTCTGGAATCCATAGCTTAATGAGAGACAACAGCAACAACCCCAGTGCTTAAGGTGGAAACTTGAGCATTTAACCTGATAACTTTGTCTTTTCTTCCCCATCAAATCCATCACCAAGTACTGCTGGTTCTAGACTCCCATATGATTCAAATTCTTCCTCTCCTTCTGAATGCCACTGTCACAGCCCAATATTGAACCACCCCCACTAGGTATATCCCTTCCTTTCTATGTATGCTGTGTGTGACTCTTTCAAGGATTGCCCCATTTCCGTTCTATACTTTGTACTTCAGCCATAGTAAATGTTCTGCTGTATGTCAAGGACCACCCAAAGACCTCCAAGGACTTCCTATGGTCTTCAGAATGAACATTCTGAATCAAATGTCCTCATGGGTCTGCCTTTAACAACCACCCCTCCTTCAGTTCTCCATCATCCCCACATTATATCCTATATTCAGCTTATACTTATACTGAAATTTTTCATTATCTCCCTTGGCTTTTGAGCTTTTGTTTAATTTCCCTTCTGGGGAACATTCTATCACTCACCAGTTTGCCTCCACTAAGATGTAACTTCTCTAGACAACTGTATTAATATTCTAGATCTCAATGAGGCATTTTCTCTAGGTGACCCATAATATCTGTTGCATTTAACATGTTATTTTATAATTGCTGTGTCTGCTCCTACAATCTCACTACTTCTAAGGCAGGAACTTAACTTTATTATTACCAATCAGTGCATTGTCTGGCACAGGATAAACATCCAAGAAATGTGTGTTGTATAAACAAAGGAAGGAATACATAAATCCTTTATCACACATCTGGTGTTTTATTCATACCAAACCTTGATTTTACCCATGCTATTCTGAGACTCCTTAGAAATGCTACTTCTAGTATATATAACTGTACCTTTAAACTTTTAAAACAAGTAATGTCTTTACAGTACCATATGCAATACAAATAAAATTTAATAATTTTGCATTACAGTTTTAAACTTTTGAAACAAATATCTGTAAATTACTATCTGTAATACAAAGTAAAATCATTTACCATAAAATTGATAGAACCAATTTATTATGAAAATTTTATTTAGAATAATAGCAGGGATTCCAAATCCTATAAGTATTGGTCCCTTGAGTCCATCCAAAACACTTCCTGATTGTGGGTAACCACAGCATCTTTGACATTAATCTGAGCATCTTATGAGATTTTCAGTTCTTCCTGATTTCTGGTTTTTGGCCCCACTTGAATGTAAAATCTGGATCTTATTGACGGTAATACCAACAAGACAAGTCTCTTATTTTAGAAGGAAAATGAATCAAAATACATGGAATGAACACAAGGGAAAGACATTACTTAAGTTTCCAAGGAGGGTCAATGCTTACAAAAGATATAATATAAAAGCTGGAAGAGATTTTAAATATCAAGTCCAACCCATTGACTCTGTAAATGAAGAGAGCTTCTACTTAGCCAGTGTGCTTAGGTAACTGGCCACAAATCACCCAGATTCTTATCAGCAGAGTTTGGTTTGAATGTGTTCAACCCTGAGCACTTGCTGCTCACTCGTGTGGCTTTGGAGAACTTTTACATATGCTTCAGAGGAATATAAATTCTTCTTCATCTAGGCTAGTGATTGATTACTAAGGAAGATTCACAGACAAAACTGACTATAAAAGTGTTGAAGAAAAACCATTGTGATCATTGCTCATGTAGTCTGTCGACTTTTTAAAAAAACTTCTCTCTTAAAGTTAATATATGCTTCCTTGGTTCAGTTAGGGGTGCAAAGACAATGGAGAAAAACAAAAAATGTACCATGAGCAAAGCAAAACAATTAAAAAAGTCACCAGCATCTTGGAGAAAATTGAAGATATTCTATGTAAAATATATATTTTTCAGCCTCTTTATCCAGTTCTCTTTGCAATCCTGATTCCTTGCACTTTTAAAGGACAGGAAAGGAAAGATGACGTGGCTTACGTTGAATTAAATAAATACATTCCTATTATTGCTTTCTTCATTTCATGAGATTCTCTCAGGACTATACTTGTCAATCTAGGCTTAGGATTTTAGGCAGCTTCCTACCTGTGCAATGTGTCTTGGTATTCCAAGAACTGGCCTTCCACTCTGGGTCTGTGTCTGACTGGGTCTACTTGGCCTTGCCTCAGACTTATTTCCAAATCAGAAACTCGTCACAATGTTACACTTTTGATAGTATGTTTGAGGTTGTTTAAAGCCTATACGTTTTAATGCTATTTGTCATTTAGCAGTAGATAAATGAAGCAATGGTCACACCAATGCTTAGCATAAGCTTCCCTGGAAGAGCTTCATATGCTAGTCCATAGCATCACAGGTAAGTTCGTTTATCCTAAGGCTCCAATCTACCTTTCCATTTTCATTGTCTCTCAGTAGTTTATTTCCCCACTCCTCCTTCTCTGCCTCACCTCAGTAAATTGAAATTCTATTTCAATTCTATTCCACCTATTTCGCAGTGCAAACACCCTTAAATATGTCTCACTGTTCAGCAACTCCTGTTTGAAAAGCATTGCCTCCTGCTCTGGATCTTCAAGAATATCATCTGAGAGACATGAAAGAATAACTTTACCTTAATTAATTTTCTGAACAGTTTCTTAGTCTTTGAGAGTCTAGAAGTCTCACTTCTGAGCATTCTAAGACCATCTCTATCTCTTACAAATGAATTCATATTAAACAAATTAATGATACTAATGAATAAACTTTGAATGTCAAGTTTCCATTTTCTTTCCTCTTCCTTTGAAGGAAACCTCTAATTCAATTCTCTAAGTAATTACCTTTTCTCCCTGTAAGTAGGAGAAAATTAAAAAAAATGTTAAAGGAAAGTTTCTTTCATGGGGCCACCAGAAAAGTAAAGACCATACTTACCTCCAATGGATATTAGTAGAGACATGATCTAATAAAAACAGGAGCTGCTGTGATCTAGCCAGATGATCATTTCAGAAAGCACTTCATGAAGGAAGAAGGCAGTGATCTAGGACTTAAAAGAACATAGTGTTCAGAATTTGTTTATTCCTTCTCATAATACTGGAGTAATTGGCACTAAACCTCTTCAGAGAGACTTCCTATAGTGGTTTATTTTCAAAGATGACAATAACCCTTCATTTAAAAAAATCACTTGAATGGGAAATTGCTCAACTGGGCAAATATTATCATTAAAATGTAGAGTTCACAATATAGTTAATGGTGAGAACTAGATGCCAAAGATTGAGAAGAAGGTGAGAATGTCTCCGCTCATTAAAGTAATCCATCATTGGACTAAGGGTCCAAGATAGTGCAATAAGAAAAGAGAGTGGAAGAGTAAGATTCGGAAGAAAGGAATAAAACTATTGTTGTTCATAGAAGACATTATTGACTGTAGAAAATGCCTCAAGAATCACATGCCTTGAACTAATTGGCAATTGTAGCAAGGTTGGAAGATACTAGATTAATACACATTGCTTTCTATCTATCAGCAGTGACCTATTGAAATTTGAAACTCAACACAGCACTAGTTATAATACCACTATACATGAAGCATAAATCCCATAAAATATACAGCAGATTCCAGGCAGAAAAGAAATAGAAATTTTGACAAAATATATGAAAGAATATTAACTAAATAAAGGGATATTCTGTGTTCATGAATTGGATGACTTAAACATTTTAAGGTATCAATTCTTCCCAACTTGATTCATAGATACGACACAATCTGAATCAAAATCCCAGAAAGTTCTTTTATAGATATTGACAAAATGATTCCTAAGTGGAAAGGGAAAAGACTCCAAACAATAAATATGATATTGAAGATAATGAAGGTTTAAGGAAGGACTGAAACTAATCGGCATTAGAACTTGCCATTTCAGTCATCAAATCAGTGGAGTATTGGTAAACAAACAAACAAAAAAATACATAAATAGATTCATGGAACAAAATAGTCCAGAAACACACCCACATAAATACAGCCAACTCATCTTTGACAAAGGAGGAAAGGGAATTCAATGCACAAAGGATAGTCTTTCAACAAATGGTGCTGAAAGAATAACATGTCCCTATATAAAAACAAAGATCTTAAATTCTTCACAAGAATAAACACAAAATGAATCACAGATATAAATATAAGATATAAAACTTTAAATTTTAAAAGAAAACTTAGGAGAAATCTAAATGACCTTATTTTTGGCAATAGGCTTTAGGTATAATCCCCAAACACAACTTGAACCGAGAAATGAATAAATTAGACTCATTAAAAATTTTAAAATTAATTCCAATAAAATGCACTATTGAGAGAATAGAAAAACAAATCACATAATTGGAGAAAATATTTGCAAAATACATATGTCTGACAAAAGACTTATGTTCAAAATATACAAGATTTCTTAAGATGCAACAATTAAAAAAAAACCATCTAGGTTGATTCCATAATCTAGCTATTGTGAATTGAGCAGCTGTGAACATTGATGTGGCTGCATCACTGTAGTAATCTGATTTTAAGTCCTTTGGGTATAGGCCAAGGAGTGGGATAGCTGGGTCCAATGGTGGATCCATTCCAAGTTTTCTAAGGAATCTCCACACTGCTTTCCAGAGTGGCTGCACCAACTTGCAATCCCACCAGCAATGTATGAGTGTACCCTTTTCCCCACATCCTCGCCAACACCTGTTGTTGCCTGTGTTCTTAATGGATGCCCTTCAGTAGATGAATGGATAAAGAAACTGTGGTATATATACACAATGGAATATTACTCAGCCATAAAGAAGAATAAAATTATGGCATTTGTAGGTAAATGGATGATGTTGGAGACTGTTATGCTAAGTGAGATCAGCCAATCCCAAAATCCAAAGGCCGAATGGTCTCACTGATAAATGAATGATGATGCATAATGTGGGGGGGAAGGGTGGCAAGAAGGGAGGAAGGATAGATAGCATAGAGGGAAGGGAGGGGCGTGGGCGGGTGGGGGGTAAAAATAATAACAGAATGTGTGACAGATACCATTGCCCTGTGTACATGCATGAACGCACAGATAGTGTGACTCTACTTTGTGTACAACCAGTGAAACAATAGCTGTACTCCATTTGTGTTGGAGTAAACAAAACAAAACAAAAAAACCAAAAGATGGGTTAAAAAGTGGCCAAAAGAGCTGAACAGAATATCAACATAGGGCCAATCAACATATGAAAAGATGTCCACATCATTTGTCATTAATCACAAATTAAAACAACATTGAGATACCACCACACACTTATTAGAAAGACTAGATTTAAAAAAAAAAAAACTGACAAAATAGAGGTTGGCGAGGATGCAGTGTCACAGGAACTCATTCATTGCTGGTAGGAATGCAAAATGGTACAGGTAAAAGTCTTTCAATAGGTTAATGAATAAACAAATTGTGGTATAACCACAAATTACTATTCAGTGGTAAAAAGAAAGCAACTGCCAGCCCACAACAAGGATGAAACTTGAATATGTATTGCTGTCAGAAGCAGTGGCACACACCTGTAATCCCAGCAACTCCAGACGCTGAGGCAGGAGGACTCCGGAGCCTTGGCAAATTTCCAAGACTCTGCCTCAAAATAAAAAAATTTAAAAAGGACTAAGGATGAGATTCAGTGATAGAGTGCCCCTTAGGTTCAATTCCCAGGATGCAAAAATCCATACATACATGTATGTTGCTAAATGAAAGAAAGCTGAATAAAGCCATGTAATTACAATTATATGACATTCTGGGAAAGACAAATCTCCAGAGATTGTATAAAGATCAATGTTTCCCAGAGAAGGGAAGAAGGATGAAGGATCAAATAGGTGAATCACAGGGAATTTATTGAGTGGTAAAATTATTCTTCATGTTACTATAGTGGTGGATAAATGATATTGTCAAACCCCATAGACCTTTGTAACATAAAGAGTAGATCTTAATATATACAATTTAAAAAAAAAATCACTAAGCAGTAGTAGAGAGAATTCAGGAAGGAGTACAGACTATGCCAAGAAAATCTAACTGTAATTTAAATGTGTGAAATGGTCTCACTGAAGGATGTCATGGAAATGGTGCTGACCCAACTGCATGTGCGTGATATTTGTAATACTAAAGGCAAAAAGAACTACACACCAATACTCCACTTCCATTGACTAAATTTTTTTCAGGGGATATGTACTAACAACTCTGACGTACTCTATAATTAAACAGTTAAATAAATGCTGTTAAATAAATGGGTGCAGTATGGTTTGAGCCAGGTTTCTGCATGTTGGAATGTGAGGTTACAATGAAGGCTAAAGAGGTTAGAATAGTCTTTGTAATAATGAAGTAGGATCTGAGACATCAGCATGAATTCATGTTTAACTTAAAATAGATGTGATGGGTAAGTATAGAAATATTTACAGGCATGTTCACATACATAACTTAGTGTGCAGACATATTTTCTTCTTCTGTTAGATGAAAGGTCTTAAAACAATGATGCCCCCAAAGCACACCTAACCCAGACCATAACTTCTACTAAAAGAAACCATAGCCTCTCCTTGGAGAAATGACTGATTCTAGCATGGGGAAATACATAAGTATCTTACAGTGCCACAAAGTAAGGAAGTTCTGAAATAAAAACAAACTGCATTAACAGAATAAATCAAAAGGATATATAAACACCAACTTTCAGTTTCAGTGCTCCCAATGGCTAAAGCTGGAATAATTTGAGTGCATAAAAACTAACTATAACTAACTCAGAATATAAAATAAATATCCATGATTCTATAATGACATAAATAAATACTTAGATAAATAAATACACGGGGAGAAAAGAACAATTTTCCATACAAAAGAATTCCAAATAATTTATGTAGCTACTTCTCCCTTAAAGAGAAGGTACATGACTCCCCATTCCTTCAGTGTGGACTGTGCATAGAGATTTCCTTCCAGAGTGCAATATAAAAAGAGAGGAGGGAAAAGTAAATTTCCAGTGGAGAATACTGACAGACTCTACTTCATGCAGGTAATCAAGGTTAACATCAACAGTTATAAATTATGGTAATGATATGAACTCTTGATATGATGTGATGAAAATGGCACTTTCTGTTCCCCAAATCTCATAACTACACTCTAATCATGAGAACATCACACAAATACCAATAGAAGGGCATCCTACAAAATGTCTGGCAAGTACTCCTCAACAATGTCAAGGTCACCAAAACCAAGGACAATTTGAAAACTTGTCACAGCCAAGAAGAGCCTAAGGAGAAATAAGAAATAAATGTAGGGCTGGGGTTGTGGTTCAGTGGTAGAGTGCTTGCCCAGCATGTGTGAGGCACTGGGTTCGATTCTCAGCACCACATATAAATGAATAAAATAAAGGTCTATCAACATCTAAAACAATATTTAAAAAAAGAGAAAGAAATGTAATATGCTATCCTGGTTTACTACTACAACAGGAAAAGGGAATTAGGCAAAAGCTAAAGAAATCCTTAGAAACTATACACAATGGTAAACAGTAATGTATCAATACAGACTCATTAATTATAACAAATGTGTCATATTAATGTAAGATACTAATAACAGGGAAACTAAAATATTTGGGAACTCTACTTACTAATTTATTGAGTGTTCTATACTTTTAAGAACTATTCTAAGGAGTGAATTTTATTTAAAACAAAAAATATCAAATGACATTATGGTCACAGGTGGAACAATTTGAGCAAATAAATAAACAATGATAATGTTGGATTTAGCCCTAACAATAAAACAAATGAATGAATAGAGAAGTAGTAAGGGAAATAGAGAGAACATTAGAATACAATAGTAATGGTTGCTGTAGGCATGGACTATTGGTAGATGATAAAAGTAGTAGATATAAATTTAAGCAGAACAGAATATTTGCATAGTTTCAAAGTGTTTTAGTCGGTTTTTTGTTGCTATGTTCAAAATATCAAGAATAATAGGCTCAGGGTTTCAGCAGTTCAGACCATGGTAGGCTGATATCATTGATCTGGGCCCAAGGTGAGACAGAATTTCATGAAAGAAGGACATGGTAGAAGAAAGCTGCTCAACTCCTGACAGCCAGGAAGCAGAGCGAGATCTCTACTTTCTAGGAACAAAATATAAATCCCAAAGACACACTCTCAGTGACCTATTTTCTCCAGCCACACTTTACCTGCCTACAGTTATCACCCAGTTAAATAATATTAGTGGATTAATCCACTGAGTAGATTATGCCTTCCATAATCCAATTACTTCATCACTGAACTTCTTGCATTATCTCACATGTAAATTTTTGTGTGACACTTCATATCTAAACCATAACACAAAACATCTTCTCTGAATATTTATGAACTGCAAGGATAAAAACTAGCTATATAGTTGAGGAACTCTGACAATGTAAAGGTTAACATCACCAACAATAAGACATTTTGACTTCACAATCTACAGAGAAAAGTCCACCAGTGATGTCATATTTCTTCCAATAATGCAGAATCACAATATAATTACAAGAAAACATCAGACAGACACACCATGGACATTTCACAGACACCATTCAGTACCCTTCCAAAGGCTTAAGGTCATGAAAGGCCAAAAGGACAAAGGAACCATCACCATGGAAGGAGATCATGGAAACAGAATGCAGTGATAGATTTCAGATTACATCCTGGAACAGAAAAAGACAGAGCAGAGTGAAAAAGCTGATGAAATATGAAAAAGACCTGTAGTTCAGGTAATAATGCATTGCAATAGGGTTAGTAGCTTTGCTAATTGTATAGTAGTTACACAAGTTGATAATATCATGGAAGCTGGATGAGAACAGGAATTCTGTGCTATTTTAAAACTCTTCTGCAGTCCTAAAATAACCTCAAAATAAAAGTTGAAAAAAACACAAAGGAAACAAAGCTTGGTTTACAAAATATTTGTACCAAGAAGGGCTTGCCTTTTTATTTGAGACAGTTATTCTGAGGTCGCGTCTCTCTCAGCAAAGTGATGGTGTTTAGTTAAGAGCTGCCAAGGGAGAAATAATCTTTGACCTCTTAATTAAATTATAAGGTAGTATTTTCCTCCTTCAAGAATATAATAACTTTTTGGAAATATTTCATGTTCCTTTGTTTTAATACAAGAGATTTCTTATTTGTTGTCTTTCTTAGTGTGTTCTAAAATACCTTCAGTTTGGAAGGAGTTCTGTTTTGGGATCAGATGGATTCCAATTGTTGAGAAACTGTATTTAACCATGACTCAAAGCCAGGTGTGTAATAGATGCCAAGAGAAGAAATAACTCACCCAGTTATTTCAGATTTCCAGCAACATTCTTTAGCCTGATAAGTTATCACATCCAACATGGATAAATTTGGTCCCCCAATTTCGTCACAGCAAATCCCTTTGCACACATTGTGACTTAGAACATTCTACAAATTCATTCATCCCATTAGTAATTTTACAAAGTACCTTCACCTATGCAATCTTATTTAGCTTTATAAACAAAATGCAAACTCTAGAGAAAGTTGTAGGCAGAAAAAAATGGATTTCAAACTGATCGTCCAGTAACATGATTGCAGGATTAGATTTAGAATTCAAATTTTTGATTGATTTGTTAGTTAAAAAATAAATGCAAAAGAAATAGCCCCTGTTTAATAATCTTCCCAAGGTTCTGCTTCTGTTTTTGAGGAAAATAAGTACATTGGGCACTGAAAAAATTATGATCTCCTTGTTCCTCAAGACAACCAATAAGTCTTTCTCTGTTCATTTCCTTGATGATATATCTTTTTCATACCTTTATCTCCACATAACTTTATGCACTTGCTCTTTTCTTAGTTCACTTGCACATTCTGAAACTATGGGACCAACTTTGTCCTGTCACAGAAATTGAGAGAAAGCAATTAGCTGAATCACAGGACATTGTATTTAGTAGAAAAAATAGAAATGATTGAACTCAGCCTGTACCATACAAGTTAGACAAATGAGACCCAGAGAAATTAAAGGGCTTGTCAAGAGTAACACAATTCTTTTCTTATCCCCAAACTGTAGTACAGAGTTCCTGTATTATGTAGTTCCTCATTCCTGGTTCTGTATTTTATATCACATTAACCTGCCTCAACAGATGTCTTCTCAAAACACACCTTCATTGTCTACAAACACATCTACTCTTTTAATATGTATAAGAATCAGGATATAAGTCGAAATACATGTCTATAATATGCTATGCAAGTCACATCTCTTCTCCATCAACCTGCTTTTATTTATTTATTTGTTTGTTTATTTATTTATTTATTTTTATAGCAGGGATTGAGCTTGGGACACTTAACCACTGAGTCACATCCCCAGCCCTTTGTCTACTTTCTTAAATTTTGAGAAAGGGTCTCACTAAGTTGCTGAGGCTAGGTTTGATTTTGTGACCCTCCCGTCCCACAGCACCTAGAGGCGCTGGGATTACAGGCCTGTGTCAACCGCGCCAGGCTCCATTATTTATTTTAATGCTTATATTGCTAACTCATTTCTCTTAAGGAGTTCTGGATCTTACTGTTGATTTTTTAAATCAATTATTAAGAAGCATGCATAAAAGTACAAAAACCTAAGTTTGAATCATTAAAAATAGTTGAACAAGTGGAAAGGTCTACTTGATGTTTGTTAAGATTCAATGTTATATACATGACTTTTTGTTATTTATGGAAATTTTTTGGTGATTAACAAAATAATATTGAAACTTTGGGAAGATATATAAGGTTAAATGTCCAGGGACTTCCATTAAACAACAATAAGCAGAGGTTTTCCCTACTAAAATTAAAAATATATATATATATATATTTCAAACTAAGCACTGTGGTACTGGCACAAAAATAGAAGACAAATTTAAGTCTTTTTGTGGACATATGTTTTCATTTCTGTTGAGTAAAATACAAGTAGAATTTCTGGTTCATATGGTAATTTTGCTTAACTTTACTAGAAAATGGCAAACTCTGGGACTATTTTTGATTTCCACCAGAGTGCTGTGTCCAGTTTTTCTGTATTCATCCAATCAACAACTGGAACAATCTCTGTGTATGCACCTGTGTTTGTGCGTATTTGTGTGTGTGTGTGTGTGTGTGTATTAGCTATTATATTGAATGTGCATGGAGAACCTTACTGTTGTTTCAATTTGCCTTTCCCTGATGACTTAAGTTCAGCATCTCTTCTGGTGTTTATTGATCATTTTATTTCTTCTATTCTATAGTGACAGAAAGCAGATTGGCAGCTACCTGGGGCTGTTGGTGGGAGTTTCAATGAACAGGGGCATGAGGAAGCACTTTTAACTCATGAAAATATTCAGTATCTTGACTACGGAAGAGGATTCACACACACATACCTACACACACATCAGTCAAACTTGAAACTACACCTTAGATAGATGCATATTATTTTAAATAAATTATGCATACATGTTGCTTTTTAAAAAATTAAAATGTGAAAAAATACAAGTATAAAGAAGTTTGATTAGGAAGTGACATTCTTCCTTATTGTCATGTTGAACTTCCTTATTCATAAGAAAATATGTATTGACTCTTAAATGCAGGAGCCTGAATCAAGATTCCTTAGGCGTGACTGGATACAGAGCACAAGTAACATACTTGGGATAGAAAAATATAGAGCTACTTTAATAAAATAAGTACATACTGTATATTTCACCCCTTAAAGTATGCAATTTAACGATTTTTAATATATTTACACAACCAGCACCACAATTTAAATTTAGAATATTCTGTACCATTTTAAAAAAATCCAAACACATTAGTAGTCATTCCCCACCTACCTCCCACATCTCTCTGTCCTGAGGCAACCACTATCTTTATACTGTAGAGTGCATATTATGAGCATACACAGCATTACATATGCATGGACTATAATAATCTCTGTTCTTTTATGACTAACTGCTTTCACTCAACATAATGTTTTCAACATTCATTTGTTATAGTATGCATCAGTATTTCATTTCTTTTCTGGCCAAATAATATTCCATTGTATGGATATACTGTATTTCATTAATCCGTTCATTAGTTGATGAGCAGCTGGGTTATTTCCACATTTTGGCTATTATGAATAACATTTCTGTATTAATCTTTTGGGACTACTATCATAAAATACTATAGACTGGGCAATTTAAACAACAGAAATTATCTCTCACGGTTCTGGATGTGGCAAAGTCCAACACCAAAGTGCCAGCTGACTCTGTTTATGGTGAAGTTTCTCTTACTGGCTTGTATGGTCACTTATTACCATATCTTCAAGGCAGGGGAGGGAGATAATGGGAGAGGAGGTGGAAAAAAGAGAGGTGCATTCTGGTGTCTCTTTCCTTTTAAGTACCCAAGTCCTATTGGATAAGGGCCCCCACCTTTACATCTTTATTCAGTCTTGGTTACCTCTCAGAAGGCCCTATCTCCAAATACAGCAGCAAAGGAAGTGGACTGGGGCTTCAACATATAAAGAATTTTTTTTTGAGGAGGAGGAGTAGCCAATTCAGTCCAAAGCAGCTGCAATGCACATTCAAGTACAAATTTGAGGAGAAAGTATGTTTTCATTTCTCTTCACTTCTTCATAGGGATGGAGTTGCTAGGTTACAGGGTTAAATTTGGAAGAACAGTCCAACCACTAGGCAGAGCCTAAATTTCCACAAATGGAGCCTTAAGGGCAATTCTGTGGAGGCATCAGAAGAAAGCAGCTGTAGAGACGCATAAGTCCTCTAGAAGATTACTTATAGGATTCCTAAAGTAGTAGGGAAAGGCATCCACACATGGCAGATAAAAAGTAACAATCTTGTGGCCCAACTGGCCATTTTCCTTTTGCCAGATAATTAAGTACAAAGGCCCTGGAGTCAAGTTCTCTCCATTCCACTGATGAGACTGAAGGATCAACTCAGTCTTGATATCACTCAATTCAGTTGAATGTAAGAAAGCAATTAAGCACATTCATTCAAGGCCTTCAAAGCATGGGTCCACCCTCTGGCACTTTCTTAGTGTTTGTCTCATCCTGAACATCTGCTCTTAGGATCAGACACCTAGCAACCAGTGTTGTGCTTGCTTCCTCCTCCTTACTTGTTTTCTGTTACTGATCAAATTTTGAACATCTTTCTGCCTAAATTCCTGATGTTTTATTTCATATAAATATACTAACTGACACAAAATTCAAATTGCAACCTGCATAACTCTATTAGAAGGCAAAATATTTTTTCAAATCAGACTATTCTTTGAATCATGTGAATGTCATATAGAATCTTTTTTCTAAACTCATTATCCATTGTAATGTTTTTCTATTTTCCTTGCACTTTTTTTTCTTTTTAATTTTTTTGTTCTAATTAATTATACATGACAGTAGAATGCATTTTGACACAACACACATAAATGGAGTACAACTTCTCATTCTTGTTGTACATGAGATAGAAACACACCAGTCCTGAAGTCATATATGTACATAGGTTAATAATGTCCAATTCATTCTACTGTCCTTCCTACCCCCATAGCCCCTCCCATTCCTTCACCCTCATTTCTGAGTTCTACCAGACCTTAATTCAAATTATTTATTCTTTCCCAAACCATTATGAAAGCTTGCCTTGCATTTTATATTATATCTGAGACTTTTTGCTTTGTCCATCTCTTTTAATAAATGTGTATTTCAATCAAGGAGGAAGATCTGCTTTTTTACCATTGAGGGGCAAGCCAGTATTTCCATATCCCTTGGAGATATACACACACACACACACACACATATATATATATACACACACATACACACATATACATATATATATATATATATAATGACTGAATGAATGAAAGAACATGTTAATGACAATTCTAACTATTTTAAAGCCACGCATATTGTTTAATGTTAGCTTGCTCATACCTTAGTGTTGGGTTTTTAAGAATTTTATCCATAGGTTCTTGTATTAGCTAGATCTCCTGGCTACTCTTTCGCTTGTGAAGTCAATATAAGGGATACTTTGATCCTATTAGTCTGTTTCTGGGAGTTCACATATTGCTCTGTAAATAGTGATAGCTATCTTAGTGTTACATGTTAATGATGGTATATATTACAGTTCATATTCAAGGTGATTTCTTTATCCAATAGTTGAGCACATTTTTAAACGTACATGCTCGTATACTATATAGTCATAATGATTCAGGGAGTAAAATAAGACTCAGCAATACACATCGCCATCACATCATCTATGAAGTACATGGAAAATAATATCTTCAAAACAATTCTTTCTTTATAAACATGATTATTATGGCCCCTTTAAATCTTTCACAGAAATCCAGAGAACTGTTAAAATTTAAGTGTATGGATTAAAGAACTACTATATTCCTGAATTTCAACTCAAAGTTATAAAATCAATGTATTTGTGCCATTATTTTCTGTTAATGCTGCAATTTAGTGATTCAAAAATTCTCCTACTACTCTTGTCCACTTTTCTTGGACAATTTTCCATGGTTTTGGAAAATAGCTAGAGGTCTGGTTAATAATTTATAGTCTTTGATAAGACATTAAAGGTTCAGCCAACTTATTGTGGTTCAAATGTTTCAGCAATGATAATCCAAAGTTGAAGCCAAACACATAAATCATTGCAGGATTTTGTTTGCAAAATGACAGCTTGTTTTCTTTGGCTTCTTTCATTTCACACGGATTCCAGATTTGCATTGTCAAAGCAAATTCCAGGAAAATTTAATGTTGACATATAAAAAAATCAAATATTAGGTAAGACACAAAGAGGGACTTATGTGTGAAGTTTTCAACTATGGCATTAGAATACGATCTACTATCAATATTGAATTTAACTTAGTTTCATAATTTGGGTATCAAAATAGCTAGTGTGCCCCTCTTAGGGATACATATTGATTCTTTTTCAACATAATTGCTCAACTAGTTATAGACTATTGAAATACTGGAGAGCATGTTCACAATTATGGAGTTGTACCTGTTGAAGGCATTCAGTTATGATTGGAGATCAACTAACTATCTGCTTTGATAACCAAACAAGCACCTAAAGAGAGAATTTTCTAGGGTATGTGGATAAAATGGACCCAGTGTTGAAGGATATCGACAAATAGCAATTGACTAATGTTACATTTATTCTTTCATTTTACCAAGATTTACTGAATATCCCCTGTGTCTCCTAAACTCACAGAAGTTATTAAAATAAAGCACTTGGTTACAAGGCATGTACGGTTCCAGGCTGAGCTAGTAGGTTAGTCTTCCATGAGAGTAAAGACAAAAAATATCTAAAAATAAGCATGTGAATATTTTCCATCTCATTTATGGTCCATTTCCTTCATTGCTAACCCTTGAAGATTTTTATGTCTCAATATCCTCTCCTTTATCAAAAAAGCATCTGCAACACATTTACACTCATAATAAATGGTTTTAAGTTCCTTAAGCTATTATTTTCTCCAAAGAATATTTTCATTAACCTGCAAAACAGAAAAGGAATAGTGATTGGTTGCAGACCAACCACATTTAAAGGTGGTCACACATACTACTCAATCTGAATTCTCTTGTTGAAGAGGAAGTCTCAACACAGAAAAAAGAGTGGAGAGATGAGATTGACAATCAGCTTTAATAAAGGACATAATCATTTACTGTTGTTAGCTCTCAATAGGCACAAATTCCTTCTACACAAGTTTATTGTCAGAAAGTTGATAAACCATGGTACTGAATCTTACCTGGCACAGTCTGAATCCCAGGTGGAGAAGCGCTGTGAGTTTAGGGCTTCTCTTGGCAGTTCTGTTAAGGCCATCCTTGGCATTCTGATTTCCATATTGGCAACGTGGAATGAGCTGCTTTTCCCATCATTATCACTTTTGACTTTTGTACCAATAATGACTGCAAAAATGTCCTTAGTCATTGCTCCTTTCTCCACTTTATTCCAGGCATTTGAGGACATTACGTTGAGTTCAAATGTGCTCAGGATCTTCCCTTTTTTCTTGGAAAAATAAAGTGATAGATTTCAAATGATGGTATGATTTTTATTACAGCTGTTTAGAGCCAAAATGTATAGAAACATCAGTTGAAATGTAGCTATTATAGTTGTATCTACAATCTAGTGCTACGTTCATTTCTGGGAGAGGTTCCATCGCTGAAAATTCACCTTACCATTGGCTGAATAGATATTTAGATTGTGATTCTTCTTCCAAGTGATTCATATTTCTAATTCTATATGTTTCTTAAAGAACATCAGTTCTGAAGTTGGGGTCTTATTATATAGAGGACTGTGTAGTCATTTTTGCTCTGGAAAAACTAAAAAAGAGTTTGCATTTTCTTTGTACTCTCTCCATTTCCTTTTGTCTAACTTGGTAATGAAATGCCCTCCTTTATTGATGATGTTTCTCTATACAGAGTGCTACATTCCAGGTGGCAATTGTTTACTGTGCCAAGGTTTCAAAACATGAGAAAAGTTCTCTGTAATAGGCTGAGGGGGGAAGGAATGAGATGTTATATTTGAACATCAGGAACACATTTTTCTTCATCAAAGAGAAAATGGTTAGAAAAAAATAAACCTAAAAGTTAGCCCAAAACAGAGATTAATTTTAATTAAGGCTCAGAAAGAGATGACAAGTGTATTGATAAATGACTTTCTTTTCTTTGCTTTCCTTTTCATTTCCTTTCACGGTCTGTGCTTGAAATCAGAAGATTTTCTAGGCTTCAGTGGAGTCTCATTATTGAGTAAAAAGCCATGGCAGCTTCAGGTATTCCAAATGAGGGGTCGCTAGTGTTGGGAAAGGTAGGACGTCAAGTTATGTTCCAAGGCCTCAGTCTAGAATATTCACTAAGCTCTTGCTAACTAAAAGATGTTGACCTACACACTATGGAGGAAAGCAGAGATGGATAAACTTTAGGGAAAATAATCCAGTCCACTGAGCTATTGACATAGATGTACATGAACTGTATAAGGGACCAACAGGAGGCAGGTAACTGGGTTGGATATTTAGCCAGAGGCTTGAGGGCAATCATGGAATACCGCAGTGCCCAGAGACGGTTCAGTACCCACATGAACCTGAAGTGTCAGGGGAAGGAGGCTACTCTTGTGTAAGCACCTACTCTGTGTTAGACACTACAGAAGGTGTTTTTCTATGAAGTTTTTAATTTAATTATCACAGTAGTCTTATGAAGTAAACATTATCACAGATGAGAAAAATGAGATTTCAAATGATTATGTAATAACCTCAGTGCATAACAGTAATTAAAGTACATATATTTCAACGTGATGTTCAGATAGTCTGTGACACCCTAAGTGGAAAATATGAAATTCCTGGTTATTGTATTATACTCTTAAGCAAGGGCTTTTCACCTTAAATACTGTAAGATAAATGAGAGATAAAGTTCAGAATCAAGAACATTCTTTCAGGGATATAATCAGAATTCCCCATTCCCCTCAAGGGGGGAAAAAATCTTTAATTTTGAAAAAAAAATTCAAACCTACTGAGAAGTTGAAAGAATAGCCATACCTTAAACCTTTATTTACCATTCAGATTCAACAACTGTCAAAATTTGCCACATTCTCCTTTGATTTTTATCTCTTTCTCTCCTTTGTGTTTATATTTTGTATTTTTAAAGAGTACAGTCCAGCTAGTTGTCTGGTAAAATATATCATAATAAGGGTTTGCATGATTATTTTTTATAATTACATAGAGTAGAAACACTTTTTGGCAAGAATATCATATATATGATATATGGTATGTTATTTTCTTTGCATCAGAGATGCATAATACCAATTTACTCCGTAAATGGTGATGCTGAGTTTGGTCTCTGAGTTTTGGTAGTGTCTATCACATCTCCTTCTTAGGCAAGGACCTTTCTCCCTTTATAAGTAATAAGAAGCCTGAAGGGTACATTGCACAACACTTCAGGACAAGCAAATATTCGGCTTCCCAACAATTTTGGGAAGATTTTAGCACTACGTGCCCTTTGTCACGATCAAATATTATATTGTAGTCATATAATAGTGATTTTGAAATCATTACACTTCCCCCATGTGTTATTGTTGGCATGACACAATGCTGTGTATTTTATGATACATGTAAAAGCAAAGTGCATGGTAATAAGCCATAAAAAAGAGTGTAATTGTGTGACTCCACTTATTTTTCATTCTAGAAATAGCAGACCAATCTAGAGTGACAGTGAAAACTTATTTGATGATACACTTAAAATAGGTACAATATTTTTGAGGACAATCACATCTTAACAAAGGGGCTAAAAATAAACAAAATTAAATTTGTAAAAATAAATAAAACTGAAAATTAAAAAAATTTCATAGAGGCATGTGTGTACCTTAGAGCAGTGTCACCTCCATATATGTATCTTTCACTTCATCCTCTGTATAAGACAGAGAAAAAAAGAAGCATTCAAGTCTTAGCCAAAATAGAAAAGTTTTAAAACTGGTCATTGTTTTAATACAGGAAAATCTCCATTGGGTTATTTTAATTTTAATTTTATCCCCTTTTTAATTTTTTCATCATCAGTGTTAGCTGTATCATGGATTGTCTTGGCTATGCCATATCATTTCATCTGCAAATAGAGGTAATTCTTTTCCAATTTGTGTAACTCCATTAGATTTGCTAACCTCAGTTCCACTATTAAAAAAAGATACATTTTGTGTTGACTACAGAAAAAAAAATCATAAACTCCTTCCATGAGCAAAATTTAATCTAGTTCTGTTTCTTATTACATATCAGGAAATAAAATCTCCTTACTGGAATAATGTTTAAGGACATTTAAATATCCATATATCTACTATGCCAAGTAGGAAGAGTCACTGAAAATAAGACATTTATCTCCCAAACCTGAAAGCTGTGTGTGTGTCATGCTTGTGTGCATCAATAAAATTCTTAGGATTAGAAACACTGATATGACAGAAAAAAATATTTTCCCTTCTCTACCTCATATAATTCTCAAAACAGCCCTAGGTGGTAGTGTATTAGTCAGGGTTCTCTAGAGGAGCAGAATCAACAGGATATGTATATGTATGATTATAAAAGGGGGATTATTAGATTGGCTTACACGTTCAGAAACTGGATAATCCTCAATGGCCATCTGCCGGTGCAAAGCGGGAGGAACAAGTAATTGCTCAGTCCAAGACGCTGGAGGCTCAGATAATGCAGCCCCAGACTGAGGCTGAAGGCCTGGAAAGTTGTCAGTCTGCTTTGGAAGAGTGAAGGAGTTGGAGTCCAGTGCCCTCAGGTGATTGCAGAAGCAATAGAAGCATCTACTCAAGAATTGATCTTGTGCCAGGCATAGTGGTGTAATCCCAGTGGTTTGGAAGGCTGAGGCAGGAGGATCAAAATTTCAAAGCGAGCCTCAGCAACTTAGTGAGGGATTATGCAACTCAGTGAAACCCTGTTTCTAAATAAAATACAAAAAAAGGGCTGGGGATGTGGCTCAGTGGTTAAGTGCCCCTGGGTTCAATGCCTGGTACCAAAAAAAAAAAAAAAAAAAAAAATTTATCTTACATCTGTGTTGGCTTCTTCATCGTCCACCCTTTGTTCCATCCAGGACCTTCCAGCCTATTGGACTATGCTGCCCACATTCAGGTCAGATCTCCCTTCTCAGTCTGCTGACCCACATGACAATCATATCTGGAAACACCCTCATGGACACACCCATAAGACTCTTAATCTTAGGCATCTTTGAATCCAATCAAGCTGACAATCCAGACTAACTATCACAGGAGGTAATATTATTATTGTTATTTTATAAATAAAATCTGAGTCTCAGAGAGTTTTAATGGCTTGACCATAATCACTCAGTAACTAATTGTGGAGACATCACTTAAGATCAGGCCTGTATGATTGCAGAGTTTCTAATGCACTGGCCATTAGATCTGCTAATTTCAGACTAATACGTCTTAGAGATGTTTTGAATTATCTATAACTGTGTAACAAACCCTGAAACATGGTGACTTAAAACCACAATTTTGCTTTCTTTTTCTTCATTATGTCATTTGCAGAAAATTGGATGGAACTTTAGAACATTATGTTAAGTGAAATAAGCCAAACTCAAAAAGTCAAGGGTCATATGTTTTCTTTCATATGTGGAAGCTCCAGAGGAAACGAAAAGACAGTTGGAGGGGGTCTCACAAAACTCAAAGAAAGATCAGCAGAATAGAGGAAGGGGATCGGGAGGAGGGGAGAGGGGAGGGAAAGGGAAAACTCTGGGAAATGATATTGACCAAATTATATGGTGTGTGTGTGTGTGTGTGTGTGTGTAAATATGTCACAATGAATCACATTATTATGTACCAATAAAAAAATGTGCCAATAAAAAAAAGTGGAGAAAAGAGAGAAAACAACAATTGTTTATTTAACTTGTAAATGTAATATTTAGGCAAGTCTTGGCAGAGGAGGTTTCTCAGTTCTACATAGCACTGTACAAATGATTTGTCTGGGGCTCTAGGATTTATTTCAATATGACTCACTGACATGGCTGGCAAATAGGTTCTAGCTGTCATTCGAGTGCTTAGATGGAATAGTTGGCCAAACACATCTAGCATCCTCAAGCAACCTCTCTCTGCATGGGCCAGCCATGGCTTCCACATATGTACAGCAGCTGGTCTCCAAAAGCAAGCATTCCAGAAACACCCCAAGGAGGTAATGTTGTCTTTTACTGCCTAGCACCAGAAGCTACACCACATAATCACAGCTCACCCATATTCACAGGGAAGTTACATAAACCCTACTTCATATTGGAGACATGTAAACATCACATTACAAGAAGAAAGCATGGGGTGATATGAAATCTGGGAGCTATCTTCGAAAAATATAATCTACCATAGAAATCATCTCAAATATTGTTTCTCAAAGTTTATTTGATTAAAATTATCTGACATTTGTCTTGGTCTGTTGGTGATGCTCTACCACAATACCTGAGAGTGGATAATGTATAAAGAACAAAAATATGTTTTCTTGCAGTTCTGGAGTCTGGAAAATCAAAAACAAGGTGCTAGAGTCTGAAGAGGGCCTTCTTGCTGCCTTATCAAATGGTGGAAGGTAGAGGAGCAACAGAGGACAAGAGGGGCCTGAATTCATCCTTTTATACATATTAATCTCACCATGAGGGAAACATATAATTTAAAGTTTTAAGATCAAGGCCTGGGAATACACATTTTTAATAAATTATTTGGGTAGATTTTATGCATTCTCATATTTAATCACATTCCATCTAACACTCTCATTTGAAGAGAAACAAAAAAAAAAGGAAGAGAGAAGTAAATTATCTTCCCAAGAATACAGAGTGAAATAAGCTCTCTTCAGCCTTGAGTATTACTGTGGGCCTGGGAGACGGCAGAGGCCATGACCATCACAGCTAAAGTTTATATAATAAACAGAAAAACAAAAGATTTCATGGAGTTCATAAACTGCTTTTGGAGAAAAGAAAAAAAAAAAAACATCTCGAATGTTTCACTCTGCTTATGGTGGATGGGGGATGTTTGCTGAATGGTTACTGAATCAACAGTAGGTTTGGGTGCAAGAAGAAAGGTCTCAGACCTCCAGCTGAATGGAGCACATGAACAGAACACAGCTGAAGCAAGCAATGACTTGTTTGCTATGGATTTAAAGTGGACGTATATTGAATGTCCCCCATCTCTCTAAGTACACACACACACAGAAATATACCTATAAATATCGAAACACATACACTTATACTATTATAAAAGCCTTTACCACCACGATTATGCAGAAGCAATTCCTTTGAAATGTAAAATTATACACCCTTTATCACATCTGTAGATGATGAAGTCAATAATTTACTACTTTCCCCAACCAGTATGAATTTTTCAAACAGCTGACAACATCCGTGATCTCCAAGGTCTCCCTATTGAAACCTGTTCATAACTCTCCAAAGCACTTGCCCTCTGTAGGGCAGCTGGATCAAAAGCCAAATCTCATATCCTCTTATTTCTATGCAAGAGGAGAAGGGAATTTTTGAACCCTGATAAAGAACTAACTCTGGTCAAAATAGTTCTAAATAAAACAGAAACAGCCATTCATTTAAAAAATACATGTAAATATAGGAAAGAAAAAATAAACTAGAAAAACTAGCTCCAAGATAAATAACCAGGGCCACTGCGACAAAAATACGAATTGCATTTACGTTCCTGGGACAATTGATACGGTGCATTTAAAAGAACCAATTCCAGCTAAAAAGAGGTGCTGCCTCCTCTGTCTGTTGCTGCTATTCCCAGCTCTGCTATTGGGAGCATCTCACTGCCGCTCACTGGCCTTTGCCTGTCAGGGGAGGTTGAGATTGGTCCACATGCTCATTTTATCTTTCTCCTATTGCTGATTGCTAATTTCCTGGGTATTAATTACAAAGTTCAGTCTTTCCCCTATTGAGTCTGAAATAGAGAATGAAGGCTAAGTTTAGAACAAAAGCTGTCAAATTCTCCTATTCACTCAGTACATTTAAGGCCAAGGACATGCAAAGCAAAGAGACACATTCCTCCCCTTTCAGGAAAATTTCTGTGAAATTAAGATGACTCAAACATTCCTTCTAGGTCCTTAAAATAAAGGGTGAGTGTTAAAGGCATTCCATTTTTGAATGGCCCTAAAAAAAAAATCGTTTTCTGGATGATATATTGAAAACAAGGGTAAAATTATCTCAGCTCATTGAACACAAATAAATGTTCTGGCTATCCTTTCCTGCGTGATTAAACCATTGTCTTAGTCACCGCCTGGCCTCTAATTCCCAAATGAATCCATTGCTTCAGAATTGTTTTTAAACAGGAGAGAAGAAAAAAAATTTTGATAGAGATTTTTTTCACTTGTGATCTCAGGAACAAATCCCATCCTCTGGGACTGGCTTCCAGTTGCTTCAGCTACAAGGTTCAATTTGTGGCACATTCTCATATTTCCTTCCCAAGAACATGTTTCCTGGTTAGCAATCTCTATGGAAAACAGTTGAAGAAAGACAAAACCAATCTACCAGTAGACTTGTCAGGTGACGGTGATGTAATTTGTCTCTGCTTGCCACAGAGATAATCTGTCTCAAGTATACCATCCAGAGCTTCATTTAAAGCAGAGTATACCTCCCATTTTAAAAAAAAACATTCCCAAACAATTTTGATCAAGTAAATAGGAATCTTGGGAGCAAATTATTCTTGTGGACCTGCATCTTCTTATTAGGAACTGAGATATCCCTTAGGGAATCAGCATAAAAACCTCTAGAAAATATCTAAAAAATTCTAAAACCTAGAAATATTAACTAAAACCCCCAAATTATTCTTAGTATTCTTTAGTGATTTTTACTCCAAGCTAGTCAAAGGCACTGGCTTTCTTTAGGTCCTTTATTTTCCCATTTGTAAGTTAAGTGAGCTAAACTGGACACATGATGGCTAATCTGTACATCTGTAAATTTCTAGACACTGTCCATGTTTCATAATTCTGAATGGAAATTTTCTTAGTATCTGGAATAAACTTGCTCAGCTAGCTAATCTTTTTTTTTTCTCTTAGCTAGATTTACATTTATTTTAATAGGTAAGTGTGATAATTATATGGTGGTCAGAAGGCAATGATCAGCTGAGGCCATCGGACTTTAATGAAAGAGTTTCAAAGTTACTTTCATCTCCCCAACCCCAGGCCATATCTGAGCCCATCCCACACCTTGATCTCATCCCTACCAGAATGGATACTCAGTCCGATGACTCTTCCCAGACCAAGCAGTTTATGGACTATGGTAACACATGGACTAAACTCCTGGGCAGGGGTTGGGGGAGAGATATTATATAGATATAGATATATTTTCTGCTCTCTCTTTCTGCTTTGCTATGCAAAGCTATTTAGCTATTACTTATTGAAACTTTATTATGCCCTTTCTAACCTACATTGATTTAGTTTTATTTTTCCTTTTCACACTAATATAGAAGTTGCTGATAATACATTAGCTTTACTTCATAACTCATTTATCTTTGGTGAATAATGGCTCATTATATATCATTTCAACGAACAGAAGTGGTTAAATCAATGTATTAGGATTCTCCAGACTAGAGTTTGACCAAATACCTGGGTACCATAGTCTAGTCAAGTTGGCACGTAAAATTTACCATCACAAAGAATTATCACTCATAGTTAAACATAATTTGGTGAATAAACTCTGTTAAAAATATGAATTCCAGATGACGAAAAGTTTGAAGACGACGGAAGAAGTTTTCTGAGAATGCTTCAGAATCAAAGGAATTCTGGCTCTACTGACTTCATTGAGAGGGTTGTCAATATGAAGGGTTTATCCTGATCGCTACACTCTACCTTGAAAAGACTAGTTCAAGATCTTCTGTCTCTATCTGTTAGACTTAAAATGATGACAGTTAGGTCTTATCTTGTACCACCCAATAGTCACTTTTCTCTTGCTATTCTTACCTTTTTATCATTGCTGTTGTTTATTTTTCCTAAGATATTCTTAGAACCAGAAGAAAGACAGATGCTGATTGCCCCAGAGTTTATCTCTTCAGATGTTTTAAGGATGTGTGAACATCAAAAAACTTTCAAGTGTGAAGTATTAAAAATAAGTCAAAACAGAAATATAATACAATAATCACCTTCAACCTTTCATTAAATGAACCTAAATAAGTTTTGAAGTCAATTTATAAGCTTTGGAATAAACTCTGTGTGATCAGCATTCTCTCCTTTCCTGCAAAATTTTTCTTTTCACACCTGGGCAATTTCAGAAATAACAGATTGACATTTCTTCCCATATCCTTCCTAGGTCAGAGTTCCTTCTCATCTTTCAGAACATTCCCATCTCTGAAAAGTTTATCACATGGGGCATTTTTTTCTCTAGAGTTTGGATTGCAATAAACATTTTGTTATATTTAGTTTTAAAATATAAATGAAAAGCAAATACATACACACACACACACATATATATTTAAATCAAATTTAAAAATGAATGCCTGTTTTTCATAGAGTAAAGGCTCTCTTCAAGATATGTTCTTGGGAAAACCAAAAGCCCGTGCACACTCCAGGTTCCCATTTGAAAATCAGTATTCATCTTTTAGAATACTTTTTAGAATTAATGTGCTTTGATGGAGATAAAAATGGAAAAATAATTAGACACTAACCTCCTTATTTGCATTCTTCAGACCCATTCCTGATTAAATCAAATTAGCAGGGTATTTTTTTTTCCATTGATGGCATTTTCCATGGAGTGGTAATTACGTCTCAGTCCTGATGAGTGACCCACCAGCGCAATAGGAAACCCAGTTCTTGAGACAGATCTCAACCAGCCTTTGTAAGAAGCAGTTATTTGTGAAATGAGGATTTTTGTGAAAAGGCACAAAAACTGCACATGATTAGAACTAATACTTGTGAGCTTCAAGAGGTAGAGTTAAGTCTGAATGCCCTCTGGAAAGTGCTGAGATCTAGCCTTATTTCTTACGTGTGCGTGTGACTGTGTGAGTGTGGATGCATGCTTGTACATGGCTGTGCATATGTGTAGAGATTGCAAAAGGGAAGTTCAAAAATTTTTGTAAACTTGCAAACACAATGTGCAAATCACTGAACCCAGTTACAATGTCTGCTGGGTGGATTTGGCAAGAAGTTGGAGCTGAAAGTAATGGTGTGGAGAGCCTCACCCCATTACTTTCAAAGCAATTGATTCTGCTCTAGCCATTATATCACTCTCAATTTAAAAAGAAAAAAAAATGGAGGTGTTTGATCATCTCTGCTTCTAATAGATAAGAATATAAATTTGCTCTCAATGTGGGATAAGTGAACTAAATATAAGGTGTTCTGTCAGTTTCTGCTTCAAACTCAATGATGAGATGTTCACACTTTCTTCCTCTATGAGGGAGCATGTGGATCGTGTGCCTGTCTAACTTCTGAGGGTCATACCAGATTGAAGGAAAAACAGACACTTCTGAAAGTCCATTTCCTTCAATGCTTGATTTCAAGGTAGGATGGTAAGATAGCAAGAGGATTTTAGAGGCTCTGCCATCCCTATTGTTGTCTATCGTTGGACTTGTGATTTTTCTTGTTCATTATACTATTACCTGGGATATGTTATTAAGGATGTGACTATTGTCCTATAGTGCAGGTGTTTAAAAAAATTTTTTTTCAGAAAAGCTGATGACTCCAAGGTTAGAGCAAGTTAGAAAAAACACTGTACTCACTACAAAACACACAGTTACTCAAAAGTACATGATAGGAATGTTGCTCAAAAGATATTCTGGTAAGCCAGGAGTGGTGGTACATGTCTGGAATCCCAGAGACTTGGGAGGCTAACATAGGAGGATCACAAGTTCAAGAGTAGCCTTAGCAATTTAGTGAGGCCCTAAGCAACTTAATGAGATCCTATCTCAATACAAAAAAATTTAAAAAGGGGTGGGTATGTGGCTCAGTGGTTAAGAACTCCTGGGTTCAATCCCTGTCACCCCCCCCACCAAAAAGAAAAAAATAGAATATGTCAAAAGTAAATAAATACAAGCCAACTAAAAGAACTCCTAATGATATGAGCAATGCAGTGTTATTTGATTATAACCCAAAGTGTAAAATAAATATCCAAATATCCATACTTACATAAAAACAGTTGAATAAATAATAAGAAATAGATAAATCTCCTTTGAAGAATTAGCAAGAATTGATATATATAGTATTTCATTTTTAAGGTGGTAATGTATGTAGTATTTCATTTCTAAGGTGGTATGGCACTCTTTAGAGTAGATTGCAGAATAGATTAGACTTTTCCCTTGTAGTTTTCCTTCCAAACCCCATAAATCCAGTCAAATCAAGAGAAATACATTAAATAAATCCCAATTCAGGGACATTCTACAGCCACCTGAACCAGCACGTCTGAAGCCCTTAAAGTCATTAAGAACAGATGATGGAAGAGGAATTTTCTGGTTCCACTACCCCTGAAAGAAATTGAAACCAACAACTATGCACAAATAAGGATATATATTTTTTTAATATCCCATAATGCAGGAGTGAGGGTGAAATATATCTCCTTGGGACACAGAACTGAGAAAAGTTGTGTTTGAATGATAAGAGGAACAGTTCTCTTGGATTCCATCCTTCTGCTTCTGAGCTGGCAGTCAACTCTCAGACGATTCCTTTGGACCCATGGTTTCTACAATGAGAAAAATGAGTTGGAGGTAGATATTCAGATTCCCTACTTCTCTGGGACATTTTCTAGAAGGGTCACTCTTTCTCATCTCATGAGAAACATTGGGAATAACTGCAAGGCTAGACCACAAGGGGTCAGTTAGAAACAAAGACAAGTCTAGGTCTCATAGCTAACAGTGCATGGATCCTGGCCATTGTCTATTCTACACAACAGAGGAGACACAACAGAGACCATCGTGCTACAGGAAACACCTGCAGCATGGATCTGCCAGGTTTAAGACCCTAGCTAGTCTTTCCACACTGCCCCTGTGCTCTTGTTGAGTCTTCACCAGAATGGGATAAAGCTATAGGCCCGCAATTACCAAAGAGGGAGCATCTGCCTCTCCCCAACCCCAGTTGCTGAGCAGTGACTTCACCAATCCTTGGTGTTCTGATTAAAACTATCTTTGACGAAGAGGCAAACCCAAGTCCATATGTGTTTGTTGAGCATAGCCTCTGGCTCTCTCCCTGCCAACCCTGGGTAGAAGAAGAGCAACCCCAGAGATCGCATCAGGCCTTGGAACCCGGAACAAAATCCTGTCTATTATAGATTCCAAACTTCAATATTGTCCAGTCAAAGAATACAACCTACATCCTTGCCCAATAAGAGACAATCGCAGGGTCTAGCCAGAAGTGCTGCCTGATGGCAAAGTCCAGCCTTTGGGCTCACTAGATCATGAAGCATAGTTAGCATCATTCAACCTCTGAGCACAGGAAGTTATCCAAGCCCAAATGAAGAATGTGACAACAGGCCTCTCTATTCAGAAACACTAGCAGCTAGCCCAGAAATTCACAGGCCAGGAAAGAGTGGGATGAAGCATTTAAAGTGTTGAATAATACAAAAATCTGCCATTCGAGACTTTATCCAGCAAAATTGTCCTTCAGAAGTGAGGAAAAAATAAAAATTTTCCAGACAAGCAAAAGTTAAGGGAAATCATCACCTCTTGGGCCTTTTAGGAATTTCTAAAGGAAGTTCTTTCAGCTTAAATAAAAGGCTACTAATAGTGAGTACATGTATATATACTTGTTATTAGCCTTTTGCACATATATGAAAATGAAAATCTCTATGGTATTAAGTAGTCATGTTCAGAATTCTGTAATAATATAGGTTGTCAAATAAAGTAATTTTTCCCTTATTGTCCTAATAAAAGCCAAACTATTAAAAACAACTGACTAAAATCAACCATTAAAGGGAACAAGGTACAAAACATAAATTTTGTTATAAAAATCATAAAAGTTAGAGGTAAGGAATTAAAAACAGAATTTTATATGTAACCAAAGTTAAGTTGCTATCAACTTCAAGTAGCCAGTTATAAGAATAAGATGCTTTACAAAATCCTTACAGTAACCACAAAGTAAAACTCTGTAGTAGTTGCACAAAATATAAAAAGAAAGAATTCAAAGCATAACACCACAGGAAATAATCAAAGCACAAAATAAAATAGCAATAGAGGAAAAAAAGGAAATGAAAGGCCTACAAAACAATCAGCAAACGAATTACAAAATGCCAATAGCAAGTCTTTATCTATCAATAACTACCTTGAATATAAAAGGATTAAATGTTCCAGTAAAAAGACACAGTGTAGCTGAATGAATTTTTAAAATAATCCAACCATATGCTTACAGGAGATGCACTTCACCTGTAATGATTCACATGGAATGAAAGTGATGAAATGGAAAAAGATGTTCCACACAAATGAAAACAGAGAGCAGAAGTAGATACATTCACATCACACAAAACTGACTTTAAGTCAGAACCTATAAAAAATACCACAAAGATCATTACATAATGACAAGAGAGTTAGTTCACCAAAAAGACATAAAAATTATAAATACATATGCATTCAATACTGGAGCATACAAATACATAAATAAATCATTAAGTGATCTGAAGAAGGAGATAGACTTCAATATTATAATGATAGAGGACCACAATATCCCACTTTCAACAATGAGGTGGGTTATCTGAACAGAAAATCAATAAGGAAGCATTGAACTTGAATTATACCTCAGAGCAAATGGACCTAATGCACATATACAGAATATTCCATCCAACAGCAGCAGAATGCATACTTCTCAAGAGCACATGAAACATTCTCCAGAATAGAGCATATGTTAGGCCACAAGACAAATTTAAGAGGATTGAACTGATATCAACCATCTTTTAAAATCACAATAGCATGACATTAGAAATCAATAATAGGAGAAATCTTAGAAAATGTACAAATTTGTGGAAATTAAACAACTTGCTCCTAAATAAACAATGAATCACTGAAGAAATCTGAAAAGAAGTGAAAAAAATGCACTGAGACTAAGTAAAATGGAAGCACAACACACAAAAACTTATGAGATACAGTGAAGGCAGTCCTGAAGGGGAATTTATAGTGGTAAATGTCCATATATAAAAAGAAGTTCATGAATAAAGAAAAAAATATAAGAGATGTTACAATTGCACTACAGATATACAAAGGATCATTAGATACTACTATCAAAATTACATGCCAACAAATTGAATAATCTAAAAGAAATGATTAAGTTCCTAAACACAATCTAGCAAGACAAATCATGAAGAAATTGAAAATCTGAACAGATCTATGTAAATAAAGACATTGAATTTTTCATAAAAACTGTCCACATCAAAGGAAAGTCCAGGACTGGACAGTTTCACTGCTAAATTCTACTGAACATTTAATGCCTCCCAAACTCTTTCAAATCACTCGAAGTGGAGGAAATACTTCCAAACTCATTTGATCAGACTAGCATTACTGATACATACACCAGATAAGGGCACTACAAGAAAAGAAAATTATAAGCCAATATCTCTAATGAACAATGATGCAAAACCTAACAAAACATTAACAAAGTTGACACATTCACATATAATCAAATGGAAAATGTTCCTGAAATTTAAGGATAATTCAACATGTGCAAATCAATAAAGGTATACATGACAAGAACAAAATGAAAGATAAAAATCATATGATCATCTCAACAGGTGCAAAAAAGCATTTGACAAAACTCAACATTCTTTTGTGATAAAAACTGAGAACAGATTAGGCATACAAGGAATAAGGCCATAAATGACAAACCCATAGCTAACACCATTCTCAACAATGAAAAGTTGAAAACTTTCCTCTAAGACTGGGGAGAAGATAAGGATGCCACTCTTACCACTTCCCTTCAACATAGTACTGAAAGCACACATCAGAGAAATTAGGCAGTAGGAAGAAATAAAAGAAATCATGATAGGAAAAGAACAAATGAAATTGTTCTATTGTCCTATTTGTTGATGACATAATACATGGAATAGTATGAATATATTATCTATCTATCCATATATACACATATTCTAACACTGCACTAAAAATGTTGAGTTAATCCAGAAATTTATTAAAATTGTAGGATTTTGTACAAAATCAACATACAAAAATCAGTAGTGTTTCTATTTACTAATAACAGGCTATCTGAAAGAAGTTTAAATCAATTCCATTTTTAATAACAACAAAACAATTAAATTTTTAGGCATAAAGTAAACCAAAGAGGGTAACTTGTATAATGAAACCTATAAAACATTGGTGAAAGAAATTGAAAAAAATACAAATAAAGGAGAAAATATCCAGTGCTTATATATTAGAAGAATTACTATTGATAAAATGTTCATGCTACAAATTCAATGCAATACTTATCAAATTATCTTTCCCAGAATTAGATAAAATAATCCTTAAATTTGTATGAACCTCAAACGACCCCAAATGGTCAAAACAGGTGGAGGCATCCTGCTGATTTTAAAATATATGTCAAAGCAATTTTAATCAAACCATCATGTGTGGTTTGAAAACAGACATACTAACCAGTGAAACTATGTAGGAAGCCCAGAAATAAAGCCACACATTTATTGCCAACCGATTTTGACAAAGATACCAAGATATATACAATGAGGAAATGATAGTCTTTTCCATAAATGGTGCTGGGTAAACTGGATATTCCCAGACAGAATTAAATTGGACCCTAGTCTCACAGCACATACAAAATTCAACTCAAAACATATCAAACATTTAACTGTAGGACCTGAAACTGTAAAACTACAGAAAGAAAAGCCACAGAGAAGCTCCAAAACATTTATCAGAGCAATATTTTGTTTTGTTGGTTTTTTTTTTTTTTTTTTTGGATATGACTTCCAGAGTACAGGCTGCAAAAGAAAAAATAAACAAAGAGGATGCCACCAAACTGAAAAGACTCTGCACCGCAAATGGAAGAACAAAGCAATTTACAGAAGGAAGGAAAATGTTTGCAAACTATGCATATGACAAGGGGTTTAATATCCAAAATAGATAAGGTGCTCAAACAAGTCAATAGCACAAAAACAAATAATTTGGTTAATAGTGGGGAAAAGATCTGAAAAAAAAATTTCTCAAAATAAGACAAATAAATGGCTAATAAGTATGTGAAAAAAAGGCTGAACATTACCAATCAACAGGGAAATGCAGATTAAAGTCACAAAGAGATCCTACTTCACAAATATTAGGACAGCCATTATCAAAGAGACAAAAGGTAAGTGTTAGCAAGGATGTGGAGAAGGGAGTACCTCTGCACACTGTTAATGGGAATGTAAATTAGTACAGCCATTATGGAAAACAGTGTTGAGGTGCCTCCTAAAGTTAGGAATAGAACTACCATGTGATTCAGAGATCCCACTTCTGTTACATATCCAAAGGGAAAGAAGAGATTATCTGCATTATCACGTTCGTTGTAGCACTAGTCCCAATAGCCAAGAAAAAGGAATCAATTTAGATGTCCATTAATAGATGAGTGAATAAAGAAAGTGTGAATATATACACAATGGAATACTCTTCCATCTTATAAAGGCAAGGGGATGCCTGTCACTTGTTATCAAGTAGGTGACTCTTGAGGACGTTATGCTAAAAACCTCAGGCACAGAAAGACCAATACCACATAATTTCACTCTCATGTAAAATATAAAAATATTTAATTTATAAAAGTAGAGAGAAGTGGGCTGAGGATAGAGCTCAGTTGGCGGAATGCTTCCCTAGCATACACAAGGTTCTGGGTTCCATTCCAAGCACTGCAATAAAAAAAAAAAAGAAAGAAAAAAGAAAAAAAAAGCAGAAAGTAGGAACAATTATTGTTACTAGAATTAAGGTGCAGAGGGAATAGGGGGAATAGGGAGATACTGGTCAAAGAGTACAAAGACTCAGGAGAAATAGGTTTGTGATCTATTCCAAAGTTGATTTTTATATAGCTTCCGTAAAATGGAGAACATCTGACATTTGTCAAATTTTTATACTGTTTCAAGGTTGAAGACTATTCACTGCAAGAATGTTATATCTACAAAAAAAAGACTTTGAATCTGCTCCTCTGAACCTAATTTTTCTCCCTTTTAGTTTCTCTCTCTCTCTCTCTCTCTCTCTCTCTCTCTCTCTCTCTCTCTGTGTGTGTTACAGTTATCCATCAGTTTCTGGTTCCAAACCCCTGCCCAGGGATACTAAAGTTTCTGACTGTTCAAATACCTCATATAAAATGGCATAATATGACATACAACCTAGACACACCCTCAAGCATATTTTAAATCATCTTTCAATTACCCATAATACATAATACAATGCAAATACCATGGAAATATTCATTATACCATATTACCAAGGGAAAAAGGTTAAGAACAAAACTGTATGCATTTTTTTTTCAAATATTTTCCATCTATGAAAATTTGTTTTCAAATTTTCAAAATTTAATATTTTTCAAATATTCTGTTTGTCGATATGGAATCTGAAGATATGGAGGGTTGACTGTATGTGTGTGTGTATGAATGTATAGATGAATAGATAAAGAGACAGAGGTAGATAATTTACTTCATCCTTACCAATCTAAATAGATGTATACTATTTTAGTTACTTCTCAGATTTGTTTTTCTTTAGGAGAAAACTACATTTTTATTCTTAAAAATGTGGATTAGATTCTCTTTGTTTTCTTTGAAAGAAAACAGGTTTTAATCCCCTAGGCTAACTTTGAATAACACATTGAAAAATATTACTAAAAGTATAAAACAGTTATAATTTTTAATATACACATATATCATGTCTGATCTTTAATAATCAACAAATAAATGTAATAATAGAGATTCATAAGTCTTGCTGGTTTCTCACATTCTCCAAATTAGAGCCTGCAATCTAGAAAATAGAGTGATGCTCAGAGTGCCTGCCTCTTGGAGGCACATTCAGTATGGCACCTGAACACAAACACAAGCAGAATCGTAAAATGGCAAATTGCGTGTTCAGATGCCAAACTGCAAGACCAGATTGCTATTTACACCTGCAATTACAAACCAAAGCACACACTGCATTGCATACTCCAAACAGATGTGAGGCCACATTTTGCAGGCACAGCCTGACTGCTGGAAATCATGGCCTTCACTGATACACAATAAGGTTTCCTGCCTATAATCATGATCGTAGTAATATGGCCATTTAGGGGTATGATTTGAGGGAAAGCCTTCCATCACCTGATCTAGCTTCAAGGCTGTTTCTTTTGAAAAGGAGATAAACTACCACTGCAGTCAAAGAACCAAGAGGATAATTTATATTCATCAGTGTTAGAGATTGTGTCATTTGAGATCTCTGAATGTCTCATATTATCCTTTTTGGAAGTTATTATGGACAAGAGAAGAAAAAAGAAAGGAAACGAATAAAAAAAAAAGGGAAGCAAGCAAAGCATTTGATGAAAGGGGAAACAGACCATATTTTAAATCACACAGAATTTCTGGTGGCAGAAAGCTAGGGGGAAAAGAAAAAGAAAAAAGAAAAATGTGCAAGATATACATCCTAAGAGGCTTATTTAAAGATCAGGGAAGACATTCAAACATTTCTTCATTTTTGTCCAAGAAATTTATGAAAATAAAATCTCTCCAAATAAGGAAAAGTGGAACTACATAAGATATTTAAAAACCAAAGGTTATATTTTTTTAAGAAAGTAAACATTATAAAATACAACAAAATCAATAAAGCAAAATAAATCAGTGATATATTGGGTGAATTAGGGGAAATAATAGAAAGCAAAATATATAGAAGGCATGGAAGTTATTAGAACTAAAATGACGGTGGTTGAAGACAAAAAACAACAAAATTCACAAAGTTCAGAAAGAAGCAAAACAAGAAAATATTTGAAATATAATAGAGGAAATTTATAGCAAATTTGCAGATCAAAAGAACCTGCCATATTCTGGAATTTACTAACAGAGCAAATGTTCACAAGTAAAGAAGACTCAGAGACACATTCAAACCTTTTTTACAACCTTAGAAATGAAAAGTTGTACCGCATTTGTGTACAATGAATCAAAATGCAGTCTGTAAAAATGATTAAAAAAAAAAGTAATCACAAGGATTTAAAGGGAGAAAAAACAAAACTTACAAAATTTCAGTGTGGCCATAGACCTCCCCAACTTCAAGTTCAATGTCGAAAGTGAAACAATATCATCAACATTTTTTAAATAATTGCACGATATCATATGAAGCAAATATTCAATTCATCATTTTTGCAAGCATTTTAGTATACTTCACAATTACAATTGACCAGTTTTACAGGATGACTGTTCTTGTAAGTATACCAGTTTCATAAGATCACACATAGGCAGATTCAGATAGACACTCAAATCCTGTCTTCTAATTCTATCATGTCTGAAATTGAGGGAGAAAAATTGGTGAGATTATATCACAGATGGTACCATTCCACATCTTGGAAGAGGTCATATTATTACAAATCTTTATGTTAATCATTCAGGCCAACAAATGTTTTAAAAACCTTTTATGTATCAGACACTATATTAAGCAATTAGTTACATGAATGAACCAGATGGAATCCTCTGCCCTCATGGGACCTTGTTAAAAGCCAGACTTGAATAATCACAAGACCTTGTATGTGTGTGTGCATGTGTATACACATTTGTGTGTGTGCATGAGCATTTGCGTACCTGTGCACACTTTCTTATATAGTGTCTTTAAAGAATTTAGCAAAGAAATCAGAACATACATTCATAATGAATTGACAAGAATGTCATATATAATAATAATTTTGACCACCCATGCCAAAAGCAATTGCAGAAATGATAGATCATGTTTTCAAAAAAAATCACATTTGACTAAAAGAAATTGGTAAAAGAGGTAATTTCTCTGCTGATCTCATTCATAATTGTGATGTCCCGGATTGAATTTCAGAGGGTAGTCTGCATGAGACAGAGAACGCAAGAATTCTTTTCTGCCCTGTTCTAGTAATTTACCTTTCAGTTTCTGATTGATAAAAAATGATTCTGGAAATGGGGAAAAGCAACGAATCCACCAGGATAATTTTTTCTTTAGGCTATGATAAGCTCAAGTGAAGATAGGAATATTTATCTGATAAAAGATCAAAATGACATAGGTCAAAGTAGAAAGTGATAAAGATTTACATAAAAAGTGTAAAACCAGTGATTTTACAGAAGTTTTACATGGAAATGCAGCTGCAGACAGGCATTATAGATGAATGCAAATGACCACAGACTATTGGTAAGCAGCTGGTGAATCAATAGCCAGGGGAATAGATTCACACCAAATCCATACTAGCAACAATTTTGTTTTGAAACAGATTTGACTATTCTAGATTTCCGCCTCCCCTAGGATGGGGGCCAATCAAAATGCATAGCCCATTTCAGGTAGAAGCATGTTGGACACATTTGGAATTTGATAATTCAGACATTAAATGAAGGGCAGCATTTAAATATAAAAATATCTTCTGATATAATATTTCATTTATAGAGGGCTATGAACAGGTATTTTTAAATTAAAAAAATGAAACTTGGCAAAGCCATACAAATAGAATACTCATGACACTAAGTTATCTATGAATATTTATCAAAATTGATCATAGCTTACTTTTATGTAGTAGGTAGTGGGTTGCACCATTCAGATGCTCTATTTAGGAAAGAGCCTTGTTCTCTCAGCTCCTTGGAATACTACCAGTTGTTGGACCTTTCCAGGAATTGTCCTCATCTGAAGAGAATGGCCTTGCTCAATACCATACCCTCTCATTCCTAGAGCAGCCTTCACGCACTGATCAGTTGACATAGGGGTACACAAGCCTGACTCTTTGCTATTTCTGAGGCAATACTGAAAGGCTGTTGGAGGTGTAGACTTTTCCAGCTGGATCCTCTGAAGCCTGCATTCTAACTTAGTTTGTATTGCAAAGCATCATTTCCACCTGGCATCATTTCCATCTTGCTTTTCTCCCTTTACTCATAAAAGCTTCCTTCCCTTACCCTACACAGAGGCCATGGTGAGGCAACAGCTTAAAGATAGTTAATACTCCATAAAGATGGCAAAGGACACTGTAAATCAATACTTGTGATATCATGCCTTGTTCCCAAGTACAGAGTTCATAAGACTTCCCAAGTATGAAACTTTGCAAAGTCTCATAAATCCAAAGAGTGAAGAAAGTTAGGGCAGACATATTCTCTATCCCTTTCAGTAGTCCTCTCAGAGGAATTTGTGTTTCCCATCCTCACAAATACAGGCTTGGTGGACTTGCAGGTACTAGTAGTTCTGCTATGGGAATTCTTTCACCAAGGTGCACAGAGTGGTCTTATGGACCATTAAGTTCTGACCGCCTCCAGGCATTTCAGACAACTTATCCTAAGTGACTGTTGGGCATTAACACGAGTATTTGACCCTATTCAATGAAGGAGGTAGGGGTGCTTTTATTCAAGGGAAGTATGGCTGAATATGTTTAGCATTCAGATAACTCCCTTTAGGAAACTGTTGGTAGCCTCTTGCCTAAATCTGATAGTAAATGGGCAAATGCAACAACCAATAGATGAGATGGACGTGGTAAGAAGAGACTTAACTACTAGGGAAGGAAGATCTGAGTCCAACTGGTGCAGAGGGTATCCAAGGGTGGGCAAAACCAGAATGGGTAACAAAGAAGGGAATTACTGGGTGTAAGTTGTGGGAGAGCAGGTGCAGAGGAAGGAGCTGTCATTTACAATACTAATTTTCCTGTTACAAAATTCACTCTCGAAAATTTGGAACACTATAATTCCAAAAGAGATGCTTCCAGAACTTGTACAAAGAAATGTATTTGAGCAATGCAAGAGCTATGGTATATGATGCAACACAGAGATTCCCTTTAGAGTGGACCAACCTATTTCCCTAGCTGCTAAGCGTACTGCCAGATGATGGACTGGGATTGGTCACATCAACAGGCTTTATTATCTGACCATTACAACATGCACTTTCTAAATTTGTTTACCAAAGTTGCTATTCCAGTTTCCTTCCACTTAAGAGAGTCACTGCATCCAAAATTCTCACCCCTTTTTGGATCCTGCATCTGGTTGCCCATAGTATAAATGACCATACTGTTTGGCTAATGTTGGGATTACTCTAATGTTATTTAACCAGCTACGTAGTGGTGCTCTGTGCTTATCTGGGACTTTTGTTAGGACTTAATTGTGGACCCAATATCCTGCTCTACTTATTTCTGATTTCTTCCTTTCCCATATTAGTGTAAATCCAAAAGGCATTCTCTAAGGAACAGGTTTCCTAGGAAATTTAACCCGGAAAATTGTCCAAAGTCAAGACATGATTAAGTGGTTCCCATCCTTAAGGTAGAATGAATATTCTATATATTAGTGTGATTTTGAACAATATTCATTAATATTATAAAATAAAATTAATAACAAATTAATACAATTTCTGAACATAATGTTGAATAAGAAAGAGGCAAAATCTGAAGAAAGGTGAAGAACAGAGAGAGAAAGGAAATGCCCCCTATGAATTTTAACCAGTTCTAGGCTTAAGAAATTGTGAAGATTTTTCCCTTGTGCTTTTTTTATTTTCTGGATACTCCACAATTAATATGCAATGCTTTTTAATTAGAAAGGAATATTTTAATGGACCTCTGAATGCTAGGTCTGATAGCATGGTACATCATAGGAAATTTTGGTGTCAATGAGATGATTTTCAAACATAGTGTGAATGTCTTTTTTGCATTTATCATTTTAATGGAGCTATGAACTTTCTTGCTAGATGCCATAATAATTTTGATGATGAAACTATACATCTTCCTTTGAGATGACACATTGAATAATTGTTATTGCTAAAAGTACATCCACCATTACAGCTTCACAACCTCACATCTGACTTGTCTGCCTTTAGGACAGAGTCATAGGTGTGCCCATTGCACTGCTTATAGTGCTTAAATGCAGAGAATGGGATGTTGCCGGCAATTGTGCATGAATTGTAACAGAGCGTCTAATCCAGTCGTCAACTCCCTGACCATGAGGTCCCAGGTTTCCTAAAGATGTATGCCAGGGACACAATGTACTTGCCAATTTCAAGATTTACTCTTTCATTCATGACTCATTTTCCATCTGATGAATTTATTATCCCTTCTCCTTCTTCCAATGCTGCCATTTAACCTTGAGACCGAGAGCAATAGAAGCAGTGGAAAATCAGATCTGTGTGTGTGTGTGTGTGTGTGTGTGTGTGTGTGTGTGTCCATCTGTATTTAAGGGGAAAAATGTTTTCTCTTTAAACAACCCATTCCCTCAAGAACTGATTTCTTCTAAATTGGAAAAATCCTTTATTTTGACTGACTGGCTGATGCAATGTCTGGTTTAGTGATTGCCTTCTCAGTGTTGGCGTTAGTGACTGATACAAGTGGATAGACCCAGGTAACTGAAATAGGCATCCACTGCCAGCTGCTGTTAAATGAACCAAGGAAAGAAAAGGATTAAAATATCCTACAACTCTGATCCCAAGAATGAGAATATATAGCAACCTAGTAGTAACAGGAGGAGGGTGGCAGAGGTATTAACTAGCTCTCTATTCTTGTTACCACATTAAGGCAAGACAGTTCTGCATTTGGGAGGTAAATCTCACTCCTATTATGTATTTCCTAACACTTGTATGATTTTTGCAAGTGTCATGATACCCTGAATTGGCCACAAGCACTCCATTCCTTTGTTCATTTCCTTTTCATATTCTCTCCCAGAAGTCATTTCTCCCCCAGCAAATGGAAAAGGAGGCATGTGACATTTGTTATCAGAAATGAAAATACTCTTGCCTTGCTTTTGGTAATTCACTTCTACCTTTGTGTGTTCACATTGAGTCTTAGTTATTATTTTGAAACCACTTGAACCTTTAAAATTGGGTTAATAATTTGCATGGCAAATATAGCTATCAAAGAAACCTGAAACTTAGAACAAATCTTGCCAAAAGATTAAATGGGCAGATTATTATCCCACAAATGTCACTATAACCTGAGGTCATGCATTACAAAGTCATATCCAAGGTCTAATCATCAGCTCATCTATTTTCAGCAATTTGACATGGTAGAACATCAAAGGCATGTGGGCATTCCTGACTGTGATGGATTTGACAAAGCAAAGGAGGTTTGGGTTTACTCTAGAATCTTTGTGTCAGATGCAAAGAATGTGAGCTAAGCATGCTGGAAACAGTTAACTACTTTCTCTCCTCACCAAATTTAGGTGTGCCTTCACACAGAGGCAGTTTGTCCCAAATAAAAAGTGGCATCTTGCCACATAGCTAATCATTACCTGTAAAAAGGCCAAATTAGGTATCTTCATTTAACAGTAATTGAACTCAGTAGATAATGAAAAGTTGGTAAGATTAACTCCAGGGTTCTCTGTATGTGTGTGTGTCACTTAAAAAGAGAATCCAAAATAATCAAGAGTTGAATGGTAGATATAACATCATTGACAAACAACAGTGTTTGAAATGAAAATCGAGGGAATTATCTTGGTAATTGCCTTTACAGCCATTGAGATCAAAATGTTCCTGAAATATTCAGATAGTTTTTTTTTTTACTTATCCATCTCATTTTTGCAGTTCCAATAGAGATGTTGAGACCTCAGCTATCAAAAATTTATCAAATGAATAATCATTACAACGAAAAATAGATTTACTGCATATAAGTGACATGAATTTTTTAAAAAACAAATGAATAAATAAAAGAATGAATATGAATGAATGAAGCAGATAGCAATGTAGTGCCTTTCACCTACAAAACCTTTAACTATATATTTTAAGTGTTAAAAAAGGTTAGCAATATGACATAGAGAATTCAAATTTGAGAATTCAGTTTCTTTGCTTCTCATCATTATCACCACTGCATCCTATGCTCTGACTCAATTATTTATAACATAGAATACATGATATGCAATAATATGCACCACCTGGTTCATGCACAGATACACATAGATTCACTCCTTTATTTATTCCTCTACTTAATAAATATTCATCATCCCTAGTATTACCCAATGCTGTGATATATACAAAATAAATATATACAAAATAAATATATACAAAATAAATCAGTTTCTGTTATGGCTTGGATGTGAGGTGTCCCTCAAAAGCTCACATGTGAGACAATGCAGGAAGTTTCAGAGGAGAAATGATTGGGCTGTAAGAGTCTTAACCCAATCAGTGAGTTAATCCCTGATGGGATTAATTAAAGTGGTAGGGTGTGTGGCTTGAGGAGGTGGGAATTGGGGTGTGGCCATGGGGTACATATTTTGTATCTGGAGTGGAGTCTCTCACTCTCTCTCTCTCTCTGCTTCCTGATGATGTAAGCTGCTTCCCTCTGCCATGCTCTTACACCTCACCTCAAGCCTCGAGGAATGGAGCCCGCCTTCTATGGACTAAGACCTCTGAAACCGTGAACCCTCAAATAAACCTTTCTCCTCCATAATTGTGCTGGTCAGATCGTTTAGTCACAGCAGCAAAAAAGCTGACTAACACAGTTTCCTAGCTCTAGGTGCTTACACTGCATGTGATAAGCTGTGTGATATAGCAGCCAGTAAGTTAGTGGGTTAAGATTTTAACAGTGTCACTCATTAGCTGTGCATGGTGGAGACTGCATGTTGCCTACTGACTTTTCCTTTAGAAATAGGCTTTCCCCTAAGCATCACTGCCATCCCTATGACATTATGATTGACCAATAGAATAGAGAATCATCAAGTGTGGAAGGTGTCAGAGCTCAGAGCAGAGTACCCTAAAATGTGGCATCTTGGCAATTGAGAAAATGAGAAGCAAGCAGTCTAACCTTCTCTGGGCTTCCTCCCCTGGACCTTGGTCATAAAGGGATTCTCTAACCTACTTCCCTTAAATTATATCATAAGTCCCTGCCTCCAGAGAAGCCCTTTCCTGTTCTAGGAGAGTAAGAAGAAATTGGAACAAACAGGTCTTGCTTAGTACCCACTCCCCAGTTTATTACCATTAAGTAATACGCTTTTTATCTAACCATACTTCAGCAGAACTTTCCATAATAATACGTGGTTTCCATGAAGGCTCCCATGTCATGTTAACTTTAGATTAAATAAATTTGTTTTGCTCTTCTCTTTCCTGTGTTTTGCTATATGGGTACCAACTATGAGCTTTGTGGTAGATGAGGAAAAAGTATTACTTTGCTCCTCTATAAAGGCTTCCAAGCAAAGTCCTTGAGAGGGGACAGATAGCTGCAGTGGACCTTTCCTCTCCTCCCCTATTCTTTCTCTTGCTTCTTGCCTGGAATGTAGATGTGATTTATTAGATTAAGCGGCCATTTTAGGTTGTGAGGTAAGCTTGAGGAGGAATGTCAAGCCCTTGGGTTGGCATAGCAGGAAGAGAAACCACAATCACTTATTGGAGTCTCTATAAAAACTATATGCTGCCTACTTCTGAACTATTTAAACCTGTAATTGAAATCAACTTTTGTTATGCTTAAATTTACAATTTGCTAACTATTTCTAGTTAATAAAATGTGTAATCTTGCTTAGTCCCTTATTTTCTCTGAGACTCCTCTTTTTCTTCAAAATAATGTCAACTTTGTAGAATTTTGTATTAAAATTTTAATGTATGTGAAACAATCAGCATTTAGTAGAGGTATGCAGAACATATTCTTGGCCTGGATTCCTCTGAAACAGTCTTATTGTTTCATTATAGGGAGCTCTGTTTTGATTGATCAGGATCTGCAATATACCAGGAGTTGCTCTGATCTTGAATATCATTCCAGAATATGCAATACAGATTATCTTCTTACATGTAAGCTAAAGAAAATTCTTACCTACATTTCTTAACTGAAATCATAATGTGATTTAAATAGGAGGACAAACCAATAGAGTTGTCAGAAAATAATAACAAAGGTAGTCAAATATTTAGTCCTACCCTTCAGTGCATTTGCCTTTTGAACTCTGTGATCTGATAGGGTTACAAGGAAGTGGGAAATACCAATAAGGAATATTCAGCTCATATCTGTGGCATATTGGCATTCATGGGAGATGAGGCCATCAAAAAACTATCAGATGCACAGCCTGCTACAAGGAGATGCAGAATGAAAGAAATACATATGAAAAGTCACAGGCTTGTAAACAAATATTGTCAACATTGCATTTGTGCAAGTCAAGAGCAGGTTCTGTACATACCTTTAAAATCTAATCCTCAGCAAATCGTTTCAAGCATGCTTCAAATATTTGCATCTATTTTAAGCTGTATCCAATGGTTTCTGGCAATAAATGGATATATAGTAGACATTATTTACAAAACAAATGCATTGACAAATAAATGCAGAAAGATGAAGTGGAAACAAATAATTAGCTTTGTCTTTGCTTGTCTGTAGGTATAAAGGATTTATTATTGAATCCTGGTCATGAAATGCAGAACATTTTCAAATAATGTTTAAATGTTTGTTTTATGCCTTGATGTTTAACCTAATTAACACAAATAGAGGAAATGATAATTAGCACATGCCAGCCTTGGCATGACATTTATGACCCTCATGTGATGAATCAGAGGAAATGCCTTGTGTTTGGATGATGTGATAATTAAAATGGGAAAGGAGAGGGATCCATTGTCACAATCATCACGACAAACACGAAGCCCTTTAAGAGCACAGACTGCAGGACTTGCACAAGCTCTGCTCAAGGACAAAGGGAATAGCTGGACGTCTTTGCAGTTAGTCTTTATAAAAGAATTGAGAGTTACCTTTGACCCCTGGACATATTCCCCATAAATACTTTGCCATATGATACATACACTGTAACAACTGCAGAGTCTTTTACTGGGGGTGAATATCAGTCACAGTATCACAAAGAGAAATGGAAAATCTCAGTGATCTAAACTCTTCACTTTGTAGATGAGAAAATCAGGGCTAAGAAGAGCAATAGCACTATTTTAGAAAATTTTCTGAAACTAGGAAATATGGGAGGAGGCTTTTAAGGTCAAAGTGTAATATGTACATTTAAAAATCAAAAGATCAATTTCCATTATGCTTAAAATAGTTCAAGTAGAATTTCTGTCATTTGCAAATAAAGAATATTAACTGACTTAATTTTAAAGCTTATTCATTTTTTAAATTTGACAAGGAGTATCAATGATGATGAAGGAAAAAATAAGATTTAAAGCAAAATTTGTCTTTGCTGTGAGGATAGGTTGGTAGCGAATATATGTTAAGAATTAAAATAAAATATACTGCTTTTGTGGCTTCTGCCAATATTGGTAGTAACAGCATGTGGGGGAAGGGGGATGTACAGAATAAAATCTAGAAGGAATAACTGTATATGAACAAAAGCATTCAGAAAAGAATTTTAGGGTTAAGTTTTACAGTGTGCTGAAGTCTTCTTTGTGTGAAAATGATACTTTCATTTGGTTGGACTATTGTTTGTTTATTTTTGACTTCTGAAAAGGCAGGGTTAGAGGAAGAAGAGTCAAGGCAGAACAGGCTGGCAGAATATTTGAAGAATATTCAAAAGCAGATTTTAAATACTAAGTTTTAAGTTGCATTTTTTTTTCCAGTACAAATCCCTGTACTTCCAAAGCTTTCAAGAAAATCTATGATACACCCCAATAACCTAGTATGAATAGAGTAAGGGTGTGTGTGAATTAAAAAGGAGCAGAGCTCATGATAAAGACAAGGAAAAAAAACTAATGGATACAAACAAGATGAAGAAATTAAAAATCATCAAATCACAAAGGAAGAGGAGAGGAACAATGAAATGAAGGAAATATAAAGCAGTCAGAAAATAATTTTTAAAACGATAGGAGTAAGCCTTCAACTACCATAATTGCTTCAAATGTAAAGTGTCAAATCCTACAATCAAAAGACAGAGTAGATAAATGGATATTTTTAAAAAAACAAGAACCTATACATTGTGTACAAGAGACTTAGCTTTAGGGACACATATAGACTAAAAGTGATCGGCTGGTAAAAGATATTCCATGCAAACTCTAACTGAAAGTGATCAGAAGAGGTTAAACTGATATTGCACAAAATAGACTTAGGTCAAAATTGACAGATGAGAGAAAGAAGATCGTTATATAAAGATAAGGATGTCTGTTCATCAAGAGGATATAATGACTGTGAATATACAAGCACTGTACATCAGAGCACCTAAATAAATAAAGAAAGCAAATAATAACAGAAATGAAAGGAGAAACACTGCAGTAAAATATTATCGGGGGTTTCTATACCCTACTTTGAACAATGGACAGATCATCCAGACAGAAAAAAATCAATAAGGAAATGGCAGACCTGAAGAACACCACAGATCAAATGGACCTAGAAGACTCATACAGAACATTTATCTGCAACAGAAGACCATTCTTTTCAAGCACATATGAAACATTCCACAGGACCTATCATACGTGAGGTCACAAAACACACCTTCCAAATGTAAGATTTAAATCATGTCAAATATCTTTTCTGACCACAGTGGTATGAAACTAAAAATCAGTAACTGGAAGAATATGGAAAATTCACAAGTATGTGGAAATAACACACTCCATAAAACCAAGAAGAAAAAGAGGAAATCAAAAGGTAAATAAAAAAGTCTTGAAAATGGAAACACAACGTACCCACGGGACACAGCAAAAGCATGTTTACGAGGAAAGTTAATAGTGATAAGTGCTTACGTTAAGAAAAAATAACTGAAATAAGCAACCTAATATTATACCTAGAAGAAAAGAAGAACTAAGTTCAAAGTCAACAAAACAGAGAAATTTTTTAAAAAAATAGAGACTAGAAAAAAATAGAACAGGTCAATGAAACTAAAAACAGATTTTCTTAAATGATTAAAAATGGTAGAATTGTAGTTAAAGCAAAAATAATCAAATAAAAATATAAATAAAACAGAAGACATTGCAACTGATACCACAGAATTACCGAAGTTAGTAAAAGGCTACTATTAACAATTATGTAATAAGTGAGATAAATTTGAAGAGATGACTAAATCCCTAAATACACAAAACCTACTGGGACCGAATCATGAAGAACTAGATAATCTGAGATTAATTATGAGTAAGGAGACTGAATCAAAAACTTCCCAACAAAGATAATCTCATCACTCAGTGACTTTACTGGTGAATTCTAACAAACATTTAAAGAAGAATTAATGGCAATCTTTCTCAACCTCTTCAAAAATTCAAAGATTAGGAAGTATGTCCAAGTTCATTTGATGAAATCAGTGTTCCTGATACCAATGCCAAACAAGAAAACTACAGAGAGAGAAAGAGAAGAGAAAGAAAGTATAAGCCACTGTCCCTGATGAGCAGAGATGCAAAAATCCTAAAAAAAATACTATTCACCAAGTGAATATATTAAAAGGATAACACACTATATAAAGAATAATTTACCCCAGGAATGTAAGGATAGTTTAATACGTGCAAATAAATAAATATGGTACACCACATTATAGAATGAAGAATGAGAGTCATATGATCTTCTCAATACTAAGGGTCATCTATGACAGCTAACATCATATTCAAGGGTTAAAACCTGAAAGCTTTCTCCTCAGATCCACAAGAAGACAAGGACGCCCATTTCTACTGTATTCAATACAGTACTGGAAGTCCCAGGCAGAGAAATTATGCAAGAAAATAAAATTAAAGAAATGAAAATTGAGAATGCACAATTAAATGGGAAGATATCATGTATTCATCAGTTAGAAGAAGGAGAACTGTTAAAATGTCTATACTACCCAATGTGATCTGGAGATTCAGTGCAATCCCTATCAAAAGTACAATTGTATTTTTTCATAGAATTGCATAAAAGAATCCTAAATTTCCCATGGAATATTAAAGACCATGAATAGCCATGTAATATTGAGAAAAACATACAAATAGAAACACAAAACTGGAGGCATCATACTACCTAATTTCAAAATATGCTATCAAGCTAGTAATCAAAACAACACAGCAATGGCATAAAAACAGAAAAATAGCCTAAAAAAATAGAATAGAAAGCCAGAAACAAGTTCATGCCTTTATGGCCAATGGATTTTTGTAAAAGATACCAACAACACACAGTGGGGAAAGGAGCATGTCTTCAATAATTGGTACTGGCAAAACCAAATATCCACAAGCAGAAGAATGCAATCAGATTCTTACTTCACACCACATACAATAATTCAAAATAGATTGAAAACTTAAATGTAATCCCTGCTACTGAAACAACTAGAGGAAAATACAGAGAAAAAGCTTGTTGATATGGATGTAAGCAATTTTTTCATTGGATATGACTCCAAAAGCATAGGCAATTAAACCAAATGTGATTGCATCAAACTAAAAAGATCCTGCACAGCAAAGGGCACAATCAAAACAGTGAAGCAATGACTTACGGAATCAGAGAAAATATTGGAAAAGCATACATCTGATAAATAGTTAACATCCAAAAGCTATTAAGGAACTCAAACGACGTCATAGCAAGAAAAAAATAACCTGATTTTTGCAGTGGGCAAAACACCTGTCTAGACATTTCTTAAAAGACATACAAATAGCTAACAAGATAATGAAAAAATACTCAACATCATCTGTCAGGAAAATGCAAATTGAAAGCACAATAAGGTATCACCTCACATATATTTGAAGGGTCATTATTAAAGAGAGAAAGGGAAAGCATCGGTGAGGGTGTGGAGAAAAGGGAACAGTTAGTGGGAATGTAAATTAGCAACCTTCATGCAAGACAGGATAGAGGCTCCTCCAAAAATTAAAAGTAGAACTACTATGTGATTCAGTAATTGCACTTCTGAGTATTTATCCAAAAAAGAAAATGAAAGTATGTTGCAGAGATGTCTGCTCTACCCTATTTATTGCAGCATTGTTTATAATAGATAACATATGGAATCAACCTAAGTGTACATTAATATTATTCAATTAATGGTTGAAAATTATTTCATTTGTGTGTGTGTGTGTGTGTGTGTGCACGCACACACACAGAATAATAGGACACTATTAAATCTTGCCATTTGCAATAACATGGTTGAACCTGGACGGCATTACATTAAGTGAAAAAAAAAAAAAAAAGAACAGGTAGACAGAAATTGCCATGAATTTGAACTCAAAACAATAGATAGTATTATATTTCCCCAAACATGACAGGATGATGTAGGCATTTTTATATATATCGCAGTTCAGCAATGTGATTTTTGATATTCTGCAATAAATAGTACTTGAACTTTAGTATAAAGCATAGATTCATGTTGACTATTTCAGTGAAAACAAGTGTATAACAAAGATACTTTGCTGAAGTAAAAACCCTCATATTTCACACAAAAGTCTGCTATCAACTTTTACACCAATGTCAAAATCTATGTAAGACAAATGTATAAACAGGTTAAACTTAAAGATGTTCAAACACAAAAATGTTTTGTTGTTCTCCAAACCTTCCTTCAGTCATGTTGTTTTGTGCTTTTTTTCTTAATTCTTGATATTTACAATCACTCCATGTAAGCATTTTCCAGCATCGCTCTATCTTTGGGCCCATTCTGCTACTGCTTCCATTAGAAGCACCCCCTATTACCTCTCAATCCCTGTCTGAATTAGGTAGTCACAGCAAAATATGGCTATATTCCAAGGTACTCAACCCACAGGAGAGCAATAGGATTTTATCATGTCTAGAAACAAAATTATAAATTGCCCTACTGTGGAGTGAAGAGGAAAGTCACAAGATCTTTGTCAAGACACAGAATGTCTAAGAATGTCTTCCAAATCTCCCTTCCCTACTGTTACCTATTCCATAGACCTTTGCCGTACTGATGCTCAACTGGTTGGCCACCTGGTACCAGCCCAGTGGAGATATATGTGCCCAGTAATGTTCAGCTCCCTATGGAGTATGGAGCAACATCTTTTTCTCATTCTCAGTAACTAAGAATAGAGCTAGAAGACACAGGCCAATTAGTGAGCTGAGCTGACAAAAAAATAACAAACAGGGCTGGGGACACAGCTCAGTTGGTAGAGAGCTTGTCTTGCAAGCACAAGGCCCTGGGTTAAATCCCCAGCACTGCAAAAAAAAAAAAAAAAAATTAAAGATAATTAAATTTAAAAGTTATTGCTTTCTAATCTGATAATACCAGTGAAGACCCCCCCGCCCCACCGTTAAGATGGCCTGCCAGCACAGAGCCATGTCCTTTCCTTGGTAAATGAAATCTCAGAGATGAACCTGCCTTCTAATGTGGGTGTGAACATTCTAAACTGACACTAGTAACTTTTAACTCACAGGAGGAACTGGTGCTAGCTAAAGTGAGAGAGATTTAGGCTAGATAAAAGAAAGAAATTCTTGACAGTGTGACTGAACACTAAAATAGGATGCTCAGGAAAGATTCACACAGCTCGTACCATGGTGCACATCTGTAGGTCTGGTTTGACAGGATGCTGAGATGGGAAGATCACTTGAGCCTAGGAGTTTGAGGCTACCCTGGGCAACATTGTCTATCTTAAAAACAAAAGAGTGCAAAACAAACAACAACAGAAAGAAAATATCAACATAATTTAAAATCAATCAAGATTTGGCCATTCAAGAATGTGCTCAGTCCAAAAAACGAATCTTTTCTACTCTTGTTGGACCTAGGCCATACTTCATAAAGTTTTCTTTTAAAAGAGGAGCAGGAACCCCTCAAAATGCATCTTTCACCCTTAAGATGGCCCATATTCTCCCTCAAATATGTATCTACCCTATATACATATAAGATTGCATGAATGGTGTGACTGCATCATGCACATCCAGAGAAATGAAAAGTTGTACCCCATTTGTGTACAGTGAATCAAAATGCAGTCTACTATCATGTACAACTAAATAGACCAAATAATAAAAAATAAAAATAAAAAACTATAAAATGTGGTTAATAAATTATACATTTTGTTATTAATTTGAATTAGATATTAATCATATATGCTAGACTTCTAATCGTTCCTTTCAAAATATTTTAATAGTTACAATTTTATTTCTATGATACTCAAGATTGTGTTCCTGTAAACAGTTCAAACAAATAAAAAAGTGTTTATATTTTGTAAAAAAAAAAGAAACTGTGTATTCCTTGCTTTCCTAAATAAATCTCTGTGCCTATACAAAGAAGCTAAAATTCTTAGTTCTGTCACGTATGTTGAGGACCCAATGGTCCTGAGTGGAGTTACCCCTTTTGGGGGAAAGTCTTCAGGACCCTCTTCTGGTGATCTCTCTTCTCCAGTGACACAACTACTGTACTTATAAAATGAATCTTTTGCTTTGTAAGAAATTGCATGTAATGTTTTTAGACATTTCACCAGCAAAGCTGTTCATATTTGGGACTTCAGTGCACACCTATGTACTAATATGTGCTTTTAGCTGGCACAAGTCAAGGATTCCACAACTTGGTAAAAACATCAAACTGCTTACTTCATCTCCTAATATAGTAACACAGGATTTGAATATGGGAAAACCTATTATTTTATTATAAATTATATTACTTTTATTAAAACTTTACATTGTCATTTACAAATTCTGTTAATTGTAACATATACGTGTGTGTGTGTGTGAAGATATATAGATAGTTCAGTAAATCTATGATTTCATTTCAGATTAGTCAAGGAATATTAGAATGCCCTTGTTAATCCAAATGGAATAGTGGGACTGATATTCTGGGTAATGACTTCAACTCAAATATCTGAAGGTTTTCATTCCTGGACACAGAGACTAGAAAGATTTCTAATTCGATTCTATAAGCATTACTTACATGAGTAGTTGGAAACCAATACCATGAAAATGGAAGATTCTAAAGATATCCTTAAGGGACCATGAGGGACTTTATACTTAGTACACAAGAATGATGTAAAATTGGATGTCCACTGTCCAAACTCCAACTTGGCTAAAAAGCTTGACAGAAATGACAAAGTGGAGGGAAAAAGCAGTTTCCGAGGTCAGGGAGGGGAGAGTGGATTCTGTTGAGATCAGGATAGAGTTAAGAATCTTCTCTGAGGATTAAACAGTAATGTTCAAGGATAAAACCATGAAAATTTAATTCTTAATGAAATGCAAAATACCGTTAGATTATTGTTGATGTCCTAACATGTTATGAGGCAAAAGACTAGGTGTAAAAGTTTTAGGTACAGAGATAAATGTGGAATCCTCCAAGGGGAAACTGATTTAAGTCAGGAGTCTGTCAGGTTAATATGTCAGGATGTGTTTGAATCACACACCCAGCCCAGTTCCCCAGTGTCTGCCTTAGTCAACTTACGTCAAGGTAATGTTCTTATCAAGGTATCTTAGGGGAAAAGGGGGGCCACACCTACACCCTCTCCCCAACACTGCTCTTCTCTTAATCACTGCTGCCGCTCGATAGCATTCAAATTTATACGTGGCATTCCAAGTTAATCTTAATATACCACTGTCTTTTCATAAATTATATCATTTTGCCACTTGTTTTTTTTTTTTTAATTCACTCTTTTTAGATTTAGCCCCCCAGTCTGTTGACCATGTTTTTACTTTACGTTCAGGAGAACATAAGGACCGTGCTGTTTAATTTCATTCATCAAGCACCTGCTCAGTAAAAACTGTGCACCTTCTGTGTAAGATCTGTAAGCCCTTCACTGATGCCAGCAAAACCCTCCCATCCACCACCCTGGCCTTACACCAGCCCCAACTCCATTCTGGGTGAATCACTGTCTCCATAAGAATGAATGCTGGGCGTGGTGGCGCACGCCTGTAATCCAAGCGACTTGGGAGGCTGAGTCAGGAGGATCGCGAGTTCAAAGCCAGCCTCAGCAATTTAGCGAGGCCCTAAGCAACTCAGTGAGACCCTGTCTCTAAATAAAATACAAAATAGGGTTGGGGATGTGGCTCAGTGGCCGAGTGTCCCTGAGTTCAATCCCTGGTTCCAAAAAAAAAAAAAAAAAAAAAAGAATGAATGTAAGCATTCAGTGGGGCATAAAGCATAGTTGTGTGAAAAATCTCACAGCACCTGCTACCATCTTGAAAGGATATGCTGTTTCTAAATGCACACCATTCAGTAAACACATGCTAGGGCTTCCAAAAGCTCCCAAGCACCACAGTGAAGAGTAGCCCAGCATTAAAACCTCAGCTATTTTTTTCTCCTCTCCACACTAATCTGAGACTGAGCAAGTCAAGAAAATTCTCTGAATCTCAGATTACTGAAAAGTAGACTTCCAGGTCCATATTGGATGGTTGTTGAAAGGATAAAGTCAGAAGATAGAATTATATGTGAACCTGTTTTCATTTGTAGCTAGTTCCTGAGGGAAATGAGAATTATGTGGTGATAGAAATCATTGTTTAAACCTAAGGCAGTATTTTTATAAACATTGTTACTTGGAAGAATTTTGAGTTTGAAACAAACGAAAGATCTACATCAAACATCTATAAATTGGCAAAAAAATAAAATAAAAAATAAGCCAAGAGTAGATTTTCTGTTAGCTGCAGGTATTAATACCCAACTTTCTTTGACAACAAGGAGTTTTAATTGAAAATTTTTAAGTTCGATTTTTCTTATAATTAAGTCAATTTCCAAGACAAACACAAATTCAAGCAAGTGACTGTATCTCAGAGTACACTCAAACAGATAAATTATTTTAACTTTAAGCTATCATATACTATTTTTGTAGAACACTTTTAAAAGGGCATTTCTTTTGGTTTCATTTCAACTATGCATTAGTTGTATAAATATACTCCCATGATTCCTAAACCACAACTTAACCCAATGGGCTGTTATCAAACTTGAAATATTATTTTTGGGTTGGACAGAAGATGAAACATAGATTTAAAAATTTGAACTATACTTGCAGGCCAGAAGGGGAACCATAAAATGCAAAACAAAAAATCTCTATGCCATTTCAGTTAATATAAATATCCAAGGCAGTATAAGAAGAAAGAAGTAAGAGGCTGTGAATGAGGAAGGTGCAGGGACATGGGGATGAGCTATCAAGTGACTGAGCAATTTCCATGCTTATGTTATCTTAAGTTCTCTGATTTTTCTGCCATTGTGTGACATTTTTAACTCTCTGCCTAACTTTCTGCCTTGCATTATTTGTGATTTTCTTTGTGTCTGTGTATAACTGCACTCAGCATAAGACTGTGATACATTTTTGGTATGCTAGGAAGTGTTCTAAGCTTTTCAGGGCTCCCAAAGAGCCAAGGGTAAATTCCAACAGCAAGTTCTGTGAAGTAATGGAAAATGTGTTGGACTACATCTCAGAAATCGTGGCTTCCTCCCAGTCCAAGGTGCACTTGTGCAAGCTGCATGACCCTCGGAGCTCCATTCTTGCTATGTGTAAAAGAAAAACAACGCTTCATCCTAAGGTTGCTGTGAATTTTAAATAAACTAAAAGTGCAAAGGGGCTCTATATGCTTGAAATCTTCACAAGGGAGTTGCCAATCAGATATTGCTGACATGAAAAAGAATAGAAGCTCTTAATTTTCATCTCTGAAAATCAAACACATTGACTCCATGTGCACATGATTATGTCTCTGGTTTTATACTGTATGTACAGATGACAGGCTAAGGCTGAATTGGTCCTTTTAAAATGCAATTTTAATTTGTAAATTTAAATGTAATTTAATTTGTAAATGCTCCCATGAACCACGCAGTAAATAAGACTCAAAGGATATCTAATAAAATGAAACTGATGTTATGACAATTAATTCTATGCTTTGTTTATTAGTTTTTTATTTTATTTTATTTTAACCAGGGATTGAACCCAGGGGCACTTAACCACTGAGCCACATCCCCAGACCTTTTATTTTGACACAGGGTCTTGCTAAATTGCCTAGGGTCTTGCTAATTTGCTGGCTTTGAATTTACAATCCTCCTGGCTTCAACCTCCCGAGCTGCTGGGATTACAGGTGTGCACCACTGTGCCTGGCTTATGTGTGCAAATATATATGTGCATATAAATCATTATATATATAATTGTCATATAAAAATTATTATATAGAGTATTTACAAGTATATATAATCAATATAAAAGAGTATCATTGTTTTTAAAGTCTGAAATATGATTGAAAATAGTCTGAAATTATATGAAAAGTCCCACACTGTTAGCAGCTTCCTTATTTACTTTATCCTGAACGGTAGTCATTTGTGTCATACGGTACCTACTATTTTTGTTTGTTTGTTTGGTTGGTTCGTTGGTTTGGTTTGATTTTTTTGTTTTGGTACCAGGGATTGAACCCAGGGGTGTTTAACCACTGAGCCACATCCCCATCCCTTTTTTTGTTTTTTAAAAGAAAAAGGGGTTCACTAAATTGCTGAGGCCCCTTGAACTTGTGATGCTCCTGTCTCAGCCTCCCAACCTGCTGGGATGACATAGTGCACCAACATGTCTGGCTACTGTTCTTAATAATGGACAAAGTTTTGGAATTTTAAAACTGAATTGAGCTCAGGCTGTGCCAGATGGACAGTTCTTTATGCAAGGTCAATTATTTTAAGTAATAGGGAATCAGACATCAGTGTGGCAAGCAGTCTGGCATAGTCACTCACTGAGGGCTTTACATAAATTAGCTCACTTAATTCTCACCAAATCTCTTGTGAAGTAGACATTACTGCCACTTCATATTTAAGTGCTTTATAAGCATTATCACTTTGAGTTCTTACAATAAACCTTAAGCATGGATACCATCATCACTTTGATTTGGAAATGATAAAGCCAACATTGAGAAAAGATGAATCAGTTGAGTAAGTGTTGAAATTGAAACTCAGGTCTGTCTGACTTGACCACGACACTAAGTGACACAGATTGAGCAGAAAAAAAGCATGCAGACATTTTAGAATACATGCTCTAAGCTGAAATGACAGATCAGGAGCATTTGATCTATTTGAAGGAGAAACCACTTCAGAGTATCTCCCAAAAAAAGTGTATTTTTTACCACATAACAACTTTTGCCCTTTCCTTGCTAGATAATATATTGTATGAGCACCACAATATTGCGCAAAGAGAAATGAGAAACAAGCTGTTAGATTTGGAGAAAGAAGAATACGAAGAATTGAAGGAGAGAAAAGAACATTGTAGTAAGAGGAGAAATAAAAGGAGAAAAAGGACTAAATAATAATTTCCAAACGACACTGTGGCAGAAAAGCAGAATGATAAATGTGACATTTGAAAACCACATAAGGATAATTAGGGTACATTCTTATTAGAGGAGATCAAATATATATAATTGAAATTCCTGACAAAGAAAATTAAAATAGTGGATCAGAATTAATATTCAAATATTTTTAAATTTACCCCTAAATTTAAATACCAAACTCAGTCCACAAAGTGACTAATATTAGGGGCATAAAGCAGTTTGCATCTGTAAAAAATAATTCTGAAGAAAAAAACGATACAAAATGTTTTAAGTAATGAAAATTTTTTTCTCAACATCATCCAAAAATATAATAAACCTGTCACATTACCATGTCAGTTTTCTATGGCTTCTGTGACAAATTGTCACAAACTTGGTGGCTTGATACAACATATATATGTGTGTGTGTGTGTGTGTGTGTGTGTGTGTGTTACATGTATGTCATACATATACATATAATAACTTCAGGAGGGTACATGTATTTCTTGACTTTTATCTACTTCTCAATCACTCTCCATTCTCTTGGTTCTATTATCACATCTCTTTTTGCCTCTTCTACAGTCAAATCTTCCTCTGGTTCTATTTTAGGATTATGATTAATTAGAATTGCGGCATACCCAGATAATCCAGGATAATCTCTTCATCTCAAAAGCCTTAACTTAGCCACATGTGCAAGGTCCTTTTTGCCAGAAAATGTAACATTTTCAAGTTTCAGGGATTAGGACATAGATATTGTTGGAAATCAGTCCTCAGTTTAATATAGTCACTCTATGAACTAAATATTCTATCACATCCCCACAGAATATGTAAAATAATTTGATTCTATTGTTCACAACTTAGACACTAAAATAAAATCAGAAAAGAATAAAATTCATTAGTTGAATTTAAAGATATATAGAGTAGGGATAATACAAAATCATATCCAAAGAGAAAATTTCAGATACTCAAGGGAGAATAATCATAAAAGAAAATTAAATGAGAAACATTTTAAGCAACAAACAGTGAGTTGAAATGAAGAGGAAAAAGAGTCAGGAAGGAAGTGATTAATATTAAAAAAAGGAAAAGAAGTAGAATGATATGCTGGAAAATAAAATGAAAAGATTCAGACAGAAACGATGTTAAAATTAGGAACAAAGAAAACTTTTTAGATGTCAACAGAATAACCAGAAGGATGCCCAAGTTTCTGAAAACAAAATTAAGTTTGAGATATACCACAGAAAAATGATTAGAATTCAAAGGTAAAGAAAAATCCTCAGTGTCTCCAGAAAAAAAGATAAATAATTTATGAGGACAAGATCACTACAGTGGCATCATACTCTTCAAAAACAACAGATATGAATCAAGTCAACAATGGTACAACAATTCTAAAACTAAAATAAAACAAAAGTAAAAATTGAACAAAAGAGTTTCTAGCATCAAAATGATTGAAAAACAATTTTAAACATGTAGGAGCTCAAAGATTATTATTACTCTTAATCATCATCATCATCATCATCATCATCATCATCCTCATCAGTAATTCCTTGAATAATGTATCAGAGGTTAAACATTATCTAACTAAACATGACTGGGAAATCTTTGGCACATAGACTGCACTAGTCAGTTTTCCATCACTGTGACAAAATACTTGAAAGAAGTAAACTTAATAAGAGGAAAGGTTTATTGTGACTTATTGTTTCAGAGGCTTCTGCTCATGATTGGTTGCCCCTCTTGAGTCTGTGGCGAAACAGGCATCATGGCAGGAGTACATAGTAGAGGAAGCTAAGATAGAGAAGAAGGGGCCAGACTCACAATATTTCCTTGAAGGGCACACCTCCAGTGACCTATCTTCCTCCCACTAGGCCCCACCTCTTCAAGGTTTTACAACCTCCCAATAGCACCACAGGCTAGAGATCAAGCCTTTAGAGCATGAGATTTTGTGGGATATTTATCAAACCAATAACTCAAACCAAAAGTATTTCCTATGTTTACTTATACCACTGAGTCTGAATTAAAACATAGAATAATAATTTGTATGAATAACATGTTCCTATAAAATAGAAGTATCCAACTAAGTTGAAAGAGAAACAGAAAATAGAATGTCATAAATTGTTTTGCAGGGAGAGCAGTTAAGACTGGCCAGCCAGACAGTAATCATTAAGGAATAAAAGAAGAGAGTATTAAGGGCACTTGAAAAGGTATAAATGTAATCTATAGAATAAACAAACAAACCTTGAATCTTCATAAATACCCAAAGTTTTAAAGAAAGGAAGACACACCAAGACAGAGGAACATAGCAAACCTGATAGAATATGCACAGTAGTTATTAAATATAATATACAGTTCCGATCAAACACATCAGTGACAAGAAATGTTGGGACGGTATGTCCAATTCTTCATTTAAAAGAAAGGCATCTTCAGGAATGGAAAGATGCTGGATGAGAGGAAGGGAGCACTTCTCAGTTGCTCTGCAATTCCAGATTCAAGCAGCAGGAGCATTGCTTCTGAGCGAGGTAGGTGACTGAGGGAATTCACTGAGATTCAGTATTGGACAATAAAGTAATCAGAGACAGGGAAATTTGGAAGCTTTGAACACAGAACAAGAACTGATCCATTAGAGACATACCAACTTCGCTGCAGCAGCAACATCAGCATTGCCAGTTCACTGCACAGGGAGAGAGAAAAGCACTGTGAATACATTTAGCACAGGAGAACCTGTGAAACGCAGAGAGAAAGGCTGATCTTATCCGACTGAGAGTCGGCAGGGCAATCTGATGATTGAAAAGGGCTCAGAATCTTTCAGAAGGTGAATGGGGAGTTGAGGGAGAAGCCACTTGCAAGTGTTCACCTGGCAGCTTTCAGTGGCAACATCTCAGAAATTTATAGAAAAGCATTAACAGCCTGTCCCAGCAAATGCCCGTGCAAAGTGTGCCTGGTCTAGTGCTACTGAAACAGGCACACAGAGGGGATTGTGTCCAGCAGGATCCAGGTTGTGGATATTGGAAGGAGAGGGGCTCAAGTTTCCTTTCTTTCGTGGCCCATTGCAACCAGCCGGGGAGAGGCCAGAAACTGGTGAGATTCTGGGAAGTCCACATTCACAACAGGGAATATGTTCTCATGGGCAGAGTGTTACCTCCCTAACTCTGTGAGTGGAATTTTCAGGAGGTCCCTGAGACCCAGACCCACATCTGAGATTGACATCATCTCAGCAACAGGGGTGTGGAACTAATCTCTCTGGAGTAAATAACTGTCCAATGAAGTTCCAAAGACAATCAGAACTGAACCTCAGCTGCTGGAATTTCCCACTTAGAACTCTGCATCTTCCTACTCTGGGAGTGCATTGACATAGCCTATCCAGACAGAACTCCAATTGTCAGTTCTCCTCTATACCATTAAATGGGAAGCTGAGAGCTGCTACAACCAGTTTTGGTTCCAAGCCACATGAGCTGGCAGTTTAGCGAGAAACACAAAGAGGTTGACTTAACAACGCCCAGTCTTTGATCCAAGGGGCACATAGCCCAAAAAAGAAACTCAGAAGGGCACAATTGCACAGGCTGTGGAAACAGTTTTGACCCCCTCAGTGGAAACAAGTCCTTCATTTTTTATTAAGGTACTTTTTACAATTTCTATTCTTTTTTTTTTTTTTTAACTTTTTCCATTCTGTGATATGTGTGTGTGTGTGTGTTTGTTTCTCACTGTGCTCCATGCTGATTGGTCCAAAAATGTGTATACACACACACACACACACACACACACACACACACATAATTTTTCCTTCATTTTAACCATTTTTTGCTCACCCACTTGTTATTGAGTCCTGTATTTTACTTTGGTGGGTTAGAATTTCTTGTGAATTTGTTTTGGTTTGATTTTTTAATTTGTTCTTACCTGTGGTTTTTGTTCTTCTTGTGTCTTCTTTACTTTTTTCCCCTCTAATAGTCAAATTCTCTTGTTCTCTCTTCTTCTCTCAATTATTTTACTACTTTGAGTTATGTTTTATTCCTCTTTATTTATAGCCATCACCTGTTACTTTTCTTCTGATTCTTCACTGTTAATTTTTTAAATATTCCAAATTTTATCTTGCCTTCCTACTTCATTTTCTCTTCACTTAAAGGACTATAATTTTACTACCTCTTAGATTTATTTAGTTTATATAATTCCTCCTCCCCACACCATTGTTTTGGTTATTAGTATGCTGGGTGATATAGTTGACACCTGTTGTTTAATGCTAGATCTAGTTCATGGCTATTTATTGTTGCTAATGTTAAATGCTGACCACATCATTCCTCTTTGTATGACAGTTAGTGTTATAGATGACAAAGAAGATGTCATAACACTTGCATTATGCTGAGCCCAGTGGTATAACTAAAAGATACCAACAACTTGTTGCAAAATACAGATATCACTTTTAAGGGTGTATATTATTAGTTCCTACCATTATTATTATTGCTTGATCCCCCTTTTTCTAAGAGGGGCTGCAAATTGATTGAGACACTACAAGTTCACAGGACAGCAACCCTGCTTCTGACTGACATCACTCAGCCAAATGATGGTGAACCTCACTCCATGCACAAATTATCACCACTCAGCTCCAACACAGAACGGGGGAGAAATCCCCAAATAAATGGCCAGGCCTTAAATAGGTACAGCTAGAGTAAGAACACAGGTCCTACTCCTGGACATCTATTCACACAGCAAAAGCAGAGACGAGTCCCAAGATGACAACTCAGAGGAAGCCACAGTATTATAGCAGCTCCACAAGAGTGAATTAAATCAGTATTCTACAGTAGCAAACTGAGCAGAATTGGAGGCTAAAATTAACACTTCCATTATGCTGGTGCCAGTGGTGTAACTAAAAGATACCAATAACACTTGTTAGAAAATACATAACTACACACCAATGAAGAGACACTTAATAGGGGAAGGTGGACTCCATGTCCACAGATGTCCAAGTCTAAGATCTCTGAAAACATAAGGAAACACGCAAACAAGTCTCCTTTCAAAATTTACAACACCCAAAAAAACCCTCATAGATATTGAAGTAGATGAAATTTCAGAGAAAGACTACAAAATAGTAGTTAACAGAATGTCTAATGAGCTAAAAGAAGATACAAGGAATGAGTTAAGAGAGAAAATATGGGAGGTGAAAGACAATATGGAAATAGAAACACTGAAAGAAATCCTACAAAACTCCTGAAAATAAAAGATATAAATAATCAAATTAAAATTTCACTTGAAAGTATCACCAACACATTAGATTACATAGAAAATAGAATGTCAGGCCTTGAAGAGAGAATTCCAGACCTTGAAGGCAGGGTATATGAACTTGAATACTCAGTATGCAATAAAGGGGGAAAAAGGCCATGTTCTGAATATACAAGAATTCTGAGACAACATCAGAAGACCTAATTTAAAAGTTAGTGTATTAGAAGAGAGTATGGAGATGTAGGCTAATGGTATTAAGAACTTGTTCAGCTGGGTGCAGTGGGGCATGCCTGTAATCCCAGCACTTGGGAGGCTGAGGCAGGAGGATTGCGAGTTCAAAGCCAGCCTCAGCAATTTAGCAAGGCCCTAAGCAACTCAGTGAGACCCTGTCTCTGAATAAAATACAAAATAGGGCTGGGGATGTGGCTCAGTGGTGGAGTGCCCCTGGGTTCAATCCCCAGTACCAAAAAAAAAAAAAAAAAAAAATTAAAAAAAAAGAACTTGTTCAGTAAAACAATAGAAGAAAAATTTCCTAACCATGGATATCTACCTACAGGAGGCAGATAGAACCTTAAATAGAAAATATCAGAAGAGAACTTTTCCATGACACACCATACTCAAAATGCCTAATAAATAATAAAGACAGGATTCTAAAAGTTGCAAGATAAAAATGTCATATTACATTTCAGGGAAAACTAATAAGATTCACTTCTTACTTCTCAATTTAGACCCTAAAATCAAGGAAGGCCTTGAATAAGATATCCCATGCACTGAAACAAAAAAATTGCCAGCCAAGATTGTTATAACCAGCAAAGCTATCTTTCAGTCACAAAGAAGAAATAAATTTCTAAGATAAGGGTAAACAAACAAACAAAAATCATGAACACTGAGCCAGAACTGTAAAATACACATAAAGATATACTATACACTGAAGAACTCAAAAACAAACCCAAGAGCTATCAAATGGATGGAAGTATCTAGAAGAGCAATTAACTAAATGAAAACTATGACCAAATTAAATATAGGAAGCAAATTAAAATGGCAGGAAATAATAGCTATCCATAATAACACTGAATGTAAATGGTCTCTACTACCAAATTAAAAGACATAGATTGACAAAATGGATTTAAAAAATAAGATCCAACTGCCTGAGACCTATCCTATAGGCAAAGGTATGCACAGGTAAAAGTAAAAGATAAAAAATGATAGTCCATGCAAATTTAATCTGAGAACAAGCAGGAGTAGCTATTCTTATATTTTATAAAGCAAATTCAAGCAAATTAATCAGTAGAGATAAAGAAGGTCACTACATACTGGTACAATCCAACAAGAAGATATAAAGATAGTAAATATTTATTTCCCAAATGTCACTCAACCTAATTACAAAAAACAAAACTTCTTGACATTAAATCCCAGACCCCAATACAATAATACTGACTGATTTCAACACACCCCTAATACCAATAGATAGGACATCCTGACATCAAATCAATAAAGATATTTCCAAACTAAATACTATAAAACAAATAGACCTAATGACATCTACAGAATGTTTCATCCATGAAGAGCTGAATTAGCTTTCTTCCGAGCAACCCATGGAACCCTTTTTTCAAAAACAGACCATATTCCACATCAGAATGTAAGTCTTAGCAAATACCAAAAAAATTAGTAAATCCCATACATCTTATCAGAACATAATGGAATGAAATTAGAAATCAACAGAAATAAAAATTATGGAAAGCAAATGACACATAAAGTATTGTTCAATCTCCATGTGTCATTTGCCTTCTATAATTTTGCTCATCTCTAAATGAGGAATGGATTATAAAAGAAATGAGACAAGAGATCAGGAAATTCTTAGAATTGAGAAGAGAGATAAAACATATCAAAATATCTGGCACAGCATGAAGACAGTGCTAAGAGGAAAGTTTCTAGCATTAAGTGCCTACTTTAGGGGAAAATATAGCAGAAAGAGCCCAAATAAATAATCTAATGTTATACCTCAACACCCTTGGAAAGGGATAACAAACTAATTCCAAAATCAGTAGAAGACAAGAAATAATTAAGATCAGAACCGAAGTGAATAAAATTGAGAATAAAAGTATGAAGAATCAATGCAACAAACAGTTGCTCTTTGAAAAGATAAACAAGATTGATGGAATGAGATGTACAGTATTACCCTATATACTTGTGTGATTACACTACTGGTGTGACTCTGCACCACATACTGCCAGAGGAATGAGAAGTTGTGCTCCATTTGTGTACATTGTGTCAAAATGCATTCTACATATAACTAATTAGAATAAATTTTTAAAAATGAAAATGAAAATAAACAAATAAAAAGGTCTGTGGATATGGCTCACTGGTTAAACACCACTAGGTTCAATCCCTAGTACCAAAATAATAATAATAAAAAACAAGATGGATATATGTTTAGCCAAACTAAACAAAATGAAGAGAGAGAAGACTCAAATAAACAAAATCAGAGATTGAAAAGGAGCTATCACCACAGAACTTTCTAAAATCCAGAGATTCATAGGAAACTATTTGGAAAATGTGAACTTGAATAAACTGTAAAATGTAGAAGACATATTTCTATACACATATGATATGCCCACCCAAACTGCATTATAAAAATATAGAAAACTTAACAGACCAATATCAATCATTGAGATTGAAGCAGCAATTAACAACCTTCCAACAAAGAAAATCCCAGGGCCAGATGGATTTCAGCCAAGTTCTACCAGACCTGTAAAGAAGAAATAATGCCAATCTTCATCAAATTACTTTATGAAATAGAAAAAGAGGGAACACTCCAAAATTCATTCCATGAAGCCAATGTAACCCTGACACCAAAACAAAGACCTCGTCAATGAAGGAACATGTTATGATTAAATATTAAATGTTCCACAAAAGTTCATGTGTGAGAAAATGCAAGATGTTTTAGAGGTGAAATGATTGGGTTAGGAGAGTCTTAACCTAACAAGTGAATTAATCCCCTGATAGGGATTAACCAAGTTTTAACTGTAAGGCAAACTGGGTATGGCTATAGGAGGTAGGTCCCTGTAGCATGCCATTGGGGTATATATTTTGTCCTTATTGGGCAGAGTTCTCTCTGCTTCCTGATGTTCCCAACTGCTTTTCTCTGCTGAAACTCTTCTGCCACGATGTTCTGCCTCATGCCAGGCCCTGAGGAATGGAATACACTATCTATGGACTGAGACTAACCATAAGCTCCAAAATAAACTTTTCCTTTTCTAATGGTTCTTGTTGGGTCTTTTGGTCATAGCGGTGAAAAACCTGACTAAAACAGAAAACTACAGAACAATATCTCTGATGAACATGCAAAAATCGTTACTAAAATACTATCAAAGCACATTCAAAAGCATATTAAGAAGATCATATGCCAGGATCAAGTGGGTTTCATCCCACAGAAGCATGATTGGTTCCATACAAATCAAGAAATATCATTTATCATATAAATAGAATAAAGTGCAAGAATCACATGATTATCTGAATAGATACAGGAAAAAACAACTTTGGCAAAATCCAGCACTTGTCTATATTAAATATGCCCTAGAAACAAAGGAAAGAAGAAACTGACTTCAACATTATAAAAACTACATATGACAGACCCAAAGCCAACATGATAGTGAACAAAGAAAATCTGAAAGCATTTCCTCTAAAATCAGGAACAGGACACAGATATCTATTCTCATTACTCTTGTTCAATATAGTTCTTGAAACTATAGCCAGAGCTATTGGAGAAAAGAGGAAAGTAAAGAGATTCAAATAGGAAATAAATTATATTATTGCTTGCTGATGTCATAATCCTATGTCTAGAAGACCCAAAAATCTCTACCAAAAGACCTCTCAAGAGGATGAACAAATTCAGCAAAGTAGCAGGATACAAGATCAATATTCATAAGTAAATAGCTTTCCTGAACTCTAATAATAAATCTGATGAAGAGGAAATCAGGAATACTTGTCCCATTCACAGTATCCTCAAAAAATACTTGGGAATAAATCTAACCAAGGAGGTAAAAGACCTCTACAATGGCCGTTACAGAACCCAGAAAAAAGAAGATGGAAAGACCTCCTAAACGCTTGGATAGGCATAATTAATATTGGCAAAAATGGCTATATTACCAAAACCACTATACAGATTTAAGGTAGTCCTCATCAAAATACCAATAATAATCTTCACAGAACTAGCAAAACAGTCCTGAAATTAATTTGGAAGAATGAAAGATACAGAATAGGCAAAGCAATACTGAGCAAGAAGAGCAGTACTTGAGACATCACTGTAACTGATCTTACACTACAGAGCTATAGTAAAAAAAACAGCAGGGTACTGGCACAAGAAATAGACACGAAGACTGATGGAATAGAATAGAATACACACAGAGAAACTCATAAACTCACAGTCATCTAATTCTGCACAGAAGTGCCAAAAACATACCTTGGAGAAAAGATAGCCTTTTTAGCAAATGGTGATAGAAAAACTGGATATCCATTTGTAGGAGAAATGACATTATAACCCTCTCACCCTGCAAAAATGTCAACTCCAAGTGGATGGAAGACCTAGGAATTTGACTGTAAACTATGCAACTGCTAGAAGAAAACAGGATTAAAACTCCAACATATTGGCATAGGCACCCACTTCCTTAACAAGAACCCCTACAGGTCAAGAAATAAAACCAAGAATCAATAAGAATCAGCCTCAAATTAAAAACATGCACTGCTAAGGAAACAAAAGTGTGAAGACAGAGCCTACAGAATGGTAGCTACAGAATAGTAGCTACTCTTCCAATGGGGAGTTAATATTCAGAATATATAAAGAATGCAAAAAAAAAATCACATTAAAACATGAAACCCAATCAATAAATGAGCAAAAGAACTGAACAGACATTTCTCAAATGAAGAAACATAAATTGCCAAGAAATACATGAAAAAAAAAAGTTCAACATCCCTAGCAATCAGGGAAATGCAAATTAAAGTTACAATGAGATTTCATCTCACGCTGGTTAGAATGGCAATCATCAAGATTACAAATAGCAATAAATGCTGGCAATGATGTGGGGAAAAACAGATCCTCATACATCATTGGTGGGACTATAGATTAGTACAAGCATTTGGGAAAGCAGTAGGGAGATTCCTCAAAACACTAGGAATAGAACCACCATATGATACAACTCTCACATTCCTTGATATTTACCCAAAAGAACTAAAATCAGCATACTGTAGAGATATAGGCATGTCAACGTTTACAGCAGCAGAGTTCACAATAGCCAAGTTATGCAGTCATCCCCGTTGCCCATTGACAGATGACTGGATACAAAAAATGGTATATATATACATAATGGAGTTTTACTCAACCATAACAAAGAATGAAACTACAGAATTTGTCAGTAAAGGGATGGAACAGGAGAACCTCATGCTAGGCGAAATAAGCCAGACTCAGAAAGCCATCGTTTAAATATTTTCTCCCAGGTGGAACGTAGAGCAAAATAAGGGGATCCCATGAAAAATAGATGGACAATCATTGGAGAAGAAAAAAGGAATTGAGGGGAAGAGAGGTGACACAGGAAAAGAAGACTTGGGGAATGAAACTGACCAAATTATGCAATGTACATATATGAATATACCACAATGACTTTATGTACATAAAGCACTAATAAAAGAAACAATTTTAAATAGAAGGAAGACCAATGGATTTGAGGAAAGGGAGAAGGGGAAGGGATTAGGGGAGGGAAAGTATAAGTACTGGGAATTGTAATGGAGCAAATTATATTACATACATTCATGAATGTCAAAATGAATCCACTTGTATGTGTAATGCACTTTTTAAAACATTTTTTAAAAAAGAAAACACATTTTCAAATTGACTTACAAACCAAATCTACAATCATATGTACACAAAAGACATACCTAGAATATTGTCACTCAAAAAGGCTGAAAATAAAGTATTTTGAAAGGGCAAAGAAACAAAGAAAAGCAGAGACTACAATCCCCATAATCAGACGAAGTCAAATTCAGACCATGAACCTAAAAAACATTAAATTAGATAAAATGATACCCCCAGACTAATAAAACACACTTACGAGAAAAACATTCATTTTAATTCTACAAACTCTTATGTAGCAACTATTGTGCTAGACATTAAGTGGGGCCAGGGTTACAAATGTACACACTGTGGAGGTACAATCTTACAAATGACCTGTTTCCTATCTCCTTATTTTAAGGAGTTCTCATACTGCCCTCTATAGATTCTGAAAATGATTACTTGTCTGCAAATCAGAGTGATAATGCCATCAGTGTTGGAATATGCACACATAGCCTATAGAACTGTCCAATGTGGAACAAGAAGGGAACCCACAGCTTGAGTTTTAAAAATTGGATTGTGTCTCCATAGATGTTGAGGAGACAAAATTTGGAACCTTCCTCTCCCTGCAGCCTCGTAAACAAGAAACTACGCTTTAGAATACTAAAAAAAGAGGGGAAGAGAGAAAAGAAGGGAGAGAGGGAGGAATAAAAGCAAGGGAAGAAAGGGACAAGAAAGCCACGTGCACACCTTGTATGTATTTATAGATCTTCAGACACCACCTGATTTGGCCTTTGAGTGTCACTAGGATGTACCTGTCTGTGACTTCAGCTTTCGCATTATGTATTTATGTAAAACACATTTAACCAGAAGGAGGTTTTGAAATTCTCATTACTATTCCATGGGGGAAATTTATAAACTTATTTCTGCTCATACAAAGTCAGAGAGAGTTTTCTGAAATCCCTTGTACTTTACTCTGAATCTAACCAGAATATGCCTCGCTTCTCTTTCCACCATGATTGACTGGGATGAAATTATCCCATGATTCTTACAATTTTATTAATGCCTTTCTTTTCTGTGTTCCTGTTTTATGGTGCCATCATTGATTTTAATTGGATTAAGTGTGATCAGCTTAATTCCAGGTATACTATATCTGATAGTTTGCCACCTACAGAATTTCCAGATGTATTTTTGGTTTGCAAAGTGAAGAGAAAATTTGGGGGCCTCAGCCCTGACTCAGAGTTGGAAGTGTTCATTGGAGTGGTAGGAAATAAAAACCCTGACATTCAAAGGTGTGAACTGTTTCCACATTGCAAGAGTTGAAGATTTGAAGACAACACATAGGTTGAGCAGATAGGTTACTGATATTATAAAACCACCCAAATGAACAATTTATCTTGGCAAACAATAATAGAAATGTAGATACTGCAGCATTTGGGGTCGTGAGACCTAAACAATCAGTTAATGTAATAATGCAGCTTAAGGGGGTTGTAATTATGAGTTTTAACAAACCATTTTTTTTTTTTTTTACTTTGCCTATGGACTAACTTTTGTGCTTTGCATCATGATAGTGCAAATTTGATTTTTAGTTCTCTGAATAGTATGGCCATATTTTCTAAGAGTTTAGACAATGAAACTGGACTGGGGAGGCAAATGATCAAAACAACAGATTAAAATATTATATAATACATTAAAATATGAAATTTTATAACAATATTAAATATTGTGTTAATAGTTAATATACTAATATTTAATGATCGATATTGTAATAAAGTGATGTTTAACTTTAAATATTAAATAATGTTAAAATATTATACAATATGCCAGAAATAATTAAAAAAGAAAAAAGTGGGAGACATATAAAAGCATATATGAAGACATTCAATGAATTTTAAGTCAAAGTTTTTCATCTCCTCAAAAGATCTCAGTGCACAATCAAAGATGATAACCACTGAATTTTGGGCATTTATCACAAATGAACACTTAATATTGGGTCATTCTCTATAAAATGGAGTGAAAGTCCATTTCCTGATTCAGAGGTTACAACTAAAATGTCTTGTGTGTAAACAAAAGGAGAAATTTGAAAAGAGAGATATTGGACCCTTAGAGTACTCAGCAGATTCTGCCAGACCTTACCAATAACCAAAACTTTCTACACTGCATCAAATGATGAAGCGAATCACAGCCAGAAACCAAAACCCAAACAAAACTGTTTACCCTACCTCTGTAAGTACTTTGATTAGAAATGTGAATTTGAAATCATTTTCTTGATTTCTGTAAAGGTTTTAATAAAACTTCAATAAACACTAACCAAAATATTGCTGATACATTTTCCAAGTAAAGTCTAGATTCTGTTTATCAACATGAATATTTGGTTAATAGGGCAAATGTAAATTTTAGCACATTCCATTCAGTCTTTAAACTACTTATCAAAGAAAATGAAAAGATCTTACCTATTAAATCTCCTGCTTGCCTGTACACAGCACTATTATAAAGGGATGTTATTTTTTCCTGTCATATTAAGAACTTCATAATGAAAATTTATCACTTTTTAAATTTCCTCCAAATGTGTAGAAGCATTTAATGATATTTTCAATTTTATTAAAAGAAAACAGACTTTCATATATCTGTAGAGTGGCTCTCATTGATGTCAGTCAGGAAATAGATTAAAATGTTGGCCTATTATAAAATTTTTCAGAGTTTGAGGAAAGAATAATATTTCAGAGTTTGAGTAAAGAAAAAATTTCTCCTCTATCTCAAAATAGTATTACTAAAACTACTTTATTTGAAATCCAACCTGACTTTCACAAGTTCAAATAACCTCTATTAAAATCACTTTCCCAAAGAGATTTAAATTATAATGAAAGCAAATGTGCTTCTGAATGATTAAAAAAAATGGATGTTGTAGACATGAGTAGTCCATATTATGAATTTTTACCAAAACAAAAACAACAAACAAACCTGATGGCAAACAACTCACCTATTAAGACAAGTCTATTGATATAAAGTGGTATGTCTATAGATGACATTATTTCAATGTTTTGCACTTCAGCCATTCTAATAGGTGTAGAGCTATATGGTATTATTGTTTCAATTTGTTTCCCTAAGGCAGCTCATAAGCAAGAGGATTCAGGCTAAGAACCAATCAAAGAGCACCATGAGAATAGACCACGACTCTATAGTAGTTCACAAAGTATATACCATAACTCACTGATTATTTAATAGAATTTTTAAATATATAATAAAATGCTATTAAACATCATCTCACGGTGCTGGGGGTAGGACACATGCTTAACATGCTCAAGGTTTTGGGTTCAATCCTAGCACAAAAAAGAAAGAAAAGAAAAGGAGAAAGAAGAAAGAAGGAAGGAAGGAAGGAAGGAAGGAAGGAAGGAAGGAAGG